>QEPC01004821.1:965119-984537 GCA_003113815.1 Sphenodon punctatus | reverse complement strand
GCTCTCCGCTCTTCCTTTGTCCCCTCCCTCACTCTCCCTCGTTTCTCCTGCTCACCTAACCGCCTTTGACCTTTCTCCCTCGCTGCCCCCCATGCCTGGAACTCCCTCCCTGCCCACATCCACCTTGCCTCCTCCCTCCGTTCCTTCAAATTCCTCCTCAAGACCCACCTTTTCCTTGCTGTCTTTCGCAACGTCTGCTAGTCTTTCCCCGTACACTTACTTTCTGCCCTCCTCTGCTGACTGCTGCTACCAACCTCTTTGAAACCAAGTCAAGCATACGCACCTGAGCCTTCGCATCCGCTTGAATGTTTGTTTGTCTTCTTCCCTGTCTCTCCCACTGTCCCCTCTCCCTGTCTCCCCCCTCCCTTTGTCTTTTAGTTTGTAAGCCACCGGCAGGGACTGCATCTAATTCTATGTTCTGTACAGCACCAGGTCACATGACTGGCGCTATATAAATGTTTATAATAATAATAATAATAATAATAGCCTTTCATTTCTTAAAAGGATGCCTTTTTGGCTCTAATAGCCTCCTTCATCTCCTGATGTAGCCATAGTGGAAGATTTTTGGTCTTCCTGCTTCCTTTTTTAACTTGCGGGGATGCATTTAATCTTGGCTTCCAGAAGGGTGCTTTTAAAGTCTCCACGCCTCTTGCAAACTTGTAGCCCGTGCAACTGTGCTTTTTAGTTTCTTTTTAACTAGTTTCCTCATTTTGTCATAGTCTCTCTTTTTAAAGTTAAATGCTACTGCTGTACTTTTGTTTGTCTTTCTCACTCCAGAAATTACGTCAAATGGGATCATATTATGATCGCCATTTCCTAGTGGCTCCGTGACAGTTACTCCTTGCACCAGGTCCTGCGTGCCACTCAGGACTAGATCTAGAATAGCTCCTCCTCTTGTTGGTTCCAGAACCAGCTGTTCTAGGAAGCAGTCAGTTAGGGCATCCAGAAAATTGACCTCCACGTCCCACCCCGAGGAAACATTCCCCCAGTCAATATTAGGGTAATTGAAGTCACCCATTATTATTATTATGTTGCCGACTTTAGTAGCCGGTCTAATCTCTTTTAGCATTGCTTTATCAGTGTCTCCGTCCTGGTCAGGGAGACGATAGTATAGCCCTACTGTGATACTCTTCCCCTTTCTACCAGAAATTTCTATCCATAGAGATTCTAGGGAACAGTTTGCATCCTTTAAAATTTTAATTGTACTTGACTCAATGTTATCTTTTATGTATAGAGCCACCCCACCACCAACTCTATCTACTCTGTCATGCTGATATATTTTGTACCCTGGTATTACAGCATCCCATAGGTTAGCCTCGTTCCACCAGGTCTCTGTGATGCCTATAATGTCTAGATCTTCATTTAGCACCATACACTCTAATTGTCCCATCTTACTTTTTATGCGTCTAGCATTTGCATATAGACATTTATGTGTATTCTTTTTAGTCTTCTTACTGTGCACATTATAGGGGACTGTATCAGGCACCCTGGAATAGTTATTTATCTGTTCTCCAGCGAATTCCAACTGAAGTCCCTTAAGTTTTATCCTTTCCTCAGTCTTAAGGAACTCTAAATCCCCTAAATTAACATCATCCTGCATAGATGCCACAGTCTGAACTGTACACTCCACAGTGCCTGTCGGATTTCCCACAGGTTTTAGTTTAAAAACTGCTCTATCACATTTTCAATTTTTAGTGCCAGCAGCTGGCTTCCATTCTGGTTAAGGTGGAGCCCATCCCATCTGTATAGGCTCCCCCGTCCACAGAAGGCTGCCCAGTTCCTGATAAATCTAAAGATCATCATACTTGGTGTTGTATAGACAATGTGAGAGAGCCTTGGAGAGGGGCATGGGCAACACATGGGGGTGGGGGGACGGGGGGCACGTGCCCCAGCAGATTTTTTGGGGAAAAAACCCACAGCCTGGTGTGACCACACAGCCATACAGTAAAGCTCTGCACTTCCGCCCATGACCCCATGGGGTGGAAGTGCAGAGAGCGCAGGTGCAGCCAGCTGGCGGGCTTCTTGGTGCATGCGTGGCAGCCGGCACAGTGAGTTGAGGCTTGCTGAGGCTTGAGGAAGTCCCCGGTTGTTAGGCAGCATGGCGCGGTGCGCAGGCCAGCAAGATAATCAGCCTGAGGCCCCGTGGCCAGGTATGTATCACTGGCCTCCCCCCCCAGGCTGCCCCCCCGGTTCCTTCCCCCCCTCCCAGGCCCAGCAACCCCCCGTCTGGTTCCCACCTCCCAGAAGCCCCCCCATCGCCATCTGGCTCCCCCCCAGCCGCTTGCTGAGGGAGTCAAGCGTGGCGCGTGGGCCAGGAATAAGAAGCCCCAGACCAGACCAGACCAACCCAGTCCTGCCCAGGTATGTACTGCTGACCGACCCTCTCTCCCTCCCCCCCCGCTAGCTCCTAGCAGCAACCCCCCTCCTAGAAATCCCCCCACAGCTCCCCCCAGCAACCTCCCCTTGGCTCCCCCTTCCCAGCAACCCCTTCCCCCCTTCAAAGGCTTCTCAGGGTCATGTGGGTGTGTTATCCTCAACCTTTTTATGTGCAAAAACATAACTTGTCAGTTCAAAGGTTGTTTAGGGTAACTGGAGTGTGTTACCCCCAATGTTCTTATGTGCGCTGTTCAAAGGTTTCTAAGGATGACGTGGGTTTGTTATCCCCAATGTCCTTATGTGCACCATTGTTCAAAGGCTTCTCAGAGTGATGTGTGTTCAGAGATCCGGTATCCGGTAAATCCGGTAACCGGTATTTTCACCCAAGTCCCATGCCTAGTGTTACCCACACCTTAAAAAGGAGTTCTGTGGGCAGGGTTTAACCCTGTGAACTCTGAGTTCTGTGGCGCTATGTGTTCAAAGGGTTTACAGGGTGACCTGGTTGTGTTACCCCCAATGTTCTTATGTACAATGTTGTTCAAAGGTTTCTGAGGTTGACTTTGGTGTTATTCCCCATAAAAAAGGAAAGAAAAACCAAAAGACAAATAGAAAATTGAAAGATGGTTGAAATGGTAGAGAACCACTGGTAGTTACTACCAAGTTGAGGAGACACTTAAAACCTCAGTTTCTCCTCACAGTGAGCCTGGACTCTATTTTTTTATGCTGCTAGGGAGAAATGGGACTAGTGGGAGAAAGTCATTGCCTCTCTATACCCCAGTGGCAGGGCTTCACTCAGCACCAAGGAGTTCACAGAGTTAACTAATGTAATCTCCCTCCAATGCTAACTCTAGGAACTCCTTGCTGCTGCATTAAGACACATCACTAACAGACAAGACACTGTCCACTTTAATCCCACCTGAACATTACTTATGCATATGGCAGGGCTGTATTTAAAGTTGTTATTGCTGTATTGCAAATTAGGGGTGGGTCTATGCAAATTAGGCATGCCCCCCCAGGTTCAACAGTCACCATGGAGAGGGGAATCGGACTCAGCCAAGGTAACTCCATGGCAGTGCCAGGAACAGAATCCAGGTCTCCTGAGTTCCAGTGCTGTGCCCCAGCTACCAGCCCACACCACCTTGGGTCTTCTTGTATTGTTCATTCACAGTCAGTAAAGGATTGGACTGAGAGGAGTATTGTTAGCAATGTCCTTCAGGGAACAATGAATCTAGTGCCATCAATGGACACCAGCACAGTCCACTAGGAATCTCCAGGAGATCCTGTGGTTTTGCAGTAGGTGGCATTAGTCTGCTTGAGCTTACCCACCCCCTGCTGGTAGCACAGCTGGCAGGGGCACAATAAGCAGGGGCCCAGGGGTGTCAGGTCCTTCCGTGATTTCCCTTTTTGCCCAGGGCTCTGCAGGGAAGCTGCAGCATACCCCTGCTTACTCACTCACTCACACAAGGGGCTCTCATGAGCACCAGGCCGAAACAGTCCTTTCCGGTGTCTTCCCAGGCTGTGGCAACTGCAAAGAGGTGGGCTTCAGGAGCTTCAGCAGGGCTTCCAATGGTCTCAGAGGCCGGAAGTCTGGGGGACTCCCCCTTACGACAATTCTTGCTATGTCCCTGCAACTAGGAGATTCCCCACAAGAGTCCATCTACGGTCATGATTTGTACATCAACCAGCTATGCTCCAACAGCCATTTGTGAAACACAGTTCTAGTGGGTTGTATTAAAAATAGAGAGAGATTTATTGTTCTCATCTAAAGTGCATCAATCATCTGAGTTTGACACTTTGGAGTCACACAAAGAGGGGGAAATACACCAATGCAAAAGGAGCTACGTGGAAGCAGGGAGTTTACAGCACGAGACCGACAATCCCAAATTAGGCCGTTCTGAGATAGGACTGTACAAAAATAAACACAGTTTACAGCTCAATGCAGGGAACAGAAGGCCAGGCTCCATGACTGACTGGAGAGGGTAGATTACAGGTGAGGAAAGGGGTGAAGGTGGGGGACAAGAAAGCTCTGTTTTACATGAGTCTCAAGCTGGTGACAGTCTCAGTGATGCTCTGAAGCCCAGGGCATTTTCTGAGTGCCAAGAGCTAGGAGGGTCTGCTCTGAGATGGGAGGCAGAAAGAGGCTTTGTCTCCTTCTGGAAGCTGGAGCAAAATGTTGCTGTCAGAGTTCTAAATTCTGTGCCACTTGGGTAGAAATCCTGCAGTCACTTTGGATCAATTCTAAAAATGGATGCATGAGAAGCAGGTGAGATGGACAGGTAAAGCCCATCAGTTGGATGTTTCTGCTGAAACCACCAGCTGTTAAGAGTGCTGATCCTGAACTCTTCATCACTAGTCTTCAGAATAAATATCCCATCATAATGACCAGAGGCTGTGCACTTAGGTAGAATGGGCTGGATTGGAGACACTCGGGCCAGAACTGTAAGAAAACTGCTGTAACAAGAGTGGAGATTCTGGAGCACTGATCTATAGCAAGAGGCAAGTCCCGATGGCCTCAAACTGAGGTATCATCTCAAGAACTCTAATATGCAAAATTTACAATTAAAGATGTTTTTTTTATCAGTGCTTCCCTGCCATGAGAGTGGTTGCATGGGTCCCCAGAATTTCTAAGGAAAACTATGAGTGCTTTTAGATAGACTGTCTGCTCTAGAGGTGGTGAGCTTAATCGGAGCCCCCTGTCATCACACATCAGAGTCTACCCATGTGCCCCCTTCCTCTTGCCATAGAGTTGTGGGAGGGTTGGCAACTGCTCTATGCTGCCACCCGCAGCTCTACGACTGTTACCAGGGCAACCCACAGTTGGGGGCGGAGCTACGGCAGCTGGCTGGTATTTAGACAGACTGCTGCTCCACCCCCGGCCAGTGCTCTGGGTGGCCAGCGTCGGTCGTGGTGCTCTAGGATATTCCAGAGCACCATGAGCAGAGCTGGTGGCTCCTGCTTCGCTTCCACTAAGGGTGGCTCACCTTTATATGGACAGGCCCCCTGGCGGTGGGACGGAGCATGAGTGGAGCAGTTGTCTGTCTAAAGGCACCCTATGTCTCCATGTCCCCCTTGGAGATCCTAGCTAAGCTGACATCCTAGCTAACCTCCAAGTGCATAATGTTTAGCACAGAAACAAGTCCCATTCACGTCAATGATGTTCTTGAACACACTGCTAGTGCTGGTACCATCCACTTGAAGAATCATTCCTGTAGCTAACAGTGCTAATGCTGAGGTGGATGACGCCTCCTCTCCCAGGCTGAAATGGCTTTGGCCTGGTAGCTGAGAGCCAGAAGGAGCCAACAGGAAGTTTTGGCAGGAAAGTCTGCAGATGAGACTTGCCCCACCTGAGGGCAGATCTACCAAGAAAGAATTTTCAGAATAGGAGCCCACTCTCCACTTAGAGCCCAGGCTGAAAGTTTGTGTCAGAATGACATTTTTGTCCCATGTGAGATTTCAACCATCTGCAAATATTTCATCAAAGTTTCTTTGTGGCCATCAGACCCCTTGAGGAAATTAAGACTGGGAAGGAAAGAGATTTTTTTTTAAATGAGATTTCGCATTCAAAATTTTGTAGGGGGTCACATTTTGGAATTTGGACAGCAATTCTCTATTTTCAACTAGCTCTACATGGAGTTTGTTTATGAAGGATCCGCTCCATGATTCTAGCCAGTAAACAAGACTACCCTTTATTAATAACAGATCCAGACTAACCCATTCCAGGTTTTACACTGGACCAGGGAATAGGGGGGCAATCCAGAGATAGGTAGAAGTCAGCTAGGCTGGGTTGGATTGTGAGCAGTAATAAAGTTGCTTGTCTGTTTAATCTAAGACTATAGTGTCTGCATCATTAGCTTCTGAAGATCCCAATATACTGGGACACCACATAGCTGACACCACTTTTTCCAAGCTCAGAAACAGGCCCTAAAGAGGCTGTACTTTAGGCATGGATAATGTACATGTTTAGTGCTTGGAAAAGTCCCTTCTGTGAAGACATATAGTTAGGATGGGATTTCCCAGGTAACCCGTGGGGACAAGGACCTCCTTGGACATGCAAACATCCCTGGGCCTTTAGGGAAAAGGATGTGTTGCCATGAACTGCCTGGCAGCAGGAATGTGCAGGGAAAGCTTTGGGGTCTCAAGTCTCACCTGCACAGGGTTCTGTGTTGGGCAGCAACACATTAGGTGGGGCACTGGGAGGAAGGAGAAGCTTGGTCAGACATCTCTGAGAAATGGGACATTCTGATCAGTCCAAACTAGCTGCCAACTGAGGCACTAACACCACTGAGCTGGGACTGCTTTCGCTCAGAGATAAACTGCAGAAAGAGTGGTACGTAGTAGGGCCTTGCTCTGCTAGTTGAATGGGTAGGGAATATATAATGCGTTTATACAGCAGCCGAGGCCTGGAGCTTCCCTTTGCCTCCAACTCTGGATCTGATGCACAGTATCAGCAGTCAGTGCAAACCCACTGGGGGATTTTGACATGGGGTGAGCCTGAGCTATAGCATTTGGGCCTGGATAGAAACTTCCTGGGAGTTTGAGAGCATTGGAGTCTGAGGTTTCAGTCTGGGCCCTTCTCCATTTTGAGCCCCCTAGCCCCACTACTTACCCCAAAGCAGGGGAACAAGTTTGGTAGGAGTGGCATTTGAGAAGCCTTCCCCCTGTATACAAATCTAGGCAAAGAGCACATGGCTCCTTAGCAATGGCCCCAGACCCTAGTGTCAAGGGTGGCTATTGAGGGGAGGACACTTTCTCGTGGAGGGGAAATGGCTTAGTCCCCGGACTCAGCAGCATTGCAGGTTCTTTCTGGTGGAGCCTGTCTAGCTTGACGTGGTCACCAAACATCCGCCGATGGTAGGTGGCCAGGAAGATGTCATTGTCCCTGGGGCAGCCATGGTGGCAGGAGCACGCCTTGATGAACATCATCTTCCGCTGGAAGAAGTCCCCTTCAGGGCAGTGGAACTCCACCTCTGCGGTGCTGGTGACAAGGGGGATACAGCAGCGCCCATCTGTGCAGCTGCCACAGAACTTGGGCCGGTAGGAGTGGGTGCTGGTGCAGCCCGAGAACTCAAAGCGGATTGTCTGACGAGGTTTCTGGGCACGCATACACTTCTTACCCTTCTGGAGAGAGGCGACAGATTAGCCTGGCTGAGCTGCTCATTTCAAATGAATCACTGTAACCCATCCCTTTCTTGATGTAGTCCCACCCCCATGGGACACTGTGATGTCATGGTGCTCCGCAGGGCAGGGACTCTTGCCCACAGGGAGCCCCACTTAGCACAAGTTTCAGGGGATTGGGCTGGGAGAGCTCTCAAGCCAGACTGAGTCCAATGGGCTAGGGCTCTAGTTCAAATGTGGAAGATGCCATCATCTAGCCTGAAATGTGGCTTCCTGAGAAAGGGCACCTGTCTGGCGTGAGTCTTTGCAGAGCCAGGGCCTCTCTCCTGGCCAGTGTTCAATTTGTAAAAAAGAGGTGCCCAGGGCTCCAGCCTGCCCTGGAAGTCCAGCTCCTTGATCCCCAGAAGCATGGGGGGCAATGAAAGGAGCTGGAGGAGCTATGCAGCCAGTCCCCCCTGCCCTGAGCATCCCACTTTCTGCCTTTACTTTGCCATCCCTTGCTTGAGTCAGACTGGTATTGCTGCCACAAATTACCACCAGCCATTTACCACCAATAAGCCCCAACCCTGTCAGGGGAAAGACTGGGTCTCTGGTTGGTGTTTTCTCATCCTGTCAGGGCCTGGGTCTTGCAGAACAGTAGCAGCGAGCAACAGGGTTTGGAAGAGGTGCCCTGGACTGATTCCTGTCACAAATTAAACCCTGCTCTCCCGCCCCCCTTCTAGAAGGCTATCCTGCCCTGGGTTCCCAGCTTTTCCACTGAAGCAAGCCCCTCTGTGGGTGCCCAGCTTTTCTTGCTTCCTGTCCACAACGTTCTGCTGATCTTCCTGATGTCCCAGGCCCCAGTAGCTTCACTTAATAAAGGATCTTGGTCATGTGCAACCAATTAAGGTCTGGGGCAAGTGTGACTAGACTGCTGTTCCCTCACTAGGGCCTGGCACCTGCAGGGACTTACCCCAGCCCCCTGCCACACTTGGCCAGGCCCTTGCCTGCCAATATGCAATAAGCTACACACATATTAGAGGAGAGGAAAGACAGCCGACAACTAGCTGCTGTGTGGTTAGCCTTCTTCTGCTGTCTGGCCTGCCCCGCAGATCCTGATGGAACAATTTTTCCCTAGCAGCTCGTACCTTGATGATCTTTTCCATGGGGAAGTCACAGGGCCGGACTGTGCAGAGCCTGCTTTCCTTCTCCAGGCGGCATTGGGGGTTGTCATTGGTGATTCGGGTAGACATGCCCATCCCACATGTCTTGGAGCAAGCACTCCATTCAGTGGTCTGGACTAGGCAGTTCTCCTGGAGGTTGTTCTGCTTGGGTCTGTAAGCCGGGTTCTCCCTGTAAACTGAGCAGAGTCACAGGAGGTGGAAGGGAGGATTTAGTAACCAAGTCTGAGGTCTGGAACCCAGCTAAGCACCAAAATGCTTGGGATTCTTCTGGGCACCATGCAGCAACAATGCTGGCTAGTCCCACAGGGAAAGGCACGCTCTCTCTCAGGGATTTCATGATTTCTGTGAAATTTACCCAACACCACATAATATGAGGTTCCCCAGAAATTCTGAAAGAATTTTCAATGCAGGTATTTAATACTTTTTAAATGGGAGCTGTCCAACTTCAAGGACATCGTGGGCCAAATAATCTCATGGCATTGGCAATTTGCTTATCGGCCCAATTGCATAAAAATCTGTCATTGTGTGGCCATTGGATGCTATTTCTATAGTGGAGGGGAAGTCAAACCCTGTTTAACCATGCGAGTTAAACAAGCAGAGCTTGGAGCTGTTATTGCAGGACATCATTCTGAGAATTTTTATAAAATCATATTTTAAGGCCATGGGCCAAATGGAATCCTATTGTGGAGCACAAATGGCTCACAAGCCACTGACTGGACACTGAAGCTTTAAAAAATACAGCAAACCTCTGTTTATGCTTATTAACTGTGGTCTGACAGCCCTACCAATTCCCCCACAGGGTTTCATATTCCTGCTAAGAAAACTTCAGATTAGACCATCCCAAACCAGAGGAAAGTTTGAAATCAAACTTCAGGGCTGCATCCCATCACTTTTCATTTCCCAACCAATCAGCTGTCCCCACCCTGTCTCTTGAACCTTGCCCAAGTCTGTGCATCTCACCTGCCTTGGCTGTTTCAGAGAGGCTTTCCTGGTTGCTCCCATCACAGACCCACTCCTCACAGCACTTGTCTAGGAACTTCACCCGCTGGGGATTTGGGCAGTCAGGGGAAGGCAGGCGCAGGTCGTCGGAGCACTGGGGGATGCAGCCGATGGCTCCGTCCATGCAGATGCACTGCAGCTTGCAGGTGGGCTGGAAGCTCTCCCCATTGAGGTAGATCTTCCCCAGCAGGTCGCAGGTTGCTCCTTCATGAGCTGAAGGGTGATGGCAGGGGAAGGACATGAGATGACAGAATGACTCTGCAGTAATGTTACAGGCGGAGGCAGCAAGGCCTTTTCCTCAATAAGACAGTTCAGAGCATACATTAAATGAGATGGACAGAAAACTCCTCCAGCTGATCTGGAGCCTGGCAGGTATCTTCCCACATTCTCTCCCAAGTAGTTCATTCACCCCTATTCCCTTGAACACTAAAAAAGGATGCTCTGAGTCAAGGGTGACCATGTATTATCAGAATCATTATATATAGAACAACAGCAATGTGCCCGGAGCTGAACAGTTGTGATGAAGACAGGTTCCTACCTCGAGGAGCTTACAGTCTAGACTGGACAAGAGATGGGCTGGCAAAGGTCTATAGGACAGGACAGGGATACACACTTTGCTTAGATCATTTTTAGATGTGCGGCCGGGGCTGGTGGATTTAGATAATCCACCTTTGAAAAGCCACACGGGCAGCATATAGACACACTGCAACCACTGAAAATTGCCGGTGGTCGCACATTCTTTATAAGCCGCATTTTAAATACCTTGATATTGAGGTATTTAAAATGCGGCTTATAAAAAATGTGTGACCGGCGGTTTTTGATGACGGCGGCATGTCTAAATGCCGCCCACGTGACTTTTCAAAGGCGGATTATTTAAATCCGTCAGCCCCAGTGGCATGTCTAAAAACGGCCCGTCATAGGGGAGAAGGGGGATTCTGAGGACAATCATAAACATGGAATCTATGGGCAAGAGGAGAAAAGGAAAACTGGACAAAAGTAATAGGATTTTAGGAGGGATCTGAAGGTCAGCAGGGAGGGAACAGAGCATGTGTGTTAGATAGAGCTCCAGACATAAGGGGCAGCATGAGAGCAGGAATGAAGACAGTTTAGGGAGCAGGAGAGTCTGGGGCAGGTGAATAAGCTTCTTTGTGTATTCACAGAGAAGCCTGATTCTCATTGAGTTTGCAGGGTTGAAGGGAGACAACTGGTTTGCTGGAGTATTTGGGGCATTCCAATACCACACTCTCCTTTCCAGGAATCTGCTTTTCCTACCCAGCCCCACCTGCTTGCTAAGCTATTGCCAAAAAGCTGGGTGGTCATTAGAGAAACAGCTACGTGGAACTGGCCATCCAACTTGCACGCGGCTCCTGCCTGTGGCAGGAGGGGTGGGGTATAAAATCGGTAAAATCAATCAATTAATGAATTAATTAAAACAATGCTGCCTGCCAAAAACTGAAAATGGTGCTTTGCAAGACACATTAACCCACATTTGATTGATTGATTTAAATTAATATGCATGACACAGGCTCCAAAAGCCTTTGGTGCTAGCTATCCTTATAAGATAGGCAGCCTTCTTCTGGCTTTAGTAGATTTCTCACATCATCTCTAAAGGTGACCTGTATGGAACTAACCAATTGGGTTTGTGCCAATTTGGGTTCCCAATTTTGTGTAAAGATACTTCAGAGCATTAGCCCCTCTACTCTCCCTTCCAGAAATGATGTAACTGACTCCTTTTGAAAGTTAAGAAGAGAAGCAAATTTTCAGAGTGTTTAATGCTCTTTGTTTCAGCTCCCCCCTTATGCAACTCAGGAGCCTTTTGGGAGAAAAGGGACAACAAAAGTAGCTGGAGTTAGAACAAGGAAAAGCGCTGCATATCCATGTTCCATGCTTATTATTATTAATAATTATTATTATAAGCATTTATATAGCGCAAGTGATGTACCTGGCACTTTACAAAGAATAAGATAGACACAGTCCCTGCCCAAGAGCTTACAATCTAAAGACGGGGAGGGGAGACAGGGAAGGGGGAACAGAGGGAGAGACAAGGATGCAACATTCATGAGGATGTGAGGGCTCAGGTACACGTTCTTGGCTTGGTTACAGTAATTGGGAGTATACAGATAACAGGTGGGGGATAATCCTGGGTGGGGATGCTTAGCAGGAGTTAGGAAGGGCGGAGCGGAAGAGGTGGGTTTTGAGGAGGGACTTGAAGATGTGGAGGGTGGGGGCAAGGTGGACAAGGGCAAGGAAGGAGTTCCAGGTGTGCGGGGCAGTGGGGGAAAAGGGACAAAGGCAGTTGGGGGAGCAGGGGAGGTGTGGGAGGGTGAGGGAGGGGATGGAAGAGGAGTGGAGTGCACAACCAGAGGTTCAGAAGGAGATCAGGGCAGAGAGGTAGGGGGGAGCGAGGTTGTGAAGGGCTTTGTAGGTGAAGACGAGGAGCTTGTGCAGAATACGTTTGGGAAGAGGAAGGCCAGCGAGGAGGAGGTTACAATAGTCGAGGTGTGAGATGACTAGGGCATGAATGAGAGCTTTGGCAGAGGAGACAGACAGAAAAGGGAGGATCTTGGCAATGTTGTGGAGGGAGAAGCGACAGGATTTGGCCACGGAGTCAATGTAGGGTTTGAAGGTAAAGTACAAGTCGAAGATGAAGCTCAAGCTGCGAGCTTGGGGGACAGGGAGGATGGAGACCCCATCAATGGTAATTGACAGGGAAGAGGGAGAGGAAGGACTGGAAGGGAAGATCAGGAGTTCAGTTTTTGCCATGTTCAGTTTGAGTTGGCGTTGAGACATCCAGGTGGAGATATCGGAGAGACAGTTGGTGAGACGAGCTTGAACAGGGGGAGAGGGAAGGACTGGAGAGATAGAGTTGAGTGTCGTCAGCATATAGGTGGTATTGGAAACTGGGAGGCAATGGGGGGAGGAGGAGGCGGAGGAGGGGGGAGTAGTAGGGGAAGAGGACTTGGAAGTGATATTCAGGCAGATCTTGTCAATCTTAGAGGTGAAAAAGAGAGCAAGATCCTGAGTGGAGAGAGAAGAGTGGGGAGGAGGACAGGGGGGTTGAGAAGGGAGTCAAAGGTGGAAAAGAGGTGGCAAGGGTCCCGGGAGCGGGACTCAATGTGAGAGGCATAGTACTGCTGTCTAGCGAGGGAGATAGCAGAGTTGAGCGATGAGAGGCTGAATTTGAAGTGGAGGAAGTCGGTGTGGAAGTGGGATTTATGCCAGAGGCGTTCAGCAGCCCGGGTTCAAGAGCGGAGATGGCGAATTGTGGGGATGAGCCAAGGATGAGGGTTATGGGAGTGAGCCGGGCGGGAGGAGAAGGGGGCAAGGGTGTCGAGGGTGGAGGTGAGAGAGGAGTTGAAGGCAGAGATGGCAGAATCGAGGGAGGAGGAGGAGAGGACTGAGGGGAGAAGAGGAGAGCGGGAGGAGGCAAAGTCTCACGTTCAGCCTCTGGATGCAATTGCTTCCAACTAGGAAACCTTCTGAACTCTGCTGTACAGAATAATCTTTGGAAGCTTATGAAATCAAGAGTGGTGCGGAACAAGTACATAGGGAGCTGTTATTTACCCTCCCAATAATATTAGAACTAGGGGACCCTCTATGAAACTAACTGGCAGCAGATTTGAAACAAACAAAAGGAAGGAGTTTTTCACTCAATGTATAGTTAACTTGTGGAACTTGTTGCCAGAGGATGTTGTCAAGGCCAAGAGCATAACTGGGTTTTAAAAAGGATTGGATACATTCTTAGATGATAAGTCCATAAATGGCTATTAGTCAAGTTGGCCAGGGACATAACCTCTGGCTGTCTAAAGGTGGGAGTGACTAGCAGGGAACGGATCACGGCATTATGACCTCTTAGGCACTTTTCTGAAATGACAGATGGGGCCACTGTCAGACACATTAGTCTGGCCCAGTATGGCACTTACGTTTTAATGTTCTAATCTTGTCTTAGATGTGCAATAGTCACAAAGCCACCACAGTTCTTAATTTCTCATAAGCTACACAAGCAAGCCTGTCAGCCCTTCATTGCTCCCCAGCTCTGGATTTCTTAGTACATCCATACTGGTGATAAAGAACCAATCAAAGAAAACCAAATTAGACCCAATAAGAGCAACTTGCAACACTGAATCTTGCCAATCTTCCAGCCTTGAAAGTGAGGCACAACAAATGTGCATTGCTGGTAAAACAGCAGCAGTAGCAGCTTTCAGCTTTGCAGGAGGGACACACAAAAACCAGCAAATCTTTTATCACCAACTGTTTCTCAGCTTGAATGTCACACAGTTAACTCAAGCTTAATATGGTCAAGACGGAACTTCTCATCCTCCCCTCTAAGCCTTCCGCCCCCTCTGCCCTCTCAATTTCCACTGATGGTGTCTCCTCTCCTTCCAACCTGTCTCTCAGGCACATAGCCTGGGGTTCATCTTTGAATGTCCCCCTCTCCTTTATCTCCCCTCCCATGTTTTTCAGAGATTTAAGCCCCTTGGAGAATTAATTAATTAATTAATTAATTATTATTATTATTATTATTATTATTATTATTATTATTATTATTATTAATAACATTTATATAGCGCCAGTCGTGTGACCTGGTTCTGTACAGAAATAGACGCGGTCCCTGCCTGTGGCTTACAATCTAAAAGACAAGGAGGGGGAGACAGGGAGAGGGGACAGTGGGAGAGACAGGGGAGAAGACAGACAAACATTCAAGCAGATGCGAAGTCTCAGGTGCGTGTGCTTGGCTTGGTTACAATCAGGTTGGTTGCAGCAGTCTGCAGAGGAGGGCAGACAGTAAGTATATGGGGAACGACTAGCAGGCATTGGGAAAGGCAGCGAGGAAAAGGTGGGTCTTGAGGAGGGATTTGAAGGAGCGGAGGGAGGGGGTAAGGCGGATCTGGGCAGGGAGGGAGTTCCAGGCATGGACCTGTCTCTAATTAATGACTGTTCAGTGGCAGGTATATTGCTGGTGTTATATATCTGGTTGTCTGGCAGATCGCCTGGCCTACCATGTCCCATTGCGGCCTCTGTGATTGGCTGGGGACACCCAACTGGAGGTACCAGTTTTTAATTTGGTCTCCGTGACAAGGAGGGCGTTCTTGGCCGCCAGACCACAGTTGTGGAACTCCCTTCCCTTGGGAGGTTTGGTTATGCCTGGGCTTGAGGGCCTTTAGGCGGCAGTGTAAAACTATCTTATTCACAAGGGAGTTTGGCAGTGGGGGCTGGGGGAGGGTGTGCGGGTAACGGGTGAGTCAAAAGACAGGGGGATTGGGGTGGGAAAGGGTTGGGGTTTGGGGTTGTGGGGTGTTTTATGTATTTATTTTATGTGTATTTTTTTTATATTTTACCACTGTAAGCCACCCTAAGCAGCCTTTGGCAGGCAGCATGGGGTAAGAAATTTAAATAAAAATAAATATAAATAATTACATAAAACTGGCACAAGCAGAATTGTGTGTGTACACTCTTAGCTATGCTCAGCTTCTAGAGGTGATTTGCTGGGTCCAGTGCGATGTGCAGACTAGCCCTAGGACTACGAGAGCTTTGCTGAGGCCCAGTTCTGACTGCATTGGACCACAGCCAAGCCCAACACAGCAGAGCACTTGCAAAGTGGAGCACCGTGACATCACCCCTTTTCTGACATAACCTTTCCCCTTACAGAGGGAATGTGGTGGTGGTGGTGGGTGTTACATTGGACGGGCCAGGGCTACAGCATTTTCCTGATGTAGCTCAATCGATTACTGGGCATTGTGCCATCACGGTGCTTAGTCGGGGTAGGGCCTTCCGCTGCTGGGACTCCTGACCTAACCTGAGCAGCTTGGGCTGGTAATATGCTCACCTTGACCTGAGGCAGCAGGACCAATCAGGTCTTGTCAGGTTTGGGTCAGGTCACAGACCTCTAAGGCAACTCTTCAGGGGTTGGGGGAATAGGGGATCAGTCCAATAGTTACCATAGAGACACAGTTATCTGGATCAGCCATCTGTGTGCTTCACTGACCTGGCGATGCTGCTTATCCCTCAAATGAGTTACGTGTCTGGATGCCCTGATGTAGCTGCAGGGGGAAAGAGCAGAGTGGAGACTGGTCCTGCTGCTGTGTCTTCTGGTCTGCTCTTTCCCTCTGTTCCCTGCAGCAGTGAACTCAGAGAGGATGGGACTGAGGTGGCTACAGGAAGTCTGGGGAAATAGCAGTGCAGGAGACCCTGTTCATCCAGATGCTTTTCCTGTCCCCCAAAGAGTCTGCATGAGCAGGTCTCTACTGTAGTTTAAAAGGGCTGTACAGACCATGCAAGCCGGCTAGTCAGAGATGAGTTCGCCTGCTGGGTCCTTTAAGAGAGATGCCACTGTGCTCGTTCTCTCTCTGTGCACAGTCCGTATGCAGGACCTGGGGCAGGTAACTTTATGTCAGCAGCTCACCTAAGCAGATCCCGCTGTCTCTGTGGATTTTGGAGAAGTCACAATAAAGCCCTTTGTGGTGATCACAGGGTTTCTGGAGGGAGCACAGCTCGCCAAGCTGCCTGGCACACACCTTGCAGCATCCACAGGCATCCAGCACATGGCTGATGCCAGCAGGGCACTGGAGTGGCTGGGAGGGGCACTGGCATGGGTAAGAACATGCCTGCAATTCCACCTGGAGGACAAATGAGTTGGGAGAGTTAGTTGTTTGCTTAGCAAATGCCAAGTCAGGCCACAGCACCATCATTTGCAGAGCTCAGAGCAGCTGTTCCCACACTTTTTAACAGTGTGATCTCATTTGGAGATCTCATGACCCCAGACAGCAATAAAGACATGCAAGTTGCAGTAAATAGCAGTTGTGATCATGGTACACCACCCCTCCCCGCCCCCTCGCATCTTTGGGTCAGAAACTCAGAACCCACTGTATGGGATCCTGTAGATCTCTCAGCCCCCTAGTGAGCAGGCAGGGCTCAGCAACACGGGTTCTAGTCTAAAGTTAGCCACAGCTCCAGAATGGCCTGGCCTGAAGTTCCTACCTGTGTCTGCTCACTGCACCCTAGCCCTGTCTAGCACAGAAGCAGTGTAAAAGGTCCTCACATTATTATTATTTACATAGCAATGTGACTGGCACTGAAAAGTCACAATCACAGACAGGTCTGTCCTCAGAGGGACTAACAGTCTAGGATGGACAAGGGGGTGGGGTATACAAGGGAAGACAGGTATCTATTCATGAAATTGAGAAGTTGCAGGTGCACCTGAAGACAGGGTCCCACCTCTGCTAACACATGACACAGGTAACTGCCCTGTTTGCCCTGACCTGGCTTGCACAGATCTGACTCTATCAAGCTCCCCATGAGGCTGTGTGGTTTGATTATCCAAACCAAGCTTCAAGAGGCTCTTGATGGGCCTAGTGACTTTAGAAAGCTGGCCCTTAGTGTTTGTTCTTCATTTGTAAAATGTGGAGAATATCACTTCCCTACTTCACAGATAAAGGCAAATTAAGAATTGTTGGTCCCTTTACACAAAGAACTCTGGGGTCCCTGCATTCCTCCCCCCTCCTCTCTCTGCTGGACCACAACCCTTCCTCACCTGCAGGGTCCCAACCTCCCCTTTGGATCTTGAGGGTGCTTTTAGACGTGCCCTGGGGGTTGCGAATTTAATCCGCCAGAGAAAAGTCGTGCAGCCGGCTTTTAGACAAGACACTGCCTGCAAAAACCGCCACTCACACATTCTTTTAAGCTGCATTTTAAATACCTCGGTAAAGGCTTGTTCTCTTTATTACTATCTAATTATGTCGGGGGGGCGGGGGGGCGTGTGCAGTTTCTTTACTGTGTTGCCAAGTGACCAGGACAGCATGGTGGAGCAACCAGCACTGGGTGTGAATGGTAAATGCTTGATTTCTGTACTTCCTTTATTGGGCGGCAAGGGCTGAAAGACTGGGTGGGAAAGGCACCATGGCAAGTCAGCGGGCTGGAGGGGCGGGGAGGGTGCAAGCCAAATGGCAGTGCTCTGTTTTTGTATGTTCTGCTCCTTCGCAATGATTGCTGGAGAAGAACTGCATGCTCCCAAGATTCCACTGCAGCAACCGCCACAGCAGCAGCAAAGGCCAGGTACCCATTCATGCTTCCTTTTACAGCAGATGGAGGGCTATAAATTGCCCATTTTAACCGCCACTCTTCCCGCCCAGAGTGAGCGGGGGCTGAAAGACTGGGTGGGAAAGGCTCCATGGCAGGACAGCAGGCTGGCCCGAGGGGGGGGGGAGGGGGTATAAGTCAAAATGGCAGTGCTTTATTTTTTGTATGTTCTTCGCTCCTTGGCAGTGATTGCTGGAGAAGAACCATGTGCTCCTGAGATCCAGCCACAGCAATTGCCACATACTCATTCACACATCCCTTCGGGTGGGCAGAGGGCTGTAAATTGGGTGGGAAGGGTGGACATTAAGACTGGCAGGAAGGGTGGGCAGGGGATGAAACACCGGGGTAGGAAGCTGGGTGGGGCGGTCTGAACTAATGTTTTTTCTTGTTCCCTTACTACAGGTCTGCCAGTGCAACAGGCATGGACAGACACACCCACACACCCCAGCCACAAGTACTCAGCACAGTCAGGACCTGTGGCTTTGCAACTGGTGGCACAGGGAGGATTTGGCAAGGGAGCTGCTCAGGGAGACCACGCAGTGGGCGGACAAGATCTGTGACATGATTCATGGCATGACCAGGA
The DNA here is from genome assembly GCA_003113815.1 of Sphenodon punctatus. Taxonomy (NCBI): domain Eukaryota; kingdom Metazoa; phylum Chordata; class Lepidosauria; order Sphenodontia; family Sphenodontidae; genus Sphenodon; species Sphenodon punctatus. The sequence goes on along the minus strand of QEPC01004821.1, from coordinate 966,225 downwards.
AGTTCAGGCAGCTTCTGTAGCCAGACACCACAAAACACAAGGTTTTTGCAGCTGAGGCCCACCTGAACTGCTGATGGGAGAAGAGGCACTGAGCCTGCCTCTGGCAGTAGTTCAAGCAGTTGGCCAGCATGCTCAAGAAGGTGAGCAAGGATATGGCAGACAGGGCCGGCCCCAGGCATGTGCCACATGTGCTGCCGCACTGCCTGGCTGGGCAGCAGGCTGCAGCTAGCTTCTCCCCCATTAAGTGATTCTTCCTCCCTTCCCTGGCTCCAGACCCCATCCCCCACCTGCCTCTGCCTCCTAGTAGCAGCAACAGCAGCAGGGCTGGGAGATAAGGCTGTTTGTTTACAAACAGCTCCTCCCCATGTGCTGATCAGAAGGTTCCTACCTTGTAAAGAAGGTTCTTCGAGATGACTCCGAACATTCTCACAACTGGGTTGTGCATGCTCACCCTATTCAAATAATAGACCACATGATGGTCTCGAGCTCCTTTAGTATAAAAAGCACTCTCCCCCTCAGAATGAGAGTTCCTTCCAACCCTTTCTAGAAATATAAGAAAAGAATTCCATGCTGGCTGGAAGGGTGGGTGTTGTGAGAATGTTTGGAGCCATCTCAAAGAACATTGTTTACAAGGTAGCAACCTTCTGTTCTTCTTCGAGTGGCTCCTCACATGATATCTTTACATGGCTCCGCCGGGTGGGGAGTCTGTGGGCGCGCCCGTACATGGGTGGAGCATGCACACGGCTGCACACGCATCCCCACTCACCCACCACTCATCCACACCCACATACTAACCACCGTTTCCCCCGGTTGCTCCGTGCATGGGGATGAGTGGGGGGTGAGTGGGGATGCGTGTTAGGCGGGCGCGCACACCCCCCCACTCACCATGGGCACGTGCACCGCGCTGTTCACACGGGGTTCCCCCACCCATGAACACACAGAAATCTGTGTATTCATAGCTAGGAGGAGAGGCCTGTGTAAAAAGGGCCACATTCTCACAACTGTCTTACTTATACTATCTTAGGTAGGAATTTAGGATGTAAAGCAATATCTATTCTGTCTTGGAAAATAAATCTGCAAATATGGTTCTGAGATTATTATGGCTG
>QEPC01004821.1:950420-963338 GCA_003113815.1 Sphenodon punctatus | reverse complement strand
TCTGTGCCAAGGGTTCTGTACCCTGGCAACCAATGTCTGCTGCTGCTGCTGCCAATGGCCCCCAGGCTTATATGCTATCTGTGCCAAGGGTTCTGTACCCCGGCAACCCACTGTCTGCTTCTGCCAATGGCCCCCAGACCTATATGCTGTCTGTGCCAAGGGTTCTGTACCCTGGCAACCCACTGTCTGCTGATGCTAGTGCCAATGGCCCCCAGGTCTATATGCTGTCTCTGCCAAGGGTTCTGTACCCTAGCAACCCACTGTCTGCTGCTACCAATGGCCCCCAGGCTTATATGCTGTCTGTGCCAAGGATTCTGTACCCCAGGTTGCCGCCAAGCTCAAAGCCTGCCTCAACCCGCCTTCCTGCCTCTCATTCCAAGGTGCCTGTCTGCCCACCCAGGTTGCTGCCAAGAGAGAGAGAGAAAGAGAAAAAAGAGAAAGTCTCCCCACTGCTAGAAGGAGAGACAGACACGATACCACTCATGCTGTCACCTGCACTATATGGTCAGAGAGAGAGGGAGAGAGAGAGAGGCTCCCCGCTAGAATGAGAGAGATGGGGTGGAGGGGAGGCCATCTCAAGCTTCCACGTCAGAACTAGGAAGAACTCCCATCTCTGCCCGATGCCCACATGCAGCAGCAGCAAACCTACCAGAATGAGATGGAATATAACAAAACGTGGAACGTGTTATGTGCCTGCCTGTGTGAGTTTCTATACCTATCTATGGCATGATTGAATGAAGTGTGCCCAACCGTGCACTACTTCTAGGGACATCATTCAGCTCCCATAGGCTGTCATTCCACTGTACCTAAATCCGTCATGCGCGCCCATCCCAGGAAACATCAATGAGATTCTGGGACCATCATTCCAGTCACTGGGGACTGTCATTCCATTCCCCTGCATCCAGAAGCCCGGTGCCCAGCCCGCATGCCAGTCTGCTCCCCCCACCCCCAGTCTACTCCTCAGCACCCACCCGCAGATACCCGCTGAAGCTGCTGGAAAAAAAGCCCCTCTGACCACCAGCACCCACCGCCTGCTGCCCGCTGTCAAGAAGCCTGTCTCTCTTTCTCTCTGGCGCGCACACACACACACACACACACACACACACACAAGCCCTGCCCCTCCTGGGGAGCTGTCTGCAAGTTNCAGCATGAACTGATTATGGGGGCACAACTGAACTGGTTATATGTCTCTTTTCATGGCATAATGCGCTTAATAAGCTAGCTGCATTTTGGCTGTCTTGTGCGTGTTATAGCAGCACCTCTGGACTGGTCGCACCGCATGCGTGCACAAGACACAGGCAGCACCGGCAGCAAGAAGCAACAGGCCCTGGAGGCCAGATTGGCTAAGCTCATCCCCCCTCTCCCAGTAAGGCAGTGGACGCAGTCAGTCTCTCTGTGCCTGCGTCACTGCCTGCTTGGCTGCCCCTGCAGTGGAACCACTCCTGGGGAGTGGTGTTGGACACTCAGCTGGGGAGGGGGGGGGAGCATTGGGAGGCCGTGCTTCTCCATGGTTGCTCGGAGGGGTGGAGAATGGGAATCCTTCCTGTCCAGAGGGAGTAAGTTTTATGTAAATGTATATATTTGCATAATTAGGTGGGGCCTAATTATGCAAATTGGTCCCCACACCAAGACTTCGCACATGGCCTCACAAACCCTGGGGCCGGACCTGATGGCAGATCTGTTGGTACAGACTCAAAACAGTGTGTCCCAGTCTCCCCATATCCAGACCTCCCTACTCGAGCACTGTTGCTCAGGGTCAGGTGTCCTATACCAACCCCCATTGGCAGGTCATCTGTATCCCGCCAGCAATCAATTCCCCCAGCCAAAGCATCTGAGCCCTCTCCACCCTCCCACTCTGCACTCCTGCTGCTGAATGCCATGTGGGCCAGACATACCTCCCCCCCCCCCTGCCAGTCCTGCCACAAACACCACACCTCCAGTGAACACCCGGCCACAACCTCCATGGCTGGATCCGTGGAAAGAGGACAATGTCCTTCTGCCAGTCCCGCCACCCCCAAGACAGTGCATCTGACTGCCCTCAAAAGGGGCGGGCAGAAGAAGTAAGTGTACTTTCTAAATAATTAAAAGTCCTTTAAAAACAATTAAAGTTCACTAAAATGCACTAAATAAAGTTAATTAAAGTTTATATTGTTAAATAAAGTTGTTATATTTTTCATAATCTGTGGTTTCTGTGCTTATTCTGGGAAAGGTGGGAAGTTTGGGGGAGTGCAGAATGGTGGTATGGCATAGCGATAAGCCACTTTGGGGGCTGGTGGTTGGAAGCACTTGCCTTTGAGGGCAAGGGGGAGCCATAGTAGTCCGCAGCACACCTGTGCCTCTGCAGATTTCAGCATTGTTTCTTCGAAAATAGCCGTGTTCACATTCATGAAACACCTGATGGTAAACCTGTCAGACATTGACAGAAGGGGCCTAAAGTCTTAGATACCCATGTCTTGGCTTATACAGCTGCAGCAGGACAACTGGAAACATGCTGAAACTAAAGTTACTGGTTCCCCCCACCCTCCATGATGTAATGGGCTATACCCCAGCATGTATCTTTACATCCAGCAGCTAAAAAATGTTAATGTACTTATTTTAAGCTTTCAGCACCACCCTTGTATTTTAAAGGGCCTTTTGTGTCCATTTAAATAACAAAAAGTAGAGGAATGTGGTAACAGACTCCCTGCTAATTCGTTCTGAGATTATTTAATTTATTTATTTATTAATAACATTTGTATGCCACCCCCTCCTGCTAAAAGCATCTCGGGGTGGCTAACAACATTTTAAAATACAAATTAAAATAAATGACATCAAAATACAATTAAAAACAACCTAAAATCCCCCAATTAAAAACAATTCAAACCCCAACCTTCCCTAACCTCCCAACCCACCCACCCCATCTCCCTCGGCAAAGGCACAGCAGAACAACCAGGTCTTATATTGTCTACGGAAAGAGGGGAGGTCGGTGGTCAAGTGGACCTCCAGTGGGAGGGAGTGCCACAGTTGCAGCGCAGCCACAGAAAACACCCTCCTCTTGGTCGACACTCGGGAAACCGAGATTAGCTCAACTGAGAATGAAACTTGTTACACTTCTGTTCCAGCAGTAACTCAGAAGCCAGCCAGCTTCCAACAAGCTAAGCAATTCACTTTCTGTTTCAAGGCAACACGGATAAAGCTGTTCCTTTACCTAGTTCAGCTTTTCCTTAATGTTACAGCTCATTTCAGCGTTGTCAAAGAGACAGAGGCCATTTTTACACGGGATGCACCCACCTACCCCCACCCACCCAAGTGCCCGACTGAAGACGGTGTGGTTGGGCGCATGCTCCCGTGACTCACGCACCGTCGACTCAACCCCATGCATGTAGCATCGGGGGAAAACTCAGGATGTTTCATACAGTGACATCACTGGCATGAGCAGGTAGTGCAGGAGCGCACACCCAACATCCACCCCGTCTGGCCCATCTGAAGCCCCCTCCCCTCACCAGAAGTGCATGCATGCTCCACTGAGTGCACACGGACCCGCACCCTGGCTGTGCCTGCTTAAAAATGGCCAGAGAGGTCATTCTGATAGCTGAAACATAGATAGCTGAAACAAGCGTGTTTATGAAACCAGTGTTCTGTAAACAATATGTTCTGTACCTGTCTTTCAAATGACAAGTTCTGTCAACAATAGCTTTATGTGATCTCTCTTCATTTCCATATTCATTAGCTTTGTAGTGATGTCATCTTATGTTTCGCTTGTAGACTATAAAAGTTTATTTAAAGACAAGGCTGAAAAAGGTATATGCAGTCAACCATGCCTGGAAATCCATGCTACTATGAGAGGAAAAGGATTACAAAGGAGGTGGATCTAGAATCTATTGGCATAACCGAAGACTCCTGTCTCGTTCCTATTCCTGGGTGAGAGGAAGAGCTGAGCCCTGGGCAGGGGGAAGTTCCAGCAACAGACAGGGTGCCCCAGAACAACAGGTCACATGAGCCCTCAATGCACATTTCAGTGGTGGGTCCAAAGTCTGGTGTACATGCAGTCAAAGAAGGGGGACTGGCGGATGATGGAGGCATCATGGTTCTTCCCGGACCACCTGGCCAACCAATCTACGATCTGGGCGCGGTGGTCTGTTACAGCCTGAAAACCCCCAGAGAAGAACCCCCTGTGGTTCAAGTAGTCATCGTTGCTATGGGGTGGGCAGATGATGGCAATGTGGCTCCCACTGATTGCCCCTATAGTTTGGGAACACATCCTGCTGAAAACCCTCCATTACCTCTGCTGGATCAGCCAACGCCACCACCTGGTCCAGAAGCAGTTGCACAATCATGATGCAAACCTCAACAAGGATGGTTGCCCACCATGGAGGTCCCAACACAAAATTGCTGGGCAAAAAAGTGACAGGAGTTTGTAGTGGTGAGTTTTCAGATGGCAATGGCAACACACTTCTCCATGAGGATGGGTATGTTCTGTTTCTCTAGCTAAGGTTTAAGGATCTCAGCTACCTCAGCATGCATCAGTCCCCCTTGCAAGGCTTCATTCCTTCTCAGAGCAGTCTATTGTCACCAGAGGAAGGCAAGTGCACAGCGCCAAAGCAGGAGCCACCTTCACATTGCGGTGCATGCCACTACCCCAGCCACAGATCAAGCAAGTGCCTATCTGTGCCTAGAAATCTCATTAAGCCAACAACAGCAGGTGGTTTGGATCTGCTGGATTGCTCGCAGGTTCTGCTCAGCAGCAGTCATGAAGGCCTGAAGCATGATAATGAGCACAATGAAGTTTTCAGCATCCATAGACCATGGCTGTGATAAAGGTATCTGTGAAGTCTTCAGACCATATGCCAAACGTTTTGAAAAATTTAAAGAGCTGGGTTGTTGCCTAGCTAGAATTGGCTGTGCACCACACATGACTTAAGTACCGACTGCTATTGGCCATGTGCTGGGATCCATGTTTACCGAGGCTGTAATCATGCCATCCCCCAAAGTTTAAGCCAGGGGAGCTGGGGAGGAGCCTGGGAGGCCTGGGGGCATCGGGAGGACTGAATCGTGTGTGTGTGTGTGTGTTGGGAGTGCTGGATCTGGAGAGGCTGGGGGTCCTGGATCTGGGGAGGAGACAGGGCAGGTTGGGGATCCTGGATCTGGTCTATGTGGGCAGGGGGGCAGGTCTGTTGGGAAAGCATGCTGGGAAGCAAACCTACATGTATACATTTTCCATAATTATGTAAATCAAGCTAATTGTGCAAATTTTAATGCTGGACTGTGTCTATCTTATTCCCTGTAAAGCGCCAGGTACATCGCTATATAAAAGCTAATAAATAATAATAATAATTTGCAGACTTTGGCTTCACTGGTTGCAGAGTTTAAGATTTTTTGGCACAGTAAATATGGGTCCCTAGGCCCATGTGTCATCACAGGACTGGCTGTGCGCCCAACTATTGGTAATTTGGTTGCAAACGTTTTTGCAAAGCTAGGTGTGTTTGTGTGTTGCACCAGCACTGCCAATCTATGTAACAGGCATGTCAGTGCACATGCCAAGTCATGTAAAAATATTACAGCTGTTACCACATGGAAGCATGGAATTTTTTAATTGGAACCACTGAATTTTAAGAAATGGGCAGGTGGGGGAATCTGCAAGGCCAATGCAGTGAAGGTCACCGCACACAGAATGTACATGGGAGCTAAGCTGCCCATTGGTTAAAAGCAACTCATATTTTCTTATATTTTGAAAATAATAATTTTTGCTTGCAATGAGCATGAGGAGTCATGAATGACACCACACAGAAACCCATTCCTGGAGGTTGTCTGCCAGGGAAAACCAAATGGTTTCTACTTTTGTTTGTGATGTGGACACTCGGGGTAGAGGGCCCAGAAAAGTTGGGGGGTGATGGATACTCTGGCCTTTGCTGACATTTAGGTGAGGCCTGATGTACACAGGAAAGTGTCAAATCCATCTTGGGAGGCTGGCTATGCGTTCATAAAATGGCACATGTACACAATGGGGTGTTACGAGGGGGACAGGTCAGACCCCAGAAGGAGAGGTTGGAGAGGTGGCAAGACAGGGCTAGAGATAGTCAGACTGGTAGGAAGACAGGGAAAAGGGGACCTCGCATGGGAGGGGGGGCGGTGGCCATGTAGGGGCACATGCCCCCCCCCTGATTTTCAGAAGCCCTATAGAGCACTATAGACCCCCCTGCCCAGCTCCCACTCCTGTGCCCCCCCCTCCACTATCAACTGTTATGAGTAATCTATGCTCTCAGCAGCTCTCCAAGCTTGCAGAATGAAGTTCATCAAGCTAGGAAAGAGCAAAACCCATCACAGAGGTCAGGGAGAACACAGAGGATGAGGGTATCTGAGGAGAGCAAGACCAGGACTAGTCTACAAGGGAGTTGGGGCTAGGGCTGCAAGGAAGCAAGGAGTGGATCAGAGCTGAGGAGAACTGAAGGGGAGTCAGAGCAAAGTCAGGGAGCTAAGAAACCTGGAGGGAAACCAGAGCCAAGGAATCAGGACTTGGAGCCAGGAAACAAGAGACCAGGACTAGAAGAACAGAGTGAGACAAGACACTGGGAGCGAATGGGTCAGGAACCAACAAGTCAGGAATAAGAGAGGGAAGGAGCCAGGAATCAAGGAGCCAGAGTCAGAACGGTGTCAAAACAGAACCAAGGACAGGGAATCAGGAGAGCCACAGTCACATCAGTAACTAGGAGAGTTGTTCCACCCAACTTCCTGTTGCTACCAGCATGTTTTTTGTGGCAGGGGATGCCCTCAATCTGGGTGTTCCCCACCAGATCAGACCCCAAACATCAAGATCTAGACAGGGAATTAGCTCTTGTGCAAGTTTATTTATAGTGTCCACCTCCACCATATATACAACAGTCATATTCCCAGTAGCAGCTCATCATGAAGATAACGCAGGTCCCAATACAGTCCAGTCCTGGCTTAGCCTTCTGGCTCAGATCTAGGGATGTGCGAACGCAGTTCAGATGTCCGGGGTTCAGTCGAACCACTCAGGTTGTCAAGATCAAAGCCTGCCTCAGTCTGCCTTCTGATGCTCATGCCATGCTGCCTGTCTGCCCACCCTGTGGGCAAAGCTCGAACCTTGCCTCAGCCTGCCTTCCTATGCTCATGCCACGCTGCCTGTCTGCCCACCCAGGTTGCCAAGATCAAACCCTGCCTCAGTCTGCCTTCCGATGCTCATGCCACATTGCCTGTCTGCCTGCCCTGGCAACCCTGGGTGATGTGCCCCACTGGCCTGGTAATCCCGCTGCTGCTGTCTGCTGGTCCATGGGTGCTCTGCCCTGGAAAATCCAAATGTGCCCACACAATCCTGCTGCTGCCATCTGCTGCTGTATAGGAGCTCGTCCCTGGCAAATCCTACCATTCTGGCTCCATGGGTGCTACGCACATGCAAATCCTGCTGCTGTCGTCTCTGCTGTTCCACGGGTTCTGTGCCCTGGCAATCCAATGTCTGCTGTTGCTGCCAATGCCGCCTCTTCTGTGCCATGGATTCTGTTACCGGGCAATCCAGTGTCTGCTGCTGCTGCCAATGCCGCCTCTGCTGTGCCACGGGTACTGTGCCCGGGCAATCCAACGTCTGCTGCTGCTGCTAATGCCGCCTCTGCTGTGCCATGGGTTCTGCTACCGGAAAATCCAATGTCTGCTGCTGCTGCCAATGCCGCCTCTGTGGTGCCATGGGTACTGTGCCCCGGCAATCCAATGTCTGCTACTGGGTGGCCACGTGATTCACCACTGGGAAAAGCTTGACCGATTTGCAGAAGAGCTTGTTGAGATCCGGCGAGCAGGATGCAAGCCTACAATGCCCGGCCAAGTAGGGTTGCCAACCACCAACCCCTGGCCAGGCCTCTGTCGCTGCTCCATCGATGCCTGGCAGCCTACAATGCCCAGCCAAGTAGGTGTGCCAGCCACCAAGCCCTGGCCGGGCCTCTGCAACTAACAATTAACAAAAGTAATTGCCCCCCCTCCTTCCAATTCATTCTGAGCTAGCCACTGATTCTGTCAGCAGGCATTTTCAGAACNTGCTGCTGGTAGGGATCAACTAGCTGTATGAGATTCTGCCACCTCCCAGAACTTCAGCACAGAGGGATAAAAGATTGGAAGGTTAAAACAAAGCTTGTAACAACAAATATAACCTTTATAAACAATTTTTAAAGAACAACAACATCAACAGTATAAAACCAAAACCAAACATATATACAAAGAAAAGAAAAGGGTCTAGCCTACTTGTCTTTGGGCCTGTCCCCCGGAACATGGGGGGAAAGGCAAAAGGGGCGCAGGACAGGACTGTGGGGTGGGCACCCTGTGCTCTGGCATATCGTAGCCATGGACCAAGGTGAAGTCCACAGCCCCTGCCATGGCTGCATGCCACCTGGAGACCGACTGATGGTAAAGTTCCAGGCATTCTATCTCGTCGGACACGTACTGGGTGTGCACCTCCACCTTCTTTTTCTCCACCTCGAGCACCTGGAACTGTTCCACCAGTCTGTTCTCTGCTGCCGACCAGCCATGAAGTCCTCGACCCAAAAGGCCCTTGCCGCTGCAGACTCCCGGGGCCTGGGGGACTCCACATCAGAGCTGGAGGAGGGGGAAGGACTTACATGGCGTTGCTTCTGCTGTGCCTTCCCCCCCTTCTTCTGGTGATGAGGATGCTCCATGGCCATGACACCAGAGTCCTGCTGCTGCTGCCGTCTCACCGTCAGCCCATGGAGCTTTTCAGTGTGGGCTATCAGCCCTGATGTGGTCCCCTCACGCTGCCTACGGAACTTTTTATGGCAGACCTAAAGAACATAAAAAGATAGGAACATAAGAAGTGCCATACTGCGTCAGACCAATGGTCTGTAAAGCCCTGCCTGCATTCTGTCTCCACAAGAGGGTGGGTGGTCAATCTCTCTCTGCATGGGACTTCCTAACAGGACATAGGGCAATCCATTCCCTGTTGTTCCAGCCCCCGTGCATTACCTTGCATTCTGCAGAGCCATCCTCATGCCTCACGTACCACCACCAGACATTGGACCTTGTCCGCCCAGTGTCTGGGGGTGGCACTGGCGACCTCCGCCTTGGTGTCATGCACCTGCCTCTGGCACCGGCATTTGATGATTCCAAATCCTCACCCTCTCTGAAACAGGAACACATAAACAACAACTAAGTAATATCATCATCATGCATTTATGATGATGCCTCTAGTCCTCCCTCCTTGGGGTGCTAGGGATGGCAACCGGAGATGGTGACCCAGGCTGGCTGGCACGTGAAAATCCTGCCCTTCTTTGGGTGCTGGGGAAGGATGGCAATGGGGAGACCCTGGCTGGCATGTGCAATTAATCCTGCCCTTCTTGGGGTGCTGGGGAGGGATGGCAATGGAGAGACCCTTGCTGGCACGTGCAAATCCTGCCCTCCTTAGGGCACTATGGATGGCAACTGGAAAGACCCTGGCTGGCACGTGAAAATCCTGCCCTTATTTGGGGGGGTGCGTAGAGATGGCAACTGGAGAGTGGAAACCCTTGCTAGCCTGGCACATGTTTGGGTGGGGGTGCTCGTGCTCGTGCTCAACTGCTGGACGAGCCCCCCACACTACAGTACCCTCTCTCTCTGTGGCAGACATCCGCTGCCACCCGCTGATGCCCACTGTTTGTGTCTGACTGCCCACCACCCACGCACCCACCCACACACCAGTGAGCTCACTCTAAAGGATAGTATTCTTTTTGTCCTCAAAGTAAAAAAAAAGTTTACAAACCTGGCAGCAGTGGCAGCACCTCCTGTGCCCACCAGCTCTTGTTCCTCCTCCACCACCGAAGGTCCAGCAGCGGCAGGAGGAACCTCTTCCACCTCCTCCACCACTGGCTCCAGGAGCACCCCTTGGCCCCCCGGCATTTAATCAAAATAAAAGTCTTCGACTTCTTCATTTTTTAACAACAATCACTCCAGCCAACAGTCACTCACTCACCAACTAGCCAAAACAACACAGTCAAACCAAACAGCCAAAACACACGAACCGATCAGCCAGCCAGCCACACACACACGCTCTCTCCCCACACAATCTCTGCACGCTCTCGAATTTCTGGTTTCCGGCACGATCACGGGATCTTGCGATACCTTTTTCTGAATGACCGAACTGAACCGAACCAAATGACCAAACCTGAATTCGGTGACCGAACCGAACGACCGAACCTGAACCACGATCTGTTCACACATCCCTAACCATCAGGGTTCTGGGGCCGTCATTCCGCTCACGGGGAGCTGTCATTCCACTGCTTCAAGAAGTAGCCACTCCAGCCCCAAGACCCACCATCAGGGTTCTGGGACCTACATTAGAGGCAGAGAGGGCTGTCCATCCACATCTTCCATGTCATCCAGAAGCAATAGGGCTCCTGCTGCTGCTCAGCCTGCTGCTGGTGATGCTACTGCTAGGGGCAGGGATAGACCCAGCTGGCTGAAAGAGGTGGTTTCTCCCACTCCCACCATCCCCAGGGGCATCCTGTTGCTGCTGCCGCACACTCTCCAAAGTCCTCTCTGCCTGCCGGACCCTCTCCATCAGCTTACCCTTCCAGTGGCCATAAAATGGTGTCTGGTGTACCACGCTGCCCTTGACCCTGGGGTCCAGCATGGTTGCCAACACATATTCATCCTGCTGCAGGAGCTCATCGAACCACGCCTTCAGCCCTGCCTTCAGCTGCCGCACCAGGGCAACTGCCTCATCCGCCAGTTTCTTGCCCTGAGGGCCACAATCCCACCCCTGGAGAATCTCATCCAGCCTCCTGAGGAAACTCTGGACCAGAGGGGTCACCTGGCTGATGGTGGCCATGGAGGAGCTGATGGTCTCCATCACGGCCAGGAATGGTCTCAGAACAAAGACAGTGTGAGCCAGGATCTCCCATTCCACCTCCTTGTACCCTGGAGGTGCCCCACTGTCCATCACCAGTTGAACCTGATGCAAGGCGGCTTTCTGCTCGAGAAGCCGCTCGAGCATCAGGAATGTAGAATTCCACCTGGTAGACACATCCTGCACCAGCTGGTGCACTGGGGAGCCTTGCTCTGCCTGGAGGAGTTTGTTGCCCTTGTTCTGGTTAAAGAAACCGGCCAGCTTCCTCCCCCACTTGATCAGGGAGCTAAGGGNATGAGGGGGGCTTCACCAGCATCCCTTGCACTGCACACACCCTTCACCTGGTGGTCAGGGACGCTCTGGACTTGGGGGATAAGGGGATTGGGGAAGGCACCCTTAGCTCCCTGATCAAGCAGGGGAGGAAGCTGGCCGGTTTCTTTAACCAGAGCGTAAAGGGCAGCAAACTCCTCCACGTGAGGCAGGCAGAGCAAGGCTCCCCAGTGCACCAGCTGGTGCAGGATGAGTCTACCAGGTGGAATTCTATGTTCCTGATGCTTGAGCGGCATCTCGAGCAGAAGGCCGCCTTGCATCATGTTCAACTGGTGATGGACAGTGGGGCACCTCCAGGGTACTACAATGGGGTGGAATGGGAGATACTGGATCACACTGTCTTTGTTCTGAGACCATTCAGGGGCTTCACGACCATCCCTTGTGCCACACACACCCTCCATCTCATGGTGAAGGACGCTCTGGGTTTGGGGGAGAAGGGGATTGGACCAGGCACCCTTAGCTCCCTGGTTGAGCGGGGGAGGAAGCTGGCAGGCTTCTTCAACCAGAGCGTGAAGGGCAGCGAGCTCCTCCAGGAGAAGCAGGATGAGAAAGGGTCCCCAGGGCACCAGCTGGTCCAGGATGTAGCCACATGGTGGAATTCCACCTTCCTGATGCTTGAGCGGCTTCTAGAGCAGAAAGCCGCCTTGCATCAGGTTCAACTGGAGATGGACTGCAGGGCACCGGAAGGGTTTAATGGGGCAGAATGGGAGCTCCCGGCTCAAATGGTTTTCGTCCTGAGACCATTCCTGGCCATGACGGAGACCGTGAGCAGCTCCACTGCCACCCTCAGCCAGGTGACCCCTCTGATCCGGAGTCTCCAGAGGAGGCTGGACGAGATTTTCGAGGGGTGGGATTGTGGTCCTGTGGGCAGGAAGCTGGTCGATGAGGCACTTGACCTGGTGCAGAAGCTGGAGGGCTGGAGGCACGTTTTGATGTGCTCCTGCAGCGGGAGCAATATGTCCTGGCAACAATACTGGACCCCAGGGTCAAGGGCAGCATGGCATGCCAGACAGTGCTCTATGTCCTCTGGAAGGACGTGCTGGTGGAGAGTGTCCGGCAGGCAGAGCGGGCTATGCAGCAGGACACCCCTGGGGATGGTGGGAGTGGGAGCAGCCACCCCTCTCAGCCAGGCGGGTCTATCCCAGCTGCAGCTGGACCCACTGCCAGCAGCAGCAGAAGCAGCTTGGCCTATGTTCAGGCCACTCTGGGGAGTATGGCGCCATGCACAATAGGGCAAGTAGCGTGGCTGAGGGCAGTGGTGGAGGTGGTTCCCAGGCAGAGCTACGAGAGGGAGTATGAAGGCGCCTCAGCAGCCATGGAGACCTACCTGGAGGAGCCATGCATTTATCCCAGCAGCGATCCCTGGGCCTACTGGGCCGGCAAGGTCAATGTGTGGCCGGCCCCAGTGGCGTAGCTACCATGGTGCGGTGGGCGCATTTGCACCTGGGCCCTGCCCTGGAGGGGGGACCGTAGGCAGGGCCGGCCCCCTCACCTGCAGCAACGGTGGTGGCAGCAGGAGGGGTGGGGGAGGTGGGAGGGCAGAGGAGCCGGTGCTGGGAAAAGAGCCCGGTAGATCTGCACCGGCTCTTTTCCCGCCGCCTCCTCTCCAGGTGCTGGGGAAAAAAGGCTCAGCAGATCTGCACCGGCTCTTTTCCCCGCCACCTACTCCCCACTGCATCTTCCTTGCTCCTCCTGCTGCCGCCACCGCCAGGTGAGAATGCAGCCTAAGTTTTTCTGCTGCCTCCCCTCCCTGGCTCCAGTCCCTATCCTTC
>QEPC01004821.1:932577-949670 GCA_003113815.1 Sphenodon punctatus | reverse complement strand
TCCCTTCCCCTGTTTTAAGTTTTGGATTTATTTAGAGTAGGATTATTATTAGATTGATTTTCATTTCAGTTTTGTACCCCTCCCTGTGTTCTTTGTGTTTCCCCCTGTGTAATTTGTTATTAGGATATTCCATTTAGTATTAGTTCCATAGGTTTTAGAATAGTTAATAGCAGTTAGATTTAGTGTACAGATAGATATAATATTAGATTTAAAAACTGAGTAAAAAAATAAATTATAAAATCTTAGTGTGTGTTTGAGTTGGAAGACATGGAGAAGGGAAGTAGGAGAGGCCGGTCTGCTGCCCGTAAGACAGGCAATGGGCACATGGGAGAGGTGGTAGGGGCCGTGCCCACAGAGCGGCAGCAGCAGCAGCCAGAGCACATCACCACGCTCCAAACTCCACAGGCCTGCTTTAGGGCAACAGGCTTCAGCGGTTCAGCGTCACCTCCTGGCAGTGCCCTCCACTGCCACACAGGGCACTGGAAGGCCTGCAGTACATGAGGCTGCAGCTGTCTCTGCTGCGGCTGCAGGAGCAGGTGCTGATGCTTCCGATGTTCCTCCCACCCCGGCTGCTAGAGGCAGAGCCCGATCCCTGGGCAATGTCAGTAGGGAGAGGAGTAGCAGCAGCAGCACTAGCAGCTATAGAGGGGGGTACAGGGAGAGTGCCAGCAGCATGGCGGGCACGGGCAGTCTAGTCTCAGGGTCCCAGTACTCCCCTTCATGGGACATCACCATGATCGTGGACAGTGAGTCAGAGGCAGACACTAGTGCCGCAGAGGAGATGTCTGGATCTGAGGTGATAGCTGAGCCTCCTCCCAGAGCTGTGTCGCTGGTGCCACCAGGTTCTGCCCCTCTCAGCAGTGCTGGCAGCAGTGCGTCACCTGGGGCGAGTCAGAAGGCAGGAGGGGGGGAAAAATCCTCTGTATGGGAACATTTTAAGCTGGTGCGGGCAGATGATCTCAGAGAGGTGCAGTGCACGTTGTACAATATGCTGGTGAAGCGTGGGCAGGTGCTTGCCAACCTTGGGACAACTGCCATGGCGAGGCACCTGAAGTCATGCCACAGCGCTCTGCTGCTAAGCGGGAAGGCAGGGGAAGTAGATGCCAGCGGGTTCCTAACTGCAGCGGCCGGTCACCTGGCTCCTTCAGTGGGCAAGCGTCCTGCACCAACTGCTGCCTCTACCAGCAGGAGCAGGGGGGAAGAACAGCAGCAGGAGCCTCGCCAGCAGTGTCAGTCCACCATGGAGGAGCTGGGGTGGGGGCAGCTGCCAAGGCCATCAGCGGCAGGGCGGTGTGGCTTTCAAGAGAAAGCCAAGTGCCTGTTGGCCAAAATGATTGCGCTGGATGGGCAGCCCTTCTTAAGGGGTTTTGGGGGGGATGAGGCAGGTGGGTCCTGAGGGTGGGGGGTATGGGGAATGGGTTAGGGAGGATAGGGCCAATCCCCCTGGTAAGAGGAGGGGAGATGGCCCTTGGGGAGGGTGGGGCCCCCTGCGCTCTCTACCTACTGCCTCTCATATGATGGGGAAGGGGGACTCTCTGTGAGAGAGGGAGTCCCGGGTAGGGGGGTTGGGGGGTGGAGTCCCTCTCGCTGGCCTGTCGGGGCAGCCCATAGAGGGTGGGTGTCGAACGGGGTTCTCTGAGGATGGGAGAACTTCCACAGCTATTGGGGTTGTTACGGGGTGGGGGAGAAATGGTCCAAAGGGGAGGGGTATTTCATCAGTGAGGAGGGAGCAGTGCCTTGTACTCATTCCCCCCTCAACCCCCCAAGTGGGAAGGTTGTGGGTCAAGGCCCAGGAGACCCCAGGCCTTGGCCTGGTGCTGCTGAACGCGAGGTCAGTGGTTAATAAGTCATCTACCATCCGGGACCTGGAGCAATCCAGTGACCGCTGTGACCAGTTTATCAAGTACTTTGTAGATAAGATCACTTGCATTCACCACGATTTCGGTTCCGCAGTTATTGCAGAGGATCATCTTGGGGCTATGGATGCCCCGTCCTGCCCTGTTTTGTGGGATCAGTTTCAGATGGCATTACCTGCCGATGTGGAGTCCTTGTTGGGATCTGTTCATGCCACTACTTGTGAACAAGATCCTTGCTCGTCCTGGCTGGTGAAAGCCAGCCAGGAGACGTTACGGCCATTGCTGGCTGGGGCGGTTAGTGCCTCCCTTTGGGAGGGCAGGGTGCCTGAATGCCTGAAGGAGGCTGTGGTTAGGCCCCTGCTCAAGAAACCATCTCTTGACGCTGATGCTCCTGCCAGTTATCGGCCNGGGGCACTGTCATTCCACGGCATCAAGAAGCAGTCACTCCAGCCCCAGGATCCACCATCAAGGTTCTGGGGCCTACGTTACAGGCAGGGAGGGCTGTCCATCCACGTCATCCAGAAGCTGCCACTCCTGTTCCAGGACCCACCATCAGGGCTCTGGGGCCGTCATTCCGCTCACGGGGAGCTGCCTTTGGGCACAGGGCCATGAGTCTGTGCATTTAACTTGTCACTGTCTGCAGGACTGTTGTAAAAGTAAAACATTCGAGGTGGTGACGATTCACAGTCTAGGTTAAACAGCCCCAGAAATGTACCTTAGCCCTGAAGTTTCCCTCCCACCCTGCGTGCAGTTTCAGTGGTGAAGTATCCCTTGTGTTTAGTCTATGGGAGTCCTCAAACAGTGGCTCAGGAGCCACATGTGGCTCAAACAGTTCAAGTGCAGCACTTGGCTAGGGTCAGTTCCAGCCCCAGCCTTATTGGTCTTATGTCTTACTTCATTGCACCAAAGTCTCAGCAGCTGAATCACAGCTGCTCCTCAGAATCTCAGCAGTTAGGACTGTAGAGCCCCGGCTCTTCCAGCCAATCACAGAGCAGGAGAGACTCAGCCTGGGAGACATTTCCAAAGGGAATGCATGTGTGTCTTGTGGCTCTTGGCCATATGAACATTTTGGTATATGGCTCTTGGAGTTAGGAACTATGCCCACCCCTGGCCTGTGAAAAAGTTTGCGATCCAAAGTAACAAAACCTCCAATGGCTTTACTGGCTTCAATGGCTTTACTGGCTACTTTTCTTGTCCTTGCTGTGTCCCTGGACTTTACACACAAAGCAATTTCCTTGGATGTTTGGTTTTCTCACCAATACCAGCAACAAAACTTTCCCAGCTAGTTTGACTTTTGTCCCTAGCAGCTGTTCTAACTTTAACTCACATGGGTCTGCAGATGTTAGCTGCTAAATACTCTTGCAACAGAATTTAATGCAGGGCAGGGATCATTATGAATCAGTGACCATGAGACTTCACCAAATTGTCCCTTGTCCAAGAAGAAGCTCTTAGATAGATAGATAGATAGATAGATAGATAGATAATTGTGCGTGGTCATATGCCATAGCAACAAACAAATAAAATAAAATACAGTACAGTATAAACAATTTGTCCTAAACCTAGGATCCTTGTGAACAAGTATGTCAGTACAAGGCAATTTATACAAATCTTAGGTCTTACATCATTCCCAAGAGTCAAACTGGGACCTATTCCAGTTCCTATTATTGTGGAAATTAAAGATTCAGGGCATAATCAATCACAATTTTCAACAGATCTACACAACTAAACTCAAACCAGGCAGGGTTGGCTATTGCGGGAAAAACTCCTTACTTCAAACAATAATTAAATGAGCAATGGGGGCAAAGGGAGATGGCCCATAAAGGACTTCCTATAATGGAGGGCTTGCAACAGGAAGGCCGCGATATTCTTAGTAACCTCACAGTAGGAACTGTCAAGGATTAATGTCAACAAAGCATGGTCTGATCTGCCTGGGTGAGCCTTAAAAATAGGCCCTAAGTATTTTAGACATATGTTGTCGTATAAGTGACAATGCAAAATAATGTGAGCTACCGATTCTACTTCAGCGTTGTCAAACGGACATAAGCAGTCGGAGTAAGATGTACCGTCCAACCGGCCCTCATAGACACGTGATGGAAAAACATTTAGTCTTGCACAACAGACCAGATGCTTTGCCCTGCCAGAGATGGGAGCAGCTAGATAATCTGCCGCCTGCCCCATCTCAGGGATCCATTCCTGATAATCTTTGATGTGCGGGCACAGGCCCACCCCCTCGACTTCCAGCTGCCGACTCATGTCCCTTGAACGAGTGAGGATCTCTCCTCTGAGGGAATCTGGGTGTTTGTGTAAAAGGTATTCGGGAGAGCACCCCAGCCGTCTGAGTTGCAACTCCACTGCCTTAGACCATTTGCTGATACAGGTGTCCTTCCCTAGGTCCCTCAAGAGTTGTTTCAGGGCAGCCTCATTGGCAACCTGCGACCAAGATTTCTGGCCAAGTTCCAGATGTATTGCGGCCAAGGGAGTACCCTGAGGTACACCTACCAGCCTCTGAAGGAACTTTGATTGGACCCCATTTACCATGTTAGAGTAGAAGGGGGCCCACAGTTCCGTCCCATAGAGGAGCTGGGCCTGGATCTTACTGGTAAATACCTGTAGGACTGGGAGAACTGCTGATCTACCTTGTCTAGAGAACAGACCACTAATTGCTTGGGCGGGGGCTTGGACTGCTCTTAGGGCGTTTATAGACGATCCCGCTTCAAGCCCTAACCCCTGCCACTTTTCTCTGTATGCCGTGTCTGCTGTCCAGACACGGCGCAGAGTCTTTGTGCGCATGCGCGCCCTTTGCGCATGCGCACCCTTCCACGCATGCGCACCCTTCCATGCATGCGCACAAGCCCAGGGAACCCGGAAGTGCGGTGTGAAGCCGGCACTTCGAGGATCCGCATCTGAGGGGGCAGGATCGCCTGCCCCCTCAGATGCGGGGTAAGATCCTGCCTCGATCTTTAGACGAGCACAAAGAAAGGCGGCTGATCAAAGGATCAGCCACCTTTTTTGCGCCCTTAGTGCCCTACTTTAGAAGAAGCTCTTTGAAAACTCCAAGTGCAGAATTCAAGTCAGAAAGTCTCAAACTCTAGTCTACTGACTGTAACTTAGCTAGTCTCAAACTGTAGCCCAAGGACTACTTGCTGAGAGTCTGCTGAGAGCTGGCTGGCCACATGGGACTGACTTAGCTTGTTGTTTCTGGTTGCCAACCTCTGTTCAGGGAAACTAAAATATGTAAACGCTTTTCACGTTTGAATATTTGTGACTGTGGCAAAGACAGACTATGGACCATCTACTGGTCTGTTTTCCAAATGTTCCTGAAACAATGTATTTTAAGTTCTTCATTAGTAGAATATCTGAATGCCTCACCATCTTTAATGACTTTATTCTCACAGTGAGCCTTTAGACGCAACAGAAAGGGGTGACTGAATGTGTGTTGACACCACTGTATAGCCACATGTTTCCCTGTGTTTAAGATGTTGCAGTACTTAGATGCAATGGCTGCTTTTCCGTGTCCAGAGGCTAATCAGGGTCCTGCCTCTCCCTTGTGCCAGAAGCAATCCTTCCAGGAGCGGTCCCATGGAATTATGGGAGTTGTGGTCCATGCTGGAGAGCGGTCAGTTCTGCCCCAAATCCTCTGCTCTGTGCTGCACCTAAAAAGCTCATTCTTCACTGCTCACCACGGTACTTTGGGAGAGCATAAAAACTGTGCTGCAAGGAATGAGCTGTCAGCGTGCAGCAAGGCATGAGCTGTTTGGCAGTGATATGAAGTTAGGATTCAGAGCAGACAGGGAGGAATCGGGGCAGACAGACCAGAAATGGCTGAGAACACACCACCCGATGTCTTTAGACACTACAATAGCCACGTTGAAAGGGAAAACACTCAACTGTCACACCTGAGACATCCGTGCAACCAAAGAGGAATTGATGGGAGGCTAATGGGGGGCAGACCAGGGGCCAAAAATAGCGACAGTGCTTAAACACAACGCACAGTTATGTGGCAAACATCTTAATCACCCAATCCTCGTTGTGTCTAAGGCCGTTTTCAGACGAGTGCGCAGTGTGCTCCTGTGGGGTTTCAAAACCCTTGCGAGGAGAGATTAGATGAGATGCCGCTGGCAATCGCGTGTATGACACGGCGACGTGCATTCTTTTCAAGTTGCGAATGACCTACCTCGATCAGACTCCTGGTCAGTTCACGGCTTGAAAAGAATGTGCGTCGCCGTGTCATGCGCATGATTGCCGGCGGCGTCTTCTCTAATCTCTCCTCGCGGGGTTTTTGAAACCCGCGCGAACGCACCGCACGCTCGTCTAAAAACGACATAAGACACCCACAGACATTCTAAAGCAGTGGATCCCAAGCTTTTTGTTTGTGTGACCCTACCTTGAGACTTAAATATAATTCCATGAGCACAGGCAGTCTATAATTCCAAGTATATGGAATACTGATTGGGACTCTGAGTGACCCCATCCATGGATACCATGACCCCACAGTTTCAGAACCCCTGCTCTTTAAGGAAGGGTAATGCTATTGTAGAGATGGGAGTTGACAGATAAAGGCTACATTGCATTGAACAGTTAATTCAATGTAGTTGTGCCTTACTTCAATTTTACTCCTGAAGCAACACAAACAGAAAGATAAACCAACATAATTCAGGAGTAGGAAGAGATGTATTCCTGAAAAATCATGAGTACATACTCCGTCTGCATTTCAAAGTAACTGTTTGTGTGAACACTTATCAATGCGAGAGTGGTGATCATGGTTCAAAAATAATTTCAGCTAAGGGGAGAGTGCCCAAGTACTACTTTGGTCTCCACTGTTTGCCTGAGTGCCACCAAAGTGGAGTAGTTCATAGAACTAGAAGGAATCTTGAGGGTCATCTAGTCAAGCCCTCTGCTTGGATGCAGGATGGCTAACTACTACATCCCCAACAGGAGCTACTTCATTTTACTTCCATTTGTGAAAACGTAGCCCAAGGCTAGACAGGGTGTCTGTAGCAAAGATGGGAATGGAGTCTGCTCTCACATATTTCAGACTAGTGCACAAGCCAATGGACTACTCCCCCCCTCTTGGCTCGGTATTAAGATGCGACACGCACTGTTGAAAAAATGTTAGTTGCAGCAGGGTTGCGAGGTGTACTCACGCTGAAGGCCATTGTTTGTAAGATTCTCTGCAACCACAGCGTTGGGTTATTAAAGGCAATGGGATTTTAATAATCTTATTCACTTCCTGGTTCCCCTTTTGAATTTCACTCATCTTGTGACAGAAAAACCAAACTGCCCAGTTTCTCTTCCCTTCATACAATAGTAATCTAATCTCCATCCCTAAGACACCTGGAGTTGTATTCAGTTTTATTCTTAGTGCACAGGTTCCCAAACTGAGTCAGGAGTGGACCCCAAATGGGGTCTGCAAATAGGGCCATAATCCCAATGGATATTGGATATACTTTGTATGGTCTTTGTGGTGGTCTCAGATTACAGGGTTATATATTTAAATTTCAAACTGGGGTCATACAGAAAATGTTTGGGAATTGTAGTCTCAATAGTAAGGAAGGCCGCACTTCTAACACTTTAGAGCAGGAGTGGGGAAACTTTTCTCTCCTAAGGGACACTTTGAAAGCTTGAACAAGCCCTGAGGGCCACACAGAAGTTGCGGTGGGGGTGTTTAAGGGATGCACTCCAGGAAAGGAGGGCTCAAATCGTGGATTTGTGCCATGGAACGGTCCCCTATCCTTGTGTGCATGCCCTCATCTCTGGTCCCTTCCCTGGAGCTCAGTTTTTCAGTGATTGGAGGTAAGAACTGGATCCAAGAGCCAGATTCAGAAAGTAAAAAGGGGCCAGATAAAAACCTGCTGCAGGCTGCATTTGGCCCCCAGGCCTGAGGTTCCCCACCCCTGCTGTAAAGGCTTCATCCCCTGTCCCTGAAGTCAGGGGCAAATTTCTACTGATGGCAGCAAATCTGAGCCTAACAGCAATTAGTTATCAGTGCTACTGGAATGAAGCAACTTGCAGATATAATTTACCCCTCTCTCCATTTTGCTGGCAGCTCACGCACGGATCACAAATAGAGCACATTTTTAGACTTGCCACTCCTGGGAGCCCTGGGCACCGACTGATTTAGTCAAAAATCTGACGAGAAGAATCACATCTACAGGCTCCATATATATTCTCCATCAGTGACTCCCAAGTCCCATCTGCTCAGCTTACAAGTCAAAACAAGATTTTTTTCCTAACTGCCGGCACCTCAGGCTGAATCTGGGTACCTGGAAAAATGAGTCATGTTCTTTCTGCTTCACATAACCTCACCAACAATGCAAACTCTGGAAGGGTAGCCAGCCCTCGCCTCTGCAGCTGCACTGGCTCTGCGGCATCGACAGCAGGAAAACCTTGGTTCTGAGCAGTGAAGCAAGTAGATCTAACCCCAGGGAAAGAGCAAACATGGACAGTGTCAAAGTGATTTAATCGCTCCTTGATTCATAAGCACATTCAAGGGGGTGAGGTAAAGGATGTTGTGAGGGACAATTCATTTTTGCAAGGCTCTGATAGATACGGACTGTTTTTATACAGAAGCTAAGTCCAAAACAACATTTCTCAACCCGGGTTTAAATGTCCGTATACCTAATCATATGGTGAACTCACACGTAACTCTGCTAACTCTGATGTCTGTGGGGCCCCGGCAGATATATAATCAGGCCCCGATGATCCCCGGATCGCTGCAGTGTGTGAGTGAGACACTCCAAATTCCAGTCCCGCATTAAACTCAGATCTGACAAATAGATCAGATCTAAACTTCAGATCTGAGTTTAAAGCGGAGCTGGAAATCGGAGTGCCTCACTCACACACAACAGCAATCCAGGGCCCCACCGACATGGGAGTTTAACAGAGTTACATGTGAGCTCACCCCTGGTTTAAACTATCCTGGTTAAGGTTGAACCCAGATTTATTTCATCCTCATTTTCAAGGATTTATTTAGCCTGGGCTCAAATAACTCCGGGTTAACATCCGTGTAAACTATACAATCGAATTGAGCACAGAGATTAGTAGATAGGACAAACGTTCTCTCTACCCAAGAACGTCTCTATGGTCACCAGCGCTTTCTGGGGTTCTGGCCAGGAAATCAATGTTTTGATTTCTCTTCCCCGAAATCTGGTACATAGAGTAGCCATGGGCTCATTCAACTACATCTCTAAAGGGGAACAAAAATCAAAGCGGAAGAAGGCAGTGGAATTCAGCAGCTCAGCTGCATGAGATTTGCAGTCATCCATGTTAGTCTAAACCCGTATTAACCATGTACACTGTGATCCCGGATTTATGATTATTCCAGGTTGTAAATGTCCATGTAAACAGGACCCCAGGATTAAGAATCTGGGATTTTAAAAATGGGTGTCTGTGCAAAAACAACCACTGGGATGAAAGGTGCAATATAAAAGGCAAAGAATGATTGAAGCTCCATGCATAGGCTAACCCTTGCACCAGCTCAAAATAAAGTAGTCAATTTGTAATCAAGTAGTCTAAACACAGGATTAATTGAAAGAATCAAATCTCAAGGGATTATTCAAGGGCTTGGACAATAACCCTTTGCTTTTCATAGTATGATAAGGCGATTATATACATTCATGATCTCTCTCTTCTCAGGCATTTATTCTGTAAATAAATATAGTATCTGACCACCTCACACTCCTTAATATTAGGGATGGGACATCTGGCAAAAAACCGGCTACCGGTTTTACCAGTTACCGGTTTGCAAAATCCCGGTTTACCAGATTAAAACCGGCTTACCGGTGCCGGATCTATTGCATTGATTTCAATGGGGAACTGTCAGTGTCCCCATTGAAATCAATGGGGGAAAAAAACAATTCCTCCCCCTCCCAGGCTGAACTTCTGGGTTTCCCCAGAAGGCCTAGTAAGTGCTGAAGCCGGCAGTCACAGCCAGCGCTGAAGCCGCTGGACCTCCGTGCCGCCATCGCCGCCGCCCGGAGCGCCAAAGGTAGGCGATCCCTGGGTGGGTGGATAGGGTGATCCCTGGGGTGGGGGGGGTGTTAAACCACCCCTCACCCCAGGTATCACCCTAGTACCTACCTGCTGGTGCAGGCTCCAGGTCGCTGCCGCCGGCCCGGAGCCAGGAACTTCAGGGAAAATTTTTTTTTAAATCCAGGCTGGGCAGGGTGGGTGGGGGGTGTACCCACTTCCAACCACAAAGCCTGGACGGGGGAGGGAAAAGTGGTTGGTTTTTTTTTCTTTCTTTATTTACATTGCGGCCATTCATTTCAATGGCCGCAATGTAAAACAATCCGGCATGGGGAACCGGTACCGGTACCCCCAATATCCGGATTAATCCGATACTGCTGGTACAGCAAAATACCGGCAGTATCGGATACCGGATAATCCGAACTTCCCACCCCTACTTAATATACATGATTGTCTTGCCCAATATCAGGGATTGTAACAGTAAAATTAGAAAGAGAATCCAGGAGTCCCGTCTCCTACTCTCCTGTTCTAGCCATCAGACCTTCATTCCTCTCCCAGCTAGGGATGGCATGCAAATCTCAAGCACAATTTTCATTGCAGCCAAGAGGCATTTGAGAACACAATCTCATTTTGGATAAAAGAGATTTGTGGCCAAAGACTAACGGTGTTAACAAACATTACTCACATTAACCCACAGCTGGTGAGTGTTCACCTGCCTTCTTAGGGGTTCGTCCCCACAAGACATGCAGCTCCAAGCCACCACTTCCTGCCTTCGTTCCACGCTCACTCTCACTGTGCACAAGTGCATGAAACACACACATGGGGCTTCCTGTGTATTATGTGCGTGGGGGCTGCACAGATCAAGCCTGGACTGCAGTAGCACAAGTGACTCATGGGGGACACTGGGAGAAGGCACATGCCCCCTGATTTTTTGAACCCCTATAGGACCCTACAGAACCTGCTACCCAGCCCCCACTCCTGCGCCCTCTCCCACTATCGACAGTTACCAGTTACCCGTGTGCAGCGGACGATCGTCTCATTTGTTAACGCCCTAAATTAAAGTCATTTCAGAATCCTTGTTAACTGTTCATTTTCCCTAGGAGCAGAACTGTTCCCTGTTTTGCATCATTACATTGTGAGAATCTGGGTGCAGCCAGAGACCATGCATGCTTTGCTTTCTGTTAAAAGAGCACCCAGCACCTTTTGGTCTCTGTAACAGAGTAATAGATTTTAAAGGCATATGGGCCCTTGAGATCAGCTAGCCTAACTATAGCCTAGGCCAACTATAAGCCATAGTTCATGTGCCTAAAGCATTTTAAAGAGCCAAACCCCCAGCTATTTCAGATCTAAGCTGTTTAATGGAGGGACCTTATCTTTAAGGGGACCAATTGTAATAACTAATAATGCCACTCTTATTACATATATATTACAGTCAACAATAATAACAGCAGTGGAACCCCGCTATGATACCTGCTATGCAATCACCTGGGGAGAAACAGCCCCAACTTCAAACAACTTACTGCAGCTCACCGTATCAACTGGTTTAGCTGCCAGCATTTTTCCCAGGGAGAAAGGAGTGGTCTAATGGTTTAAGGCATAGGACTGGGATATAGAGTTTCATTCCTAGCAATGTCACACTGTGAGGTCAAACAGTTCACATCTCTGTACCTCAGTTTCCCCTGCTGTAAATCAGGGATCACAACCCTTCAGAAGTGTGTGGTGGAGTTTTCTCTATTAATATCCAAGCTCCAACCATAGTGACTTTTATCTCCAGCATTCTGCTATTATTCAGACACAAAGTTAATAGCTAACCTTACTAAGATCCCTGAGAGGTAGGTAAATGCTGCCAGAGCTAAGCTCAGCTAGCACATTCTGCATGCACCAGAGCAGGAAACAGCAAAGCACATTCAGCAAATAGAACTAACTTCTCCATGAGGGTACATACCCAGCCAGGCAGGAGGAAGAGAAGGAGCAGGGTGTAGCTTATTGTCCCAAAGCTGTCACACATCCTGAGCGAATGAGAGAGGGGCATTTCCCTCGGCCTGATATGACTTTGTTTCTGTGTCTGTCCTCTCTCTCTTTGGAGAATGCTGCATACAGGGCTCCTTTTAAGATACCCTCCTGAAAGGGTGTGCCCTGGGCTTGAGTGACAGCCTGGAGAGAAGCCCAAATTGGGCACAACAGAAAAGGCACTGAATTCCAGAGAATGTTTGCAGATTCCTGCGGCCTGGTGGTGGAGCCTAGGACTCGGTCACATTCCTCGTTGGGAAATCAAATTTCTGGCAAAAGCTTTAGGGCTGCTTTTCTTCTTCCCTCTTTAATTCTAAAAGCATGTAGCCTGGAACAGCTTCCTCAACTACCCCCACCCTATTCCCCCTTCCCTCTGAAGCTTGTCCCTGTTGGCCACAAGAGTTAAACTGTAAAATAACTGAAGTTTTGTTGGGCTTCTTTCTCCCGCTTGAAGGAGGGGAGGTATGGAATGTTCTGTTCTCGCAGGAGCAGCAATTAGATACCCTGTGCAAGTGTGCATCAGGAAAGCCCACAGAGCCCAGGGAACTTGTGAAAGTTACACAGGACTACAGGCACTTCTGGACTGTGTGATCATCACCTGTTACAAGAAAATACAGGGGAACACGAGCCAAGCTTATCCTGCAACATTTAACTTGTGGTACAAAATCACAGAGGAGAAGGTTACACATTTGCAGCATCACCAACCCCAAGCCTTCAAAAAAATCTCATCAGGCCTCCCAGCTCCACAAGGTTGGGCTAAAATCAACTGAGTTTAAGAAACTAATAAATTAAGACATTCTTTTTCTTTGCCTTTGGCTTTTGAGCCTTCGGGGTTCCTGTTTTCAAGGTTTTCTTGACAATTCTGAGCTCTAGAACCTTTAAAATTCTTCCTCTGCCACCACCCTCAACTACCCCAGGTCTTCTGCTCCCTAAACCATATTTGTCCCCCTTCTCCCATGCTGCCTCCTCTGCCTGAAACGCCCTCCCTGAACACATTTGTTCTGCTCCTTCTTTCCCTGCCTTTAAATTTCTCCTAGCCTGCCTCTTCCATTAGGCTTTCCCTAGCTCCTAATCCACACTCATGCCCCCTCAACTGTCTTTCATTCAGGGTCTCATTCCCCCCTTTAACTGATCTAAGCAGATACACCTGCAACCTGCCAAGGTTTCCCTGTCTATTCCTATGTTCCCCTCTTCCTTTTCTCCCATCCCTTCTCTCCTAGCACCTCAGGGCAGTGACCGGTCTCTAATGATTTACAGTGTCAGGTACATTGCTGGTGCAATCTAAATAAATACTCAATAAAATTAATTAAAAAACCAGCAAGCAGAGATGAAATGACACATGACTCTAGCAGCCAGGGTGTAGCAGGGGATCTTCCCAGGGCCACATGGGGGTGCTGGGGTCTCCCTGGGAAATTAGCATACCCCACTGCCATGCCTATTCAGCCTCCAAACTTTCCTGTAACCCCCGGAGGGGTGCACTCTATGGGGGTTCCCCTGTAGGAGCCCCACCCTTGGCCTCTTACCGCCCCTCACAGCCACCATATGTGCACACTGTACATCCTGGGCTTGAACCGAAAAGCCCTTTTAGTTCTCCACCAGGATCCTTCTACTGACCTGTCCTGGAGTTAGGCGCTCATAGCTTCTGGATCTCTTTTTAAATATCGGGGTTACATTTGCTGCTAGGGATGGGTGAACAGAACTAAGTTCGGAAATTCAGTTCGGTTCGGAAATTCGGTTCGATCGACCGAACTATTTGAGTTCGGTCTGAACTCCAAACTTCCGAACCGCGTTCGCCCATCCCGATTTGCTGCCCTCCAGTCCTTGGGTACAGTGGCAGATTTTAGTGACAGATTTTGAGTTCCTTCAGTACTCTGGGTTGAATGCCATCTGGCCCTGGTGACTTGTTAGTATTCAGTTTTGTCAATTTGCCCTTGAACATCTTCCAATGTCACATTGATTTGTAACAGCTCTTCCAGTTCATTGCCCACAAAGCAAGGATCCGGCCTGGGTACCTCCCCAAAATCCTCCGCAGTGAAGACTGATGCAAAGAACTCATTCAGCTTCTCTGCAATGTCCTTACTCCTTATCCTCCCTGAGCACCCCTTTTACTCCCTTGTCATCTAATGGCCCAACTGACTCCCTAGCAGGCTTCTTGCTTCTGATGTATTTGAAAAAGTTTTTGTTGCTTGTTTTTGCCTCTTTAGCAAGCCTCCCTTCAAAATCTCCCCTGGCCTGCCTTATTAACACTTTACATTTACGTTGCCAGTGTTTATGATCTTTCGTATTATTTTCATTGGGACTAGTCTTCCATTTCTTGAAGGATGTCTTTTTGGCTCCAATAGCCTCCTTCACCTCCCCATTTAGACACAGTAGAAGACATTTGGTCTTCCTGCTTCCTTTTTTAACTTGCAGGATGCATTTAATCTGGGCTTCCAAAAGGGAGCTTTTAAACAGCCTTCATGCCTCTTGCAAACTTGTAGTCCTTGCAACTGGGCTTTTTAGCTTCTTTTTAACTAATTTTCTCATTCTGTCATAGTCTCCCCTTTTAAAATTAAATGCTACTCTTGTACTTTTCTTCATCTTTCTCCCTACAGAAATTATATCAAATGTGATCATATTATGATTGCTATTGGCTAGTGGCTCCATGACAATTACTCCTTGCACCAGGTCCTGCGTGTCACTCAGAACTAGATCTAGAATAGTTCTTTCTCTCGTTGGTTCCAGAACCAGCTGTTCTAGGAAGCAGTCATTTAGGACATCCAGAAAATTGACCTCCACATCCCGCCCCAAGGAAACATTCCCCCAGTCAATATTAGGGTAATTGAAACCCATTATTATTATGTTGCCGACTTTAGTAGCCTGTCTAATCTCTTTAAGCATTGCTTTATCAGTCTCCCCGTCCTGGTCAGGGAGACGATAGTATAGCCCTACTGCGATACTCTTCCCCTTTCTGCCTGGAATTTCTATCCAGAGAGATTCTAGGGAACAGTTTGCATCCTTTAAAATTTTAATTTTAACACTTGACTCAGTGTTGTCTTTTACATATATTTTTTGTGTGTGTGTGTATATATATATAGTATATATTTTATTGTGCAGCCAACTGGCTATCACAATTTGCAAATGTCTATATATTAAATACACAATAAGCTAAAATAAAATCCGTGTTGATATACACAATTAAACAAACAATTACATGTATAGAGCCACCCCACCACCAACTCTATCTTCTCTGTCATTCCGATATATTTTGTACCCTGGTATTACAGTGTCCCATTGGTTATCCTCGTTTCACCATGTCTCTGTCATGCCTACAATGTCTAGATCTTCATTTAGCACCATAAATTCTAATTTTCCCATCTTTCTTTTTAGGCTTCTAGCATTTGCATATAGACATTTATGGGTATTGTTTTTATTCTTCTTACTGTGCACATTATAGGGGACTGTATCAGGTACCCTGGAATTGTTATTTATCTGTTCTCCAGCGAATTCCAACTGAAGTCCCTTCATTTTTATCCCTTCCTCAGTCATAGGCAGCTCTAAATCCCCTAAGTTAACATCATCCTGCATAGATGCCACAGTCTGAACTGTACACTCCACAGTGCCCGTCGGCTTTCCCACAGGTTCTAGTTTAAAAACTGCTCTATCACATTTTTAATTTTTAGTGCCAGCAACCGGGTTCCATTCTGGTTAAGGTGGAGCCCATCCCATCTGTATAGGCTCCCCCCTCCACAGAAGGCTGCCCAGTTCCTGATAAATCTAAAGCCTTCCTCCTTGCACCATTGTCTCATTCATGCATTGAGACGTTGGAACTCTACCTGCTTCTGGGGTCCTGCGCATGGAACAGGCAGCACTTCCGAGAAGGCTACCCTGGAGGTTCTGTACTTGAGTCTACTACCTAGAAGCCTAAATTTGGCCTTCACTGCTCTCAGGGGTCAGGCTGGGAGCCGACCTAAGGCTCGCCCCCCCCTCCCCACTCCCTGGGACTACCATCAACCTTCCCCAGGTGACACCATCCCCCACCATGGAA
The DNA here is from genome assembly GCA_003113815.1 of Sphenodon punctatus. Taxonomy (NCBI): domain Eukaryota; kingdom Metazoa; phylum Chordata; class Lepidosauria; order Sphenodontia; family Sphenodontidae; genus Sphenodon; species Sphenodon punctatus. Next base: position 933,809 of record QEPC01004821.1, on the reverse strand, counting down.
GGAGAGGGGGCAGGGCCAGGGCTTCCCGGGCGGACTTCCGAGTCCTGGAGGAGTTTGAAAAGTGGCCTGCCACCCAGCAGGGTTGGAGATGCGCACTGCAGGCCATGCGCCTAAGGGCTGTGCCAAAGGGCCCTTAGGTAAGACCCTTAGCGGGACTGGAGGGAACCAGGAGAGGGAATTGTTGTTGATTCAAGACAAGTGCAGTGGAGGGCAGTGGATTTGGCTGCTTTAGTGGAGGGAGGCTTGGTTGGGGTAATGTTAATATGGGAGGTGGGCTATGTTTTATTCTTGTTTTTTGGGGGGGTGTTGGGAATGTCTCTTCCCCCAGTGAGATGGGGGGTTGGGAGGGACTGGGTTATCGGGGTGGGACTATCTGCCCCGGTGAGAGGAGGGGATGCGGTCCCACTAATGGGGTAATACTTCGCCCGGTGAGAGCGGGTGATAGAGGAATGGGGATCTCCCTCACTGATGGGGTGGGGCAGCCAGGGAGGTGATGGTTCAGAGGGGCGCCGGGGGGATGACCACAGCTATTGGAGTTGTAATGGGGCAGGGGAGATGTGGTCCTGAGGGAGGGAGGGTATCAGCTCGGAGTCAGGACAGGTGTTTTGTGTCTGTCCCTCTCTCTTCCCCCCAGGCTGAGGGTGTGGTGATTCATGATCAGAGGACCCCTGGGCAGAAGCTGTTGCTGTTTACTAGGGATGGGAATACCAGTAAATCCGGAATCTGATAATGCCAGTACTGGGCGTACCGGCATTATCGGATTCAACCCGGTAAATCCGGTCCAGTTACCGGATACCGGATTTTTTTACATTGCAGCCATTTAAATGAATGGCTGCAATGTAAGCATTGAGCAAAGCCCCACCAAAAAGTAAAAAAAAACAAAAAACCTCCCCGAGTCCAGGCTGCGCGGGTGGAAGGGGGGACACCCCCCACCCACCCTGCCCAACCTGGATTTTTGTTTAAAAAAAGAGCCCACCCTCCAGCACCAGCAGCCGCAGTGTCCCCGCAGCCGCCGGTAAGTATAGACCCGATCCCTGGGGAGGTGTTTAACACCCCCCCAGGGATCACCCCTACTAAAGTTGAGTGCTTTGCTTACCTTTGCGGAGCTCCGGGTGTGGCGGCGGGCGGTCCGGGGGCCTCAGCGCCGGCTGTGGCTGCCGGCGTCAGAGACGCTCTAGGCCTTCCGGGGAACTTCCGGGTTTTCCCGGAAGGCCTAGAGCGTCTCTGACGCC
>QEPC01004821.1:921610-932146 GCA_003113815.1 Sphenodon punctatus | reverse complement strand
TTAGGCTTCTAGCATTTGCATATAGACATTTATGTGTATTCTTTTTATTCTTCTTACTGTGCACATTATAGGGGACTGTATCAGGCACCCTGGAATTGTTATTTATCTGTTCTCCAGCGAATTCCAACTGAAGTCCCTTCATTTTTATCCCTTCCTCAGTCATAGGCAGCTCTAAATCCCCTAAGTTAACATCATCCTGCATAGATGCCACAGTCTGAACTGTACACTCCACAGTGCCCGTCGGCTTTCCCACAGGTTCTAGTTTAAAAACTGCTCTATCACATTTTTAATTTTTAGTGCCAGCAACCGGGTTCCATTCTGGTTAAGGTGGAGCCCATCCCATCTGTATAGGCTCCCCCCTCCACAGAAGGCTGCCCAGTTCCTGATAAATCTAAAGCCTTCCTCCTTGCACCATTGTCTCATTCATGCATTGAGACGTTGGAACTCTACCTGCTTCTGGGGTCCTGCGCATGGAACAGGCAGCACTTCCGAGAAGGCTACCCTGGAGGTTCTGTACTTGAGTCTACTACCTAGAAGCCTAAATTTGGCCTTCACTGCTCTCAGGGGTCAGGCTGGGAGCCGACCTAAGGCTCGCCCCCCCCTCCCCACTCCCTGGGACTACCATCAACCTTCCCCAGGTGACACCATCCCCCACCATGGAAGGAGAGGGGGCAGGGCCAGGGCTTCCCGGGCGGACTTCCGAGTCCTGGAGGAGTTTGAAAAGTGGCCTGCCACCCAGCAGGGTTGGAGATGCGCACTGCAGGCCATGCGCCTAAGGGCTGTGCCAAAGGGCCCTTAGGTAAGACCCTTAGCGGGACTGGAGGGAACCAGGAGAGGGAATTGTTGTTGATTCAAGACAAGTGCAGTGGAGGGCAGTGGATTTGGCTGCTTTAGTGGAGGGAGGCTTGGTTGGGGTAATGTTAATATGGGAGGTGGGCTATGTTTTATTCTTGTTTTTTGGGGGGGTGTTGGGAATGTCTCTTCCCCCAGTGAGATGGGGGGTTGGGAGGGACTGGGTTATCGGGGTGGGACTATCTGCCCCGGTGAGAGGAGGGGATGCGGTCCCACTAATGGGGTAATACTTCGCCCGGTGAGAGCGGGTGATAGAGGAATGGGGATCTCCCTCACTGATGGGGTGGGGCAGCCAGGGAGGTGATGGTTCAGAGGGGCGCCGGGGGGATGACCACAGCTATTGGAGTTGTAATGGGGCAGGGGAGATGTGGTCCTGAGGGAGGGAGGGTATCAGCTCGGAGTCAGGACAGGTGTTTTGTGTCTGTCCCTCTCTCTTCCCCCCAGGCTGAGGGTGTGGTGATTCATGATCAGAGGACCCCTGGGCAGAAGCTGTTGCTGTTTACTAGGGATGGGAATACCAGTAAATCCGGAATCTGATAATGCCAGTACTGGGCGTACCGGCATTATCGGATTCAACCCGGTAAATCCGGTCCAGTTACCGGATACCGGATTTTTTTACATTGCAGCCATTTAAATGAATGGCTGCAATGTAAGCATTGAGCAAAGCCCCACCAAAAAGTAAAAAAAAACAAAAAACCTCCCCGAGTCCAGGCTGCGCGGGTGGAAGGGGGGACACCCCCCACCCACCCTGCCCAACCTGGATTTTTGTTTAAAAAAAGAGCCCACCCTCCAGCACCAGCAGCCGCAGTGTCCCCGCAGCCGCCGGTAAGTATAGACCCGATCCCTGGGGAGGTGTTTAACACCCCCCCAGGGATCACCCCTACTAAAGTTGAGTGCTTTGCTTACCTTTGCGGAGCTCCGGGTGTGGCGGCGGGCGGTCCGGGGGCCTCAGCGCCGGCTGTGGCTGCCGGCGTCAGAGACGCTCTAGGCCTTCCGGGGAACTTCCGGGTTTCCCCGGAAGGCCTAGAGCGTCTCTGATGCCGGCAGCCACAGCCGGCGCTGAGGCCGCCGGACCGCCCGCCGCCGCCGCAGCCCCGAGCTCCGCAAAGGTACAGCACTGTCAACTTTAGTAGGGGTGATCCCTGGGGGGGTGGGGGGGTGTTAAACACCCCCCCCAGGGATCGGGTCATACTTACCGGCGGCTGCGGGGACGCCGCGGCCGCTGGTGCTGGGGGGTGGGCTCGCCTCTGAGTCTTTTTTTAAACAAAAATCCAGGCTGGGCAGGGTGGGTGGGGGGTGTCCCCCCTTCCACCCACTCAGCCTGGGAGGGGGAGGGGGGAGGAATTAATTGTATTTCATTGATTTCAATGGGGACACAGTGCCCCATTGAAATCAATGAAATAAAACCGGTATCGGTATACCGGATTTAATCCGGGAATCCGGTTCTTTGAGAACCGGAAACCGGTAAATCTGGTATCCGGTATTTACCCCGGGGTCCCACTCCTACTGTTTACTGCGAGGTCGGCTGCTAATAAATCATCAACAATTTATTTATTTATTTATTTAAAACTTATATCCTACCCCTCCTGCCCAAAGGCAGCTCGGGGCGGCGAACAACACATGCACAAAAAAATCAACAATAAAACATTTAAAAATAAATCCACAAATTTTAAAACAAGTCATAAAAACTCACCTGGGAGTTGATCTTGGATTGTGCAGCTGATCTTTGTGTATTACGGAGTCCTGGCTGGACACAGAGTCAGGGCCTTTTCTGACTGACCTGGTGCCGGCTGGGTACTCTGTGCAGCATCAGCCACGGCCAGAGGTACAGGGGCGGTGTAGTCATTATTTTTCGGGATTCATGGTCTGTCAGAAGGTATCCAGTGCAGTTGATGTCGGGCTGTGAGGGTCTCCATCTTGTGATTTATTTTGCAGGAGACAGTTTGGGGATGCTGCTAGTATACCATGCACGTACCTGTACAGCAATGTCCCTACATGCTCTGACAGAGCTGCTGTCGGAGGTGGTGTTGCGGTCCCCAAGGACAATAGTCTTGGGGGACTTCAATATCCACACCGATGTCAGTCTCAGCGGGACGGAGTGTGAGTTCATGGCCTCCATGGCAACCATGGACCTGTCTCAAGTTGTCATCGGCCATACACATGATGGAAGGCATACCCTGGACTTGATCTTCTGCACTGGCCTTGAGGCGAGGGATCTGTTGTAGGGGGAAGTGTCAGCAGAGCCCTTGTCATGGACAGATCATTACCTCCTGCAGGCCTGTCTCCTGGAACATGTCTGCCCTCGGAAGGGTGCAGAACCAATTCGGCTGGTTCGCTTGTGGAGACTGATGGAACTAGAGAAGTTCCAGAATGTTTTGCGGGAGTTACCTCTGATCTTGATGGCTGTTCATTCTATGACCTTGTGGTTTTGTGGAACACCTTGTTGACGGATGCCATGGACCGGATGGCTCCTAGGCGTTCACTCCCTCAGCATCAACACCACAGGCCTCCATGGTTTGTGGAAGGCCTGCAGCAGAGTTGAAGCAGGAAGGTCATCGACTGGAGAGACAGTGGGGTCGGTCTTGTGCAGAAGCTGACAGATTGCAGCATAGAGCCCGTTTATGGGGCAATGCCATGGCTGTCAGTGCAGCAAAAAAGGATTTTTTTGCTACCCTGATTGCATCCGCGAAGTCTCGTTCAGCAGAACTTTTCCAGGTGGTGAGGGGGCTGGTCAACCCGGCCTCCCTCTGCCTGGAACCGGAATCTTCCAGTGTCTGGTATGACATGTTTGTTGAATACTTTGTGGATAAAATCGCTCAGATTCACCATGACTTCGACTCTGCGCTTATGACAATAGGAGAACCAGAGATTACGAAAGCCCCGCCTTGTTTGACTTTGTGGGATCTGTTTCATTGGGTGATGCTCGCTGCTGCAGGGGATGTTCTGGAGGCTGTTAGAGCCACGTCTTGTGAACTTGAACCATGCCCCTCCTGGCTGGTTAAGGCCAGCCGGGAGACGTTGGGCCACTGCTGGCGGGTGTGATCAGTGCCTCCCTTCAGGAGGGCATGGTGCCAAACTGTCTCAAGGAGGCAGTGGTGCAGCCCCTGCTCAAAAAAAACATCACTTGACATTGATTCCCCTGCCAGTTATTGGCCTGTCTCTAACCTTCCCTTTTTAGGGAACATTATTGAGCGGGTTGTGGCTCAGCAGCTGCAGGAGCATCTGGACCGCACCAGTTTGTTGGATCCCTCACAGTCTGGCTTTTGTCTGGGTTATGGCACCAAGACTGCATATTAGTGGCTTTGGTCGATGACCTTCGCTGGGAGTTGGATCAGGGTCGATCTAATAGGATTAACAGGGTCGATCTGTCAGCTGCTTTTGATACCGTTGACCATGAGATGTTGGTGACCCGTTTGCGAGACTGTGCCGGGGTAGGCATAGTCTGTTCTTGAATGGTTCCACTCTTTCCTGGCCAGGAGAACCCAGGAGGTGGTGCTTGGGGATTGTTCATCTCCCTGGGACCTCTCATGTGGAGTCCCACAAGGTTCCATTCTGTCCCCAATTCTGTTCAACGTGTATATGCAGCTACTGGGCAAGGTTGTGAGACAGAGGGGTGCGGTGTCATCAGTATGTTGATGACACCCAGCTCTACCTCTCCTTTTCATCTGACCCAAACCCAGCAATCCTGGTGCTTACCTGATGTCTGGTGGCTGTGGGGGAGTGGATGAGGGCTAGTAGACTGAGGCTGAATCCTGACAAGACAGAGGTGATGTTGGTGGGGAGGGCGGTGGGAGTGGCGTTCCCCATCACTGATGGGGTTTGCCCGCCCCTGGTCCCCCAGGTTTGCAGTCTGGGAGTTCTCCTTAATTCCCAGTTCTGTCTGGATGCTCAGGTGGCAGCTGTGGCGAGGAGTGCTTGCCACCAGTTACATCTGGTGTGGCGGCTTTGGCCGTATGTCTCAGACATCAACCTGGCCACCATCATCCATGCCTTCATCACCTCAAGACTGGACTATTGTAACACACTCTATGTGGGGCTACCCTTGGTGATGGTCCGGAGACTGAAGCTAGCGCAGAATGTGGCGGCCCACCTCCTCATGGGGACGGGTCGCTGTGAGCACATTACACTAGTGCTCAGTGCTCTGCACTGGTTACCTATAGTCTTCTAGCTTTTTGGGGTAGTTATATATGTTTTAATGGAGATTGTAATTTGTTATTCGGTGCCCCTGTCAGGGGTCCATTCTATCAGGATATCATTATATTCTATTTTATCTTTTTAAAGGCTCTTACAGGCTATACGATATATATTTTATAGGATAATATTTATAATATCCATTCTATATTAAGAGCTGTGTAACATTTAATTAGGAGGGATAATAGAGGGTGTTCCCATATTTATTGGGGACCTAATGCCCAGCAGAGTCAGTGTACCCCCCAATGGAACCCATTTGGGATTTAAAGGATAAGATGTGTTAATGCTTCCTGATGAAATCTTTGGATGTACTAACTGGACCAATTGTCCCATGTGGGAGGAACTGGCCTTCGTGTCAACCCCTCATTTGGTGATTTTAAGATGGTGTTTTGTATTTTATACGTAGCATTCCTTTTTGTTATAGCCTATGGCTTCAACAATAAACTTATTAATTATTATTATTATTATGCTCAGTAGGCACGGGGAGAACTGAGCATGCTTGGGGCCTATAAAGGGCCAGGACTCAGTTGTGAGAGAAGGCTGTAGGAGCTAGGGAAAAGCTCTGCTGAAGCTCTTTCACCACCTGGAAAAGCTCTGCTGAACGAGACTTTGCGGATGCAAGAGTCTCTCATGAGAGACCTTATTAAATGCTTTCTGGAAATCCAGATACACTATATGTACTGGGTCTCCCTTGTCCACATGCTTATTTACACGCTCAAAGAATTCCAACAGGTTGGTGAAGCATGACTTACCTTTACCAATTCTGTGTTGACTCTTCCCCACTAAGCCATGTTTATCAACATGCCCTGTAATTCTGTCCTTAATGATGGTTTCCTTTCCACCATTTTGCCCAGCACAGACGTCAAGCTTACTGGTCTGTAGTTTCCAGGATCGCCTCTGGATCCCTTTTTAAATATTGGGGTTACATTTGCCACCCTCCAGTCCTCGGGTACAGTGGCAGATTTTAGTGACAGGTTATAAATTACTAACAGTAGGTCTGCGATTTCATAACTGAGTTCCTTCAGAACTCTGGGGTGAATGCCATCTGGCCCTGGTGACTTGTTAGTATTCAGTTTGTCAATTTGCCCTAGAACATCCTCCAATGTCACATTGATTTGTAACAGCTCTTCAAATTCCACACCCACAAAGCAAGGATCCGGCGTGGGTACCTCCCCAAAATCTTCTGCTGTGTGTCTCCTCTGTTTGTTGGTCCATTCTGTTCCCTAGCTTTCTTCTTGTCTCTTTTCTCTGACACTGTTCTCTTCACCACCCTATAGTAGTTCTGATTTCTTCTCCCTTGTGTTTGGATCCCTCTCTTGTGTATCTTCCCTTTAACTTTCTGTCTCCTGGAATCCTTCTTCTTAGTATTATTATTATTTTAAGCTTTTATATAGCGCCAGCAATGTACCTGGCACTTTACAGAGAATAAGATAGACACGGTCCCTGCCCGAGAGCTTACAATCTAAAGACAGGGGAGGGGATACAGGGAAGAGGGAACAGAAGGAGAGACAAGGGATGCAACATTCATGAGGATGCGAGAACTCAGGTACACGTTCTTGACTTGGTTACAGTAAATTGGGGCGGGGAGAGGTGGTGGCGATCCAAAGAGGAGGAGGCGGAGCAGCTGAAACAAAGTGCCTACCTGCGCGAACCCTTGGAGGCGGGGCTAGTGATTTGCACTTCCCCGAGGCTGGACTCCAAAACCCCGGCGGGTGGAGGCGGCGCCGGAGGCGCGCGCTGGGGCAGTGCATTAGGCACCGGCAGGAGCTGCAGGAGCCACGATGGTGAAACAGAGCCGCGGCCTGATGGGGGGAGTTGGTGGATACGCCCCCCTTTAAACAATGCAGACTGGACAACTTTGTTACCAGGCCTAGGGGTGCTGCTGCTGCGGGCACAGATGAGGTGCTGGTTTCTCCCAGCTTCCTGCTTTCAAACCACTTCTCTGGTCTGCCAGTAGAGGAGTGTGGGGAGGGAAGGTTTGAGCAGGGGGAGGGCCTGAGCCTTCGCAAATGTAAGAGAAAGCTCTCCCCCTTAATTGCCTGCTGGCCTCCCCAATGTTTTGTGCCTCCACGGACCCAGGGGAGGCGCTTTGCCCAACTCCGACTCAGGGCAGCTGCTGTCAGGACAGAGACTGGGCCCGCTACACGGCGGAGCAATCAGTCCTAATTGGTAGGACCTTGCAACATATTTTTGCCCAGCTCACCATTCTCACCCGCATTGTTGAGGAGCAAAGGGGGCCTTTACCGGCTTGGGATCCCATGAGCAATAGTGAGCTTCCCCCCCCCCCCATTGCGGAGGGTGGCCAGGTGGGAGGGGTACGGCCCGGCAAGGACGGTTTGATGCCCCCAACGGCCCCCCCTGAGTCCCACTCGGGAAATCCAGTGGGCCAGGTGGGAAATTATATTTTCTGTTGGCACGCTATCATTTTTATTATATCCCCTCTTACCAATGGGTTCTCTCCCAAGTGGTCCACTCCCAGGTTGGTGGCAGAGCACCTGAGCAACTTACTTAAATCTCCCTGCCGCCCCAGGGATAACAAGGGCATCAGATATTTATATACCCAGGAAGGGGTCTCTAGGTATGCAATCTCGTTCAGAAATAGTCTGCTGCTGGACCTTATTTGGAGGGCCAGCCATACCCTGTACCAAAATGGAATACAGTTGGGAAAGATTTACATCAATAACTCCCTTCATGTCGCAAGGTTACCTCCGGATCCAGGCCCGGGGCCCCCCGAGACAGGGATACACAGAACTAGGCCCAGGTGGCCAAGTGTCAGCAAGGCTGCTGCTGCCTTGCTGACTTGGGACCCCGGTGACAGGCGGGGTGGCCAGGGGAGCCGGGTTGCCCTGACGGAAAAGGGAAGCCATTGGTTTCACACCGGGTTCCCCCTGGTCTGTCCCCTGAGGCAATGGAAGTTGCCCCCCCTTCTCTTTGGGCAGTGCCTCCCAGTCCCACCCCTTGTCTGTGCGAGCCCCGGGTTGAGAGGGGACCAAGAATTTGGGGGGCTCTTGCAAAAGGCTGTTATTCAGCCTGCTGAGGGGGAGGGTACATACCTGGGTGGGGAAAATGGGTGTTTGACTGAGTTTGAGGTGACTATGGTGCCCCCCGTGGATAGCTAGGATGAGGATGCCTGCGTGATAGGGTCTGAACAATTAAGGGGGACACTGGATGCTGGGTGCCGGGTGTTAGACCCACTGCCCGGGTTCAAACACCCAGTCGTGTCAGGCATGAGCTGGGACGCCTTTCGGGCACTGGAAGGCCCTGAGTTGGGCATCTCTTTGTTGGCCCCTGGGCCAGGATTTATGGAGGTGGGATCTAGAAGTGGGCCAGACCCCCCTGAGAGGCCAGAATCCATCAAGTTGGGAGTGTGTAGGGGGGAGATTCTGCGCAGGATAAGGGGTCGGACCCCCCCGTACTGCAAAGCCTGTTGCACCCCCATTTTTGCAAGTGGGGAGGCATCCCCAGTAGTGGGGAGGCCAGTAGGGGTTGACCCCAGGTGACTAAGTAGCGGAGGCCTTAGGTCTGGGGAGAAAACAGAGAAAACAAAGACCGATTGACTCATATGGGGGAGTGGAATTCCCCCCCTAAGGGTCGTCTCCTGGAATCTGGCAGGCTGGAGGGCCAAAATTGGGGACCTGGAGGTTGTGGCTTTCTTATCCAAATTTGATATAATTATGGTCCAGGAAACCTGGGCCAGAGATAGACCAGTATTCCCAGGTTATGAGGTTTTTTGGCAGCAGGCCCACCCAGCTTGAGGCAGAGGCCGCCCAAGCAGGTGGTGGTGGTGGCTTGTTTTATTAAGACTACCAAAGGAGTGAAGGTATCTGCCTTGTCCTTTGACCCTCCGGGTGGCTGCGGCTGCCTATGGGAAACGGACCGTCAACAGTTGGTGGTGATATGTGTGTACATCCCTCCAGAAAACTCGGTGAATTTTCCCGTGAATGCCTGGTTGGACTTGACCTCCTATTTAAGAAAGATCCAGGATAAGTTCCCAGGTGCGGGAGTGATTTTGGGGGGTGATTTTAACGCCCACATGGGCGAGTCTGACTATGACCTGGACCTCATTGGGAATGGACAAGGTACTGAGGAGGATGACCCCATAGAGGATAGGAAATCCAAGGATACAGGTACGAATACCGGGGGACTGGCGTTGGCCAGTCTCCTATTCTAATTGGACCTATATCCATTAAATGGCCGCCACCGGATGGATCGGCCAGGGGAACTTACCTATATTTCTCCCAGCATGCCGGACCATCTTATCATTTCGGCCCCCATGGTGGGCCTGGTTGCGGCTTTCCGTGTGGGCTCACAGCTGATCAGTGACCACCTTCCCCTGTTGCTCACACTGAATCTCTTTAAGACCGCAGGTATAGCCACCCCCCTGGCCCCAGTCCTCCCCGGCCCCCTAGTGGAGTCCAGGAGTAGAAGGCGCTGGGACGATCGGGCAGAAAAAAAGTTTAGGACCCTAGTGAACTCTGTAAGGGGAATGCAGTTGTTGGTGAAGTTTAAGACCATCACCACGCAGGTAGGGCTGCTTCCCATCAGATTCTGGTGGACTGACTCGCCCCTATTCTTTTTGTTACCCAGCGTTGTGGTCCCGGGACATAGGATTCCATCTGGCTGGTTTGACGAGGAGCATCAGCTCTCTAGGTTAGAGCTACAGCGTTATTATCGCCACTTTAGAGCCACGTAGGAGAACGGATTTCTCCTAGCTTTTTTGTGTAAGAGAAGGGAGTATAGAGCGCTGCTGAAGGCCAAGCGGGATGCCCACTACAGATCGAAGTGGGGAGAGCTTAGTGAAGCTTTCAAATCTAATCCAACATGATTCTAGAAAATGGTGAGAGGTATTGGCCTGGAGGCACCTTTTACTACTGCTCCTCTGGTTTCTGGGAAGGACTGGAGGCAACATTTTCCCAGCTTGTATATGGCCCCCGGACCTCCGGCGAGAGAGCTGGCCTTGGCTATACCTGCCCCGACCTGGGATCCAGTCACGACCGAGGAGGTAGCTGCCCTAATTACTAATCTAAAGACAGGGAAAGCCCCGGGAGCAGATGGTATAACAGCGGAGTGTCTGAAGGCCAATGTGGATTGGTGGGCTCCCATCCTGGCTGCCCTTTTCTCAGGGATAAATGAGTCAGGAGTCATCCCCGCAGATTGGGGTCAAGCGATAGTTGTCCCTATCTTTAAAAAGGGTAATCCGGCCACCCCCAGCAACTATAGGCCGATTAGCCTTCTGAGCATTATTTTATTTATTTATTTATTTTACAAATTTCTACCCCACCCCTCCTGCCATGCAGCTCGGGGCGGCTTCCAACATTAAAACAATAAAAAATACAATAAAATCAATTTAAAAATAGTCATAAATATTTTACAATATTAAACAGGGCTAGACAACAAACCACCAAAAAACAAATAGGTGGGGGAACTAAAACCTCCCACCCTACCCACCCTCCCTCCCAAAGGCCTGGGCAAACAGCCAGGTCTTACAGTTTC
>QEPC01004821.1:900348-918273 GCA_003113815.1 Sphenodon punctatus | reverse complement strand
CTCTCACCAAGGGGAGTCACTGGGTCCACCCCCCTTTTACCCACCCCTTGCCTACAACCCCCACCCCACCACCCTAGCCCTGTACAAAAAAAGAAGCCCACACAAAAACAACCAATGACCCCTTACCACCCCCTGCAGCCCCCGAAGTGCCCCCAAAGTGCCATGCCCTTTGGCCGCAGCCTGCATCTGAGCCACTGTCCCTGGGGTTTTAAGCCCCCAGCTACTTCCGGGTGGGGGGGAGGGGACAGGTCAGCCCACGTGGCTGCCCTCTGCGTTCCCCCCCTCTCCACCACAACTCACTGTCTGTTCTTGTTTCCCCTGCAGGTCCCAGCAGCAGCGGAACAGCGGCAGCGGTGACAGCAGTGGGGATGGTATCAGCAGCAGCAGCAGGAGCAACAGCGGAGCACCCTCCTGCCGGCGGCAGAGCCCAAGAGCCCCCCGCACCAGCAGCGAGGCAGGTAAGGATGGAACAAACCCCCAGCAGGCTCCTGCGGCTCAGCCGCTGTCCCTTGGGCTTTAAGCCCCCAGCTACTTCCGGGTGGGGGGGAGGGGACAGGTCAGCCCACGTGGATGCCCTCTGCGTTCCCCCCCTCTCCCCCAAAACTCACTGTCTGTTCTTGTTTCCCCTGCAGGTCCCAGCAGCAGCGGTGACAGCAGCGGGGATGGTATCAGCAGCAGCGGCAGGAGCAACAGCGGAGCACCCCCCTGCCGGCGGCAGAGCCCAAGAGCCCCCCCGCACCAGCAGCGAGGCAGGTAAGGATGGAACAAACCCCCAGTTAAGGCCGAGGCAGACACCATGAAGGGCGGCGGGGCCGGGGAGGAGGGCAGGTCCGACTTGCGGCATGAGCTCCCTGGCCCTAGGGCCACAGTCTGGGACAAGCTGTACACCAGATATCTGCTGGTGAGGCTTAATGGTTGGCTGAAAGCCAAGGGTATCCTGTCAAATGCTCAAAGAGGGTTCCAGAAAGGGAGATCCACCAGTGACCATTGTTTCCTCTTATCCCACTTGGTTGCAAAATATGTGAGGTCCCCCCATTCACTGTATGCTGCCTTCATTGACTTGAGGGCAGCTTTCGACACTGTCCCAAGAGACCGGCTGTGGAGGAAATTGGCATCCTTGGATTTAGACCCAAGGCTGCTGCATTTGATCATAAATCTCCACAAGGGAAACTCCATCAGGGTGAGGCTGAATCATCAGGGGGCAGTATCAGATAGCATCCCGGTCGAGAGAGGGGTGAAGCAGGGATGCATCTTGACCCCGACTGTTTTTACCATCTATTTAAATGATGTCATGGAGGCCCTGGCAAGGACAACTAGTCATGCTCCCCTTGTAGGTGAGATTGAAATCCCTTGCCTTTTGTACTAGGACGACATGGTTCTTCTGTCATGGTCCCAGGTCGGTCTGCATCATCTGTTAGCTACCTTTGGTGGCTTCTGCCGGGAAACCTGCTCGAAATAAACCAGGACAAGTCCAAAGTTGTCAATTTCTCGCAGAATAAGACTCTACATAAATGGCAGCTGGCAAACCAGGAGATAGTCCAGGTCCCGGTGTACAAGTACCTGGGCCTCTTGTTTCAGGCAACCGGGGCATCGAATTTGCAGGCACAATTTTCCCTGAACAGAGCTAGGAGGTTAAAAGCAAACTTGCTCAGTTTCTTTAGGGCAGGGGGAGGACACTTAGTTGCCCCAGCAATTTATTTCTACAGCCACAAGTTGGTGCCCCAGCTCTGTATGGAGCTCTTTTTTGGGTCCTGAGTAAGCTGAGAGATATGGAGAAATTCCAGGCGGGGGTGGCACGAGCAATTCTGATGGCCCACCCTGGCACCCCGATCCAGGCCCTCTGCCGTGAGCGTGGCCTGCTCCCGTTGCGGGCTAAGGTCTGGCAAGGGGCTATTACATATTATCTATGTCTCTACTTCAATCTGGTCACCCCATGGGCCCAGTTGGTTATGTCTGACAAATTCCCGAATCCTTGGTTGGGCCTAGTAGACGAGAAAATTAGACAGCTGGGTTTTTCCATCAGGGCCCTGTCCCAACTGGGATTTAAGGGGGCTAAGAAACTCATTCTAGACCGATTGTTGGACTCTATATGGCAGGAAGTCTGGGCTGATCTTAAAGCTTGTAAAGCCATCGGCCTTTATATACAGCTGGCCAGTGCAACCACTCTGCCCATGCCTTTTTTGGATGGGGGGATCCCCCTGAATTCCAGAAGATTGTTCCTACTAGCAAGGTGGAATGCTTTTCCATCTGCTGTCACGGCTGGTAGATATAATCATACTCCCCTGGCAGAATGCTTGTGCCGCTGCCCATTGAGAGCAGTGGAATCTTTGGCCCATATTTTGTTGCACTGCCCCCTCTATGTGACCCAGAGGGGGAGTTTACCTTGCACCACTGCTGGCATTCTTGCCTGACCGCCCTGAGGTATCACTTTTGATTTTTTTGCTGGGTGATCACCTCCCGTATGTTTCGTTGCAGATTGTCCACTTTTTGAGTTTGGGTAACAAAATCAAAACCTCCCTAGACACAAACGGGGTGGCATATGCTGAAGGTTTGAGTGCTCTTGACCAGTGACTGGGCGATACTTCCCATCTCTCTTGGTAGTTTGTTGGGTCTAAGTCACCTGGGGTCAGCGGGTTGGCTGCGAGCAAAGCCCGACTGGCAGGAAGATTTATGATCTTAACTAAATATGGGAGGACCCCGTATATGCTGATTTGGTGAGTGTCGGGGGTGATCTCGTGCTTTAGAGGCCCAGCTCTGTCTGCCTATCCCAGGGAAACGTGTGAAGGGCAGTGTGACCCGAAATGTTTTTTTGTGGCTCGCAGACAGATGAATCAACTTCAGGAGGATCATAGCTAAATCGCCCCCACCTCATGGCTGGGAGGCTGGGTCGAACTGGTCCCACAGAATAAATGGACTGAACTAAATTAAGCAGGGGTCAAGAGTCTCCCGCACTCAAGCTCCGTGGAAGAGCTAGGGCCACCCCGGACCAAACCCCAATTGGGAAACTTCACCGAGACATTAACATTGTAACTATATAGGCTTACTTTTCTATTCCATAGAAGGATTAGTAGTCACTCAGTTAAAATAATGAAATAGTATGACTTTTTATGTTGTTAATTAACTGCTAGAAGGGATAATTAATTGGTCCTATTTGAAAGCATGTCCGGGTATGTTGTGATTTTATTAAAGGTTGGCCAGGGGGTTTTAGCAGCCATAGTTAAAGGCCCCCTGGGATCCCCTTTATTGTGGAGTTTTATGTTGTTGCTGATTGCTTTTTTGTCTCATGTATATTCATATTTGTTACATTGTTATAACCTTTGGTTGAAACAATAAATTATAATTACAGTAAATTGGGAGCTTGCAGACAACAGGTGGGGGATAATCCTGGGTGGGGATGATTAGCAGGAGTTAGGAAGGGCAGAGCAGAAGAGGTGGGTTTTGAGGAGGAACTTGAAGGTGTGGAGGGTGGGGGCAAGGCGGACGAGGGCAGTTATTTTAGTTTTCTACCTGCTCTGGGTTCTTGTAGTTTTCTACCTGCTCTGGGTTTCTTTTCCCTTGTATGGCCTTTGTTATCCTGGACTTTGTTCCTCCTTTCTTAGTTCTTTAGGCTCCATCTGTTATTTAGTGTCCATATCTTGTCCCCCATTGTTTTTCATCTAGTACCTGGTCTTCTCTGTATATAGCTTTCAGCGTCTTAAGGCTTCCAATATTGTATATGGGGTCCTTTTCATAGTTCTTAACTCTTCTGCTTCTTATTGTTCCTGTGTCATATCTCTGAAACTCCTTCTAGCTCGCCATCCTCCTTAGTACCCTGTTCCCTCTTCTTCCTTATCTCTAACTCTTCCAGATTATACTTTATAATTCTGTGTCATTTCTCTTGCTCCTAATTTCCCTTTCAGACTTGTGGGTCTTGATTTGTGTTGCTGTAAGTTCCTTGTATTTTGGGTTCTTTCCTAGATCAAATGCTGTGTTTCCCTAATAGGCCCCGTGACACACTGTTCCCACTTGGTTTCCTGGCTCCAGCTCTCTACCAGTTTCTACCTTTGATTCCTCATTCTCTCTCTTTCCTCTGACTTGTTCAGGGTTTGGAAACTGTGTCTGAGCACTAAGCCCAATGATGAGCTGATGATTGGCTGTCCCTTAGGGGACCACACCAGCTATAACACCCTGAGAGCTTGTGTGAACCCAAGCCCCCTGCTGGTTATTGTCTGCCTTGCACCCCCCGCAATCCCTGACAGAAGTAAAAAGTATTGAGGTAGATGGAATCAAGGAGCCAGGTATGATACTTAGGGGGAACCCTGGTAGTAGAAATTTACTACTGAATGATAACTGGGAAAAGTGCAGATTTTAAAAGGAGTTCGAAATGGGCAATAGCGCCCCGTTATTGGAAGTCATTGAAGTTTCCTTGGAGGCCAATTTATCTGTGTCCTTGATTCAGCCACACGTTTTTGGTTTTTTTTGCTTCCCCAAGTAACATAAGCGAAAGCCAAATAATGGTTAAGAAACAGGGGCCTTAGCAAGACATTGGAAAGTTGTTGGCTACTTCTATTTTTGATGAGCCTGAGAACATCCCAGATATGCTGTTACGGTACGAAGGGGATCTGCCCTTAAGTTTAGGACAAGAACCTAGTACGGTAACAGGTGTTGTTATCTTTCTACCAGGCTCATCAGACAAAAGGGGTCACTAACACCTCATTTATCCAGCAGGAGAAAGATGTGACTCATAGCTGAGGGATGGGGGTAGGGCACCTTTTTTATTTTAAAAAGTTTGGCATAAGCGCTTCTACCAAAGAACAAAGAAAGGTAACACCCAGCCAGGAGGGTGCTGTGTGCCTGAGAGCGAGATAAAAAACTAAAAAAAAAGTGTTTGTGAAAGATTATTCTTTAACATGTTGAAAGGGATAGTCACTGCTTTCACCTGTGATCCTCTGAGTGACTTTAAAACTAAAACGTTTGGACCAAAGTCAATGCACACATTTGAGAATTTTTACTTTTTAATAAGCCAAGTTGTAACTTGAACCTGCTCATACAAACATGTGTACACAGAGCCTCACCTGGACATCTTTTTTTTTTTTTGCAGCTCAGCTTCAAAGTTAGTCAAGGAGATATTACACATTTTCATAAACACATGCAAATTTATGCAAATGAAGGGGTGGCATAAAGTGTAGCTATTTTTCACTGTCAGATGTTGGAGGGTATGCAGCTGCTTCTCCAGCAACTCCTTCCAGGGGCCTTTCTGCTGCCCTGGCCACACCCCACTTCCTATCTCCAGCCACTGTCATGCCTCCCTGCTTCTTGGATATAAGCCTGGCTGGTGGCAACTCTTGCTCTGCTCCATGTCTCTATTCTTGCTCCTTGACCCTCTTGCTCTTCCCAGCCTTGTTTTCCCCTCCTGCTCCAATTCCAGCCTTGCCTCCTTGCTCCCCCTGCTGTGCTTCCATCTTGGCACCAATCCTGACCCCGCATGCCAAGTCCCATATCCTAGATGCTGCCTTACCCCATGATCCTTACAGATATGGTACAGTACAGCATTGCCTTAAAGGCATAGCTATAATAGAGACAGGATGTGCCGCTGCACTTGGGTCCACGATTCTGGTGAGGGGCCATGCTCCCTGGTGCAGCTATTTTGCTTGCCATTGAGAGGTGGGCAGAGGAGAGGCAGTTCATCTTCTGCACCATGACCTAGTCCAACCTAGCTATGTCCCTTATTTCTATCCAGTAAGGAGGAGAAAGGCAATACAAACAAGGCCAATGCAGCCTAGTGAGTGAAGGGCTGACTTGGAGCTGGAATGGCTTAGGCACGTTACTGGTTCTCACCAAGAAAACATATATCCCTGGTTCTCCCTATGTTTCCCTCACTTCCTTGCCTATTATAGATTGTAAATCTCTGGGGGCAGGGACCTGTCTCTAATTGCAACTGGTCAGTGCCAAACAAATTGCTGTCACTATATAATTAACACTAATGATGATATAAACCCAGGTCTACAATCTACATAGAAGGGCACAATAATCTTGGGGCTATTTAAGACGTTGTGCTTGTCAAGTAGTAACACATCAAGTAGCAAGAGTTTATGCATGAAATCATCAAGTGTTGAATGTGTAGCAAGCAGCTACTTTTGTAGACCCACCCAAGATGCATTGCTCCTGATGAGAAGGCAGAGTGGACCACCAATAACAACAAGACCCTTCATTCATGCTTCCACCATATCCAACATCTTGATGATCACTGTGTTATGATATGGCCTGGGCCTAACAAAGATGCTAATCTCCTTGCTACAATGTAACTGAATCAGAAGTGCTTCTTCTGACAAATGTGACAGAACAGACATTGAATGTTACTGTAACTCACTCTTTGTTAAATGTAACCAAAAGTATACAGTGGATTTATAAGTATGTAACACTTTGAATGTAACTTTTGTGTAGGCCATTGTGGCTGTTATTGAAGACTATGGGTATTTTCAGACGTTACGAGATCACAGTGAACCACGGTGAATACCCACCTGTGGTCATTGTGCCTCGAACGTCTGTTTGGCGGACGCCAGATGTTCGCCACGGTCAATCTGCATGTGGGGTCAATTTGAACCACGCTTCCCGGGCTAGCCGGGGGAATGTCCTGGGAAGCGTGGCCAAACGGACCCCCGGCAGGGACCCAAAAAAGTAACGTCTGGCCGCTCGCCACGGCCCGGGATCACCGGCGGGATCCCGGGCCTTGGCGCATTCGGCCAGATGCAGCGGCCGCATTGACCGCGCCGCCCACCCATCTCCTCGGAGTGCGGGAGGTGGGGTGCGTGGAGGGGGCGGGGCCGTGCGGCCGCACACTGCACCGCGCGGCCTCGCCCAGATTCCCCGCCGGGATCCCCCTGGCACGTCTGATATGGCGTGACGGGGTGACCCCGGCGGGGAACGAATGGGTTGATTTCGGTACGGGGCCAACGGGGCCCGTAACGTCTGAAATCACCCTATGTAGAATGCTAGAAAGTAGGTAAGACATGATTTAGTACATGTATTCATTAATTGATTTAAAAGAACAGAAAGTGTTAGGAGCAAGATGGTCAAATTGGTCAGAGGAAGTAAATGATGCTTGAGAGTGAGCAGAAACCTCATGTTCCCAAAACAACTGAATAGTTTATAGCTCATAGGAACATTGAGGGACAAAAAGGAAGGTCAGAAACCGATAACAGAGTTAAACTATACGAGCAAGAGAAGATAGCCTTATCAGACAACCAGATGCCTCCAAGGAGGGTGTGGGCAACCCAGGGCCAGAGAGTCAGACCCCCCCCCCCTCCGGAGGGAGGGTGGACCAGACCCTATTGGTCAGGGCAAACCCCCACACCAAATGACTAAGCAGAAGGACCCCAATCACGGATAGTCATAAGGGGGAACATTCTGGAGTAAGAGGCAGGCAGCCCCTTAACATGGATAAGTAATAAGGGAAACTTGTATATAAGGTCAGCCTCTGGATCAGTTCTCTGCCCTTCATGTTACTTGGTCGCTAACCCTTATTAGGGTGCCGACGAGCTCAGTGATTTTGCCCCCCCCTCTGGGACATCTCCTTAGGAAGTCCTGCAATGTGCCACAGCTAGGCTCTCTCTCTCTCAGCATCGTTGGGCCCCTTACCTGCCCTCCTCCTGGAACCAGACCACTGACCTCTGATCACGTAAGAATATATGCTTTGTATGTATTTGAAGTAGTCAGAGTAGGTAAGATCATATGTTGAGTGGAAGTGTCTCTAATAATTGGTATGTTAATTGTTCTGCTATCATTGAATTTAAGTGAACAAAGGAGTCATTATTAGAAACAGAAGAGGAGTAATTCCCCACCCTCTCAAAACAGTAGTATTTCCACTTGATCCCGGAAATAGAAAGGGACCTGCTTCACCAGGGTGCAGAAAAGCAGCTGAACCCCCTTTCATTTCTTTTCAACTGGAGGACCAGAACACAGGCACAGGCTGCTGCCTGTGTTTTTACATACCTCACTATATGCTAAATTATATTTAACCCATAGATCCAGCTTAATTGGACCAGTGGCAGGGAGGAGGAACCAGCAGAAGCCTCAGGCATTGGAAGCAGGCCTCCACGCTGCCACCATGGCCACTGCTGGGGGCGGGGGGAGGAGGGCGAGATATACCACTGCTCTTGCTGTGGAAAAAAGGTGCCTGCCCTCCTTCCCCACAGCTTGGAGGCTATTCCCCGTTCCCCATCCCCACCACTGACCCAGTGGCTCTGCCCCACTCCAGAAGCTTTGATTTTTCAAAATGGGGACTCAACCTGGAGTCTGGAGACTTACGGCTCAAACCTGGAGTCTCCAGGCCAAACCCAGAGAGGTGACAATCCAAGTCAGAGGTCAAGCCATGATGGTAGACAAGGACTGAAGCCAGAACAAGGTAAGGATCAGGCTGCAGCAGGAAGCCCAGACAAGGGTTCAGATACAACAGACAAACCAACATTCCTCTTGCTCAGACAGCTTCTTGTTTCCTTCTTGGCCAGTCCAATGTAGCCAACAACAGTTGCACTTGAGGCTGACCAGAAATCCATAGAATGATGTGCTGCTTGTGAAGTAGTCCTACAGGCACTAGTGCAGCTAGCTGACCCTCATGGACAGTTCTGTGGAAGCAGTGTGCTCAGCGCAGTTGCCTGGGACCTGGTGAATCTGGATCTGAAACAGAGTGGTTTGGTCATACCTTATTTATGCCAGGATTTTTAGAGCTGGTCTGCAAGAAGGAAAGCATCCAGCTTGACATTCAGATCCTAAGGCAAACAGGAAGATATGGGGTAGGGAAAAGAGAAACTTCACAATAATATTATTTGCCGAGTCGTTTTTCAAAAGGACAATCAGAAAGACTAGGACCTTTCTGTACACTTTCCAGCACAGGGTCACCTTCATCCTTCCAGAAGTGAAATGAGAGAAAGCTCACCAGGCAATGTTCCACCTCCTCTGATAGCAAGGATGGAGAAGGCTCCAAATATTAACTTGTTTTTGTGATTGAGGTCAACTGACTTTGGGGGCTCTTTCCCCCATCAGTGGCTCATCACAGGAGATCTTCCTTAGGGCAGTGGAAAAATGAAAGCTACGCCGGATGCTACTGACGGAGTCTTTCACTCGCAATGGGCAATTCACTTGCCAAGAGACACAAGCAGAACATTAAGGCTGAGTGATTCAGAATGATCAAAGTGAGGAAACACCCAAGTTAGGGGCAATTTCTGTCTCCTCTTCTTGCCTGAGCTGCTTTAGTGACTGAAGGGATAAAGATGTCAAGCCTGCTTACAGTCTCCCTGGAGCAAGGAACGCTCAGTGTTTGATACACCTCATTACGCTTTTCTGCGCTTTACCCAGTTGTTACGCAAACGATTTCTCTTGAATTAAATTTTATTATTCATTAATTAATTTTTTTAAATTAGATAATTGCTAAACTTTATATAATGCCACACAGTTGAAAATCAGCTAAATAAACACAATCTGATTTCCCAACTTAGATCTCTCTCATTCTCCACAATATTCTGCTCTCTGAAACTTCCAAAAGCATAATGGGAAACCTCACTTCAGTCATTTCAGTAATTTTAAGAGAACAGTGTGTTTTTAAAGGATACATTAAAAATGTTTGAGTTTGTTTTAGGACATTCTGAATGTTATGTGAGCCATGTAAACAGTGAAAACGTCTCATTTTAAAACACTTCCTGGTTTTTTAGTTTGTTTTTTTAAAAACTCCTTTTAGGTTTTACTGAAATATTTCAATTTGGAAATGTTGCAGAGAAATCGTTTTAATCATGTAAACAGTTGGAACATTTTGTTTAGAACATTTTGGTTTTAGTAAATATCGTCTAAACGATTAGACCATTAGCACATTCTGGTTTTAGTAAACATAGTCTAAATAGAATAAAATGTTTGTTATGACAATGAGTCATACTGATCTGTCTGTTAAGAACATTTTAGTGTGATGTTCCTTTGCTTCAAAGAAGTTGGATGACTGCTTAAAATCATGAAGATGCTTCCTTGCTACAATAAAGCCACCGGAAACATCTCCAGCAGCACTCAACTGGAAATGTTGTGCACACTGCTAGATGAAAACACATATGAAGATTGCTGGACATCTTCCAGCAGGGGCAGAGCTGAACTGTCCCATTTGGAGGCATCAAAATCACCTTCAAACAAGGGTTGGTAGGTCAGAGGACAGCAAGAGAAAGTGGGGCTAAATATGGGATTTACATACCTCTGACTGTGGCAAGATACAGAACATGAACCACCTATTAGTCTGTTGGATTCTGGGGAAGCTTTGTGCCACAGAGGACCTTGCTAGGGTCACAGACCATGCTATACCATGTGTCCAGCACTGGAGAAGAATATAGCCCTAGTGACAGAACACAAAGGGAGAGCAAGCAGAGGTTCCCAAAATTTCTTGCCAATCCCAAATTTCTTGCAAACCATTGTGCACCTGATGGAAATGGCTAACCAGCTGAGCTGGTGGGCCAGGAGCATAGCGATCATAGGGACAAGAGGGACATTTGTCTGAGTGCCCAAGCTGGGGAGGGGGGGGCGCACAGGGCCCAAGCTGCAGGAGGCCACAAATCGTGTCTTGTTGTGATGTGACTGGACAGACCGAGCAGAAGTGCCTGCAGCGCTCGCTGCATGTGGGACCCACCTGGCCACGGCCAATGCCACAGGACAAAACAAGCACCGGTGCCAGCAGCAGCACAAGGCAGTTAGCACAGTCGTAGCCTCCAGGGATCAGGCACAGCAAACAGAGGGAGGGAGAGAAAGGAGGGGAGGAGATGGGACAGGGGGAGTCCATTTTCTTGCCCCCGAGCCCATTCCAGCTTAGCTACACCCCTGAGGCAGGCTGCAACGGCACGAGTTGGGCTTTGGTTCCCACCTGCATCATTGCCAAATAGCAGTTCCTGGCCATGACAACACTACAGTCCTCCTCTGGCCTCCACCCAGAAGATGGCTGCTATGCTGGCACGAGCCAGAGCCTGTTTTGCAGTAGCCACACCCAGTTCCAGGAACTGGGTTAATCAAACGACACAGCACCACTGTTGCTTGGTAAACTCAGTTCACCAAGCAAAACCCTTTGCACTGCATGTCAGAGAACACAGGATCATCAAGCAGCACAGTTAGTGGTGCCGATTTCACCCAGTACTCCAAAAGTGGGTTTGTGCCACTGCCCACTGCAAGGTCATGGTCCCATGAACAGCTAATTCAATGTAGTTGGGCCTTACTTCTATTTTACTCCTGAAGCATTCACACAAACAGAGCTCTAAAATGACATTATTCAGGAGTAGGAAGAGATGTACTTTTATTTGGTTTGTATTTTGAAGTAACTGTTTATATGAACACCACACTGGTGCGAGGGTGGCAATCATGGTTCAGTGATCATTAAGTCTCAGGTAGGGAGGAAACAAACACCAAAGTACCTTGGTTTACACTGTTCTTCTGAATGCTACTAAAATGGAGTACTTCCTACTCCTGAATAACCTCAGTTTAGTGCTCTTGACTAAGAGGGATTCAGAAGTAAAGGTGATTTGAAGCACAACTACATCAAAGTGTCTGTTTGTCAGAACCAGCCCTAGTTCAATGCACGCCACTGGCTACTATGATATTATAGCTGTATCTGAATTGGCAGAAAATAAAGTTCTTCCACAATATCACCCAATCAGACTCTGTTGGTTTAATAAAGAGTATCTATCCTAGAAGATTCAAGGGCCTGGCTACTCAGCAGTTTAAAGGGTATAGTAGTTCCCTTGAGGTCAGTGGAGATACACCATTTTAGAATGGCTGAGCCATCGAAGTAGAAAGCCCAACTACATCTCTAGGAGGCTTGAGAGATCCTGCTCTTATCTGAGCAGCTGTTGGTCAGTTGGTATTCGCTGAATGCAGAAACCACAGAAATGTTCTTAGAGCGTTTACATTATTTCCAGCTTAAAAGTCCCATATGTTGCTGAATAGTCACCAGTGCTATTTCCATCCAAATAAAACTGTGGAAAGACCCACCCTGGTGTCTGGAAGGGTGTCCTGTTCTCCATCCCTGTGAAGATTATGCCTCCAGTAACAAAGTCTCTTCTCTCTACCAGGCCTGGCCACTTGCTTGACCTTCTGTGGTCACCTAGAGAAAACAGCCAATGGGGCCAAGGTCAGAACTGTGCTGCAGGATATGATACAAAGGGTTGGGCCCAGCTGCCTTCTTATTCTTCTGCTAAGAAATATCGCCATGAAGCAAACACACCCCTCCTTCTAAACCCCACCCCCCAAACAATTGCTCCACATTTTTCCAGACATGTCAACTCAAATCATTCTGCTGTCCTTCAAAAAGACTCTGGATAAAACAAGATAAGAACAGCATAGGTCCAACTCACATTTGGACCATTCAATTTGGCTGAATGAGGACATCTCCTGGGAGATTACCAACATAAACAGGTCTAGCAGGGTACCTTCTTAGTCTCAATTCACAGACTGTAGGAAGAAATCCCAGTCTGTAGTGAGTCAGGGAAGAAAGAAACAGTGTCTTTGCCAAAGACAAATGACAGGAGCAGGACTGGTGAAGGATGGTTCAGTATTTTTGATGCTATGCTGGATTTGTCTCTCTAGCAGAGTTTTTGTAATGCTTCTATATAGTTCCTGCATGCAGGAAATTGCATTTACACACTCGGCGTTTCCCCACATTATAAAATGCATAGATTTGCCTCTGTGAGAAACTCCAAGAGGTAAATGCTGCATGGCTTTTGTCACATGGGAAAACAAAACTGCACGTCATTGGCCCCAATCATGCAGAGCTCTCAGCTCTGATACTATATTAGTGGGGAGCTTTGCATCCTCCACATGATTAGCATCAAAGACGCTCAGCTTTGCTTTCACACATGATAAAAGCTGCGCAGCATTTACCTCTTGGGAGTTTCTCACAAAAGCAAATGGTGCACATTTTGTAATGTGGAAAAGTGCCCCCAGATCATTGCACAGCCAGAGGACACCACACATCAGGGCACACACATGCATGCAAACATCATCTTTAAAGACCTACATAACACAAGAGTCTGCAGACAGCTGCTGCATGTGTGCATATGCGTCCTGATGTGTGGTGCTGTGGGCTCTGCTCTGGCTGTGCCATGGGGTGCTTGCCATTGGGAAAAATAGTGGCCTAATCCCAGGGCCCATTCCGACACCAGAATCAGACCAGGCACAGCTTTTTGCACCAGCGAAGGAGCTGCAATAGCTGTTACAGAGTTTGGAATGTCATACAGTCCTTCTCCACCCCAGCTCCTCAGTGACCGTAGGCAAATCACTTACATCTTTCTGTGCCTCCCTTCCGGATACATAAAATGAGGACAATAGCGCTTGCCTACTGCTCAGGGAGAGGTAAGGAGAAGCACATAAAGGTAGTGAAGCACTCTGATGCTTATGTTAGTGGGGAGTACATACCACAGAGGGATACTAACCAAGCTGTCATGATTTAGTTGAAAGGAGGAAGGAAGCCTCATGGCATTATTGTCCACCATGTGGAGATGGAAAGAAAACTCCACTCAAAGCAGCCAGGGCACCTGAGGAAAGGGGTAAATGCAGGAGCAGCAACATAAAGGTAGACTTCCAGTTGTCCCAGCATAAGCAAGAACAGACGTTAGCCTATAATATTTTTCAATAGAGAAAAAGCAGTACAGCAATATCTTTTATTGGGCCAACTACAGTTAATGGAGGTCCAGTAAAAGCTATCACTTTACTACTTTGACTCTATTGTCTATATTTGGGACAACATGGCAAACCCTACTTCCTCTACGCTATAATGTTTTTGTGGCAGTACAGGAGCAAGGCCAAACGGAATCTAATTGAGCTGCAAGGGTGTCAGCTGGCTGACTTTCTGTGAGCAATACAGTCACAATGAAAGATGGGCAGGGCAGGAGGAGTAACAAACTTAGTAGACTGAAAACCTGATTTAAAAAAAAAAATCATTTTATTATTTTTCAATATATACCCCACCTTTTCCCCTAAGGACTCAAAGCAGCTTACAATTAATTTAAAAACAAATAAATCACAATACAAAGCAGAAGAACCCTCTGTTAACTCACCCAACCCAACCTGTCCCAATCTCCAACCCATTCCCCTGTCTTCCACTTACGGGAGTCTCCACCCTACCTCCCTAGCCAGCACCCTCTCTCATCAGGGGCGCATGGCAATACCAAATTCTCTTCCACCACTACCATTCCAGAAATTGGAATTGTGTTTTAAATTCCAGCTGCTGCTCCCAACTACAATGAAGCTTATATTAAACATTACCCAGACATCCCTCTAGCCCTGCTCTGCCACCACCAAAGGGCAACACCACAGAGCACTGTCACAGGGACCCCTCTTCTTAGAGTTTTGGGGAATTAGTTGTGGACCCCTTCACGATATGGGGGTGTCCTGCAACACCTGTCCGTCCCCAAACTAGGAGTTCCTAAATTTGGACACTGGCCTCCACACACCCCTACAGCGGTACAGCCTGTCCTTCTTCCACCTTAGCAAGGTGGGTCCCTTATTTTAATCCAACACCAGATAAACAGTCCCTTTATAATATGGGTTCATCACACCTGGGTGTTGCTTCTGGTTCAGCCTATCTTCCTTCAGACAGCCTGGGATTGTATTAGCTCCTGAAGGGCCTTGCGATGGGCCTTGTTTGGGCTTCCTAGCTCTGGGCAGCTTGCCTTCCCCAGAGATGTGCTTCTTTCAGTTCTCTCCAGCAACTACCAGTCTGTCACTGTTTCCAGGCCTTTATATACACCTAAGCCTCAGTCCTTTATACTGGCTTAAAGGGCCAGTACCCCCTTTCCAAGTTTTGTCCTTGGACCTTCATTTTAAGGGCTTTCTTTGGCAGTCATTTTGTGGTCTTTTTGGCTGTGTCACAATTTTTTGGTGCCACGCTGCCACAGGCACCCTTTGGCATCGCCTGTTCAGCATCACCCCAGAGTGCCTTCCACCCTGGGCTCCTGCTTAGAAGTGCTAAACACCCTCAATCCCATTGAACCATCCCCATCATCTTATGTAGCCTTCTTACAAAGATCATATTTAGGCCTGAGCTAAAGAGACGGTATGTCCTGTTCACAGTCCTCTGGGTTCGACCTATAGACTTTTCTTATTAAACAGCTCCTTGCTTTGTTTAACATGTTTTAACAGGAAGTATTTCTGCTTATGCCTAGTAGTGCTTGGGTTTTATACTACAGTGGGGTTTTATTTTCTTATTTCCGTTCTCTATAATATAAGGGGGGGGGGGGGGAATCCTCTATAGGAGTATGCCAAGGCCTTAAAATTCTGTTATGTCAAATTCAGATACTTGCAAAAGAGAACAGCTTCCACCGTAAGCTTTAGAAGCTTCAAGCACACCATGCTCACACAGGTCTCTGGACTGGCTTTCCTGGAGGCTATCTCCAGAGTGTAGCCAGCATTAGTTACTAGGAGCAAACTGTCATGATTGTTAATAGAGCATAAGGGCTTGTAAGGTTTTGATGGGCCTGAATTAACCTGAGTTAGCATGAGGGATGCTAAGCTAGAGAGAAGGATGTTTTTTGATGTGATCACACTGAAGCGCTGCCAAGGACTCACCCGCTCTAGAGTGGGGCCTCAACTGTGTCCAGGGGCGTAGCTAGTTTGGGATGGGCTCAGAGACAAGAAATGTCCCTGGGCCCCTCCCCTCTATTTTCCTGCCGGTGGTGAAGCTGCCGGCCAGCCTAGGGGCACTGGGCTTCTGGTGCTCGGGACTTACTTGCTCTCTGCAGAGTCTGCAGCATGATGCTGGTGGCCTGCTGCTGGGCCCATCTGTCGCTGGGGCCAAGCGCGGCCAGCAGCAGCAGTGCCATTGCTGCCCCGGCACACCTGACCACTCCTAGAGGCTGGGCGGGCGGGCTGGGCCAGCTTGATGCAGGGAGTGCTGGAGCAGGAAGGTGCCCGGCGATGGTTCCATTACTGAGTGGAGCCACTGCCAGGCACCTTCCCACTCGAGCTGGGCCTCCCTCGAGCCAGCCCTGCCCAGACCGGGTCTGGACTGGTGGGGAGGATTGCCAGGGGGGCAAGCTGAGCTGCAAGGCTTGTGAGCATGACCTGTCCTGATGCTAGGGTGGCCATACCTCCCCTTTAAAAGAGGATGCTTATGAAAAAAACATGTTACAGGGCTGCATTGCTTCCAGTGCAGCTCTGAACCATGTATTTTTCATAAGCACCCTCTTTTAAAGGGGAGGTATGGCCACCCTACCCGATGCAGACTGCTGCATGGGCCCCCTCCCTCTGCCTATGGTTGCAACATTGTGTCAGACAATGTTGCAACATTGTGTCAGACAATGTTGCGACCACGGGCAGGGAGGGGGCCCATGAAGCAGCTGGAAGGTCCCCCAGCCAGCTCAGGTGTCAATTTTTAAAAAGAGAAAAGGTGGGAGGAGAGGGTGGCTTAGCTACCTTGGATATCGGGCCCCCAGCCAGTACAGGCCCCAGGACGAATGTTCCTGTTTGTCCAATGGTAGCTACGCCCCTGACTGTGTCTGGGTTCCAACCAGACCCCCAAACTGAGATGACAGGGGCCAGCCAGCTGAGGAGGGCAGAGAGCCAGGCAGACATGCAGTCACTCACCCCCATGCTGCTCCCAGTGGCCCACCCCTCTCCCTGTCAGGCAACCGTGGCATCAAAAGATGGACACTATGGTGCCCCCAAACCAGGGTGAGTAAAGCAGGCTTTCAAACGTGAAAGCCTGCTTTACTCCCAGTTGGGCAACAGGATCCCAACCGTGGGGGTGGGGGTAATCCAGGCTGCGATTCAGGGATTTCCCCAAGTCACAGCCCAGTCTAGCCCCCACCATGGTTGAGATCCATCCCGTGCTAACATCTGAGGGGCACAACCTAATGCGACTGTGGCCTAGAGAGTAAAGCATGCTAAAGTGCGCTAAAGCTGACCACCATCACATCTGAAAACACCCAAAGGGCCAAGAAAGGTATGTCAGACGTAAGCAACCTGTAAGTGGGTCAGGTCAACTAAAGGACAAATTTCAAAGAACTTTTAGACCACAAGGTTTGCTAGAATTGGCTTAGAAATATTTTTAAGCTTGCAAAACCACATAAGTTCTAAAAACAAATAGGATAGTTGTAGGATATAAAACTAACAGGGTGGTGGTGTCTTGGGGCATTTATAGACGATCCCGCTTACAAGCGGGATCGCGAAATGCCGGCTTTTCCCCTCGCGCAGCCTCTGCATGCCGTGTCTGCTGTTCAGACACGGCGCAGAGTGCGAGTGCGCATGCATGCCCTTCTGCGCATGCGCACTCACCTGCGGAACCAGGAAGTGCGGCGTAAAGCCGGCACTTCGGGAATCCGCGTCGGAGGGGGCAGGATCGCCTGCCCCCTCCGACGCGGATTAAAAAGCAGCCCTAGCTTGTAGACGAGCGCCAAGAAAGGTGGCTGATCAAAGGATCAGCCGCCTTTTTGGTCTCGTCTATAAACGCCCTTGGGGTGCGTCTCCACAGGATCAGGACTACAAACATTGTCACTTAGGGAATCAACTCCTACAATGCGATCCACCAACCACTTACTCCAGTGTTGTCCCATTAAAGCCCGGAGAGCTACACCGGAGTAAATGGTTGATGGATCACAGCCCTAGTCTTTATTTATGCACATTTTCATCACAGTCTCTTCACACAAGATTCCCTAATCACTGAATAACACTGGGAATGCAACCCTTCTGGCAGCCCAGGCCCTCTCTAGCCCCAGCTCAGCCAAATCTCAGTCCTCTTGGCTGACTACTCATACATTTATTATTATTATTAACAAACATTTATATAGCGCCAGCAGTGTACCTGGCACTTTACAAAGTAATAAAATAGACAGGGTCCCTGCCCCTAGGGCTTACAATCTGAGAGACAGGAGCTGGGGGAGAGACTTAGGAAGGGGAACAGAGGGAGAGACAAGGGGTCTAACATTCATGAAGATG
>QEPC01004821.1:887711-899269 GCA_003113815.1 Sphenodon punctatus | reverse complement strand
CTCCTGTCTCTCAGATTGTAAGCCCTAGGGGCAGGGACCGTGTCTATTTTATTACTTTGTAAAGTGCCAGGTACACTGCTGGCACTATATAAATGTTTGTTAATAATAATAATAATGATGTGCAGGAAGGAAGGGGCGGCAGTAGGAGTAATGGAGGTGAGGAGGCGGGAAGGAATGGGATCAAGGGGGCAAGTGGAAGGGTTGGAGTGGGAAGCGATGTCGAGGCGGATCTTGTCTATCTTGGAGGTGAAGAAGGAGGCAAGATCCTGAGAAGAAAGGGGAGAAGGAGGGGGAGGACAGGGAGGGTTGAGGAGGGAGTCAAAGGTAGAGAACAGGCGGCGATCAGTTCTCCACTAACAGCTCATTCAGATGTCCATCTTCATATTATCTCTATAACCAGTAACAGTCTCTCATATACACTACTGAGCCCAAAGTCCCTTCCAACCATGCAGGCACTTACAACTCTAGGCTTCAGCTCAGCACTCCACTTTCAGACTGCTCTTTCTTATGTCTCTTCTGCAGTGTTTCGGAACCTTAGAAAGCAGTCCTCAGGGAGCTCTTTTCACCTCAGAGTCCAGGCACAGACTGATCCTCTCCGGCAAGCTAGTTATTCTTATAGTCTTAGAGGGTGTGGCCTAACCTCTACTCTTGCCAGACTTAAAGGGTCAGTCACTCACACTCTTACAGTCACCACTTAAAGGAACTGAAGCCCTTACTGGCAGTGCCCTGCTACAAACACATTTCCTTTGCTTCCATATTATGAAAAATCAGTTTTAATTGAATGATTAAGCCATAAGTTTCAGCCTCTCTACAGCTCAGTGTTCCACATCCTATTGAACTACTGAGGAACCCAACTGCAGATGCTACAATCAAGGCAGTTACTCAGGGTGAAAACAAATGAGACAGTAGCCCACACTAGCCCATGAATCATATACTCATCAGTTCTCTGGCCACCAGAAGTTTGCCCACTTCTACCTCGGGACAGGATGCTGGCTGCTACTGGATGCATTATCCGGAGAAGGTCAGCAACACAGCACAGACTAAGACATAAGAACATAAATAGTGCCATACTGGGTCAGACTAACAGTCCATCAAGCCCAGCATCCTATCTGCAATAGTGGCCAATCTCTTTCTCTCGGGAGAGGTATCTGACAGGTCACAATGTGCAGTCCTTTCCCTGTTGTTCTAGCTCCCTAAGAGGGTATGTCCTCAAACCCTACTTGGCTAATAGCTATTAATGGACCTATCCTCCAAGAACTTATCCAATCCCTTTTTAAAACTAGCTACAATACCGACCTTTACCACTTCCTCCAACAATAAATTCCACAAGTTAATTGTGCACTGAGTGAAAAAATACGTTCTCTTATTTGTTAGCTACAATACCGACCTTTACCACTTCCTCCAACAATAAATTCCACAAGTTAATTGTGCACTGAGTGAAAAAATACGTTCTCTTATTTGTTTTAAATCTGCTGCCAGTTAATTTCATGGAGTGTCCCCTTGTTCTACTACTGTTAGAGAGGGTGAATAACTGTTCCCTATTAACTTGTTCCACACCACTCATGATTTTATAAACCTCAGTCTATCATATCCCCTCTCAGTTGTCTCTTCTCCAAGCTGAAGAGCCCTAACCTATCAAGCCTCTCTTCATACGAGAGCAGTTCCATATCCTTGATCATTTTTGTTGCCCTTCTCTGTACCTTTTCTAGTTCTACTATGTCTTTTTTGAGATGGGGTGAACAGAATTTATTATTATTAATTATTATTATTATTATTATTACTACACCAGCAATGTAACTGGCACTGTACAATCTATAGTTACAGACAGTTCCCTACCCCTAAGGGGCCTACAATCTAAGAGACAAGGGAGGAGGAGACAAAGGAGAGGTGAACATGGGGAGAGACAAGAGTACATTCATGAGGTTGAGAAGTTGCAGGTGCATGTGCTTCACCTAGTTACAGGGAGCTAGATTCTGAGTGAGAAGGGGAAAGGACGCAGTTTCACTCATGACAAGCTAGGGAAAGCCTGGTGGAAGAGGTGGGTTTTCATGAGGTATTTGAAAGCTGGGAGGGAAGGAGCATAATGAATGTATCCAGGGAGGGAGTTCCAGGCATGAGGGGTGAAGATGTTTAGAGGAGCAAGGGGGTCAAGAGCAGGCGAGGGTGGGGGCAGAGGAAGAGCACAGGTCCCGAACAGGAGTGTGGTGGGATACAAGAGCGGAGAGATATGGGGGAGCAAGGCCATGAAGATCCTTGAAGGTGAAGACCAGGTGCTTGTGCTGAATGCGTTCTTGTAGAGGGAGCCAGTGCAGGGCAGAGAGAAGGGGCTGAACATGATTAAAGCGACAGGCAAGGTGGATGATTTGGGCTGTAGAGCACTGAATGGAGTTGAGGGGTGCCAGATCAGAGCAGGGGAGGTCAGTAAGAAGGAAGCTTCAGTAGTCAAGGCAAGAGATGACTAGAGCATGGACTAGGGTTTTTGCAGTGGCAACAGTAAGGCAGGGCCGGATTTTAGCAATATTGTACAGAGCAAAGTGACAGAATTGAGTAACAGCCTGGATCTGAGGCTTAAAGGAGAGGGAGGAGTCAAAGATGAATCCCAGGCTATGGGCCTGAGGGACCAGCTGGATGGTGACTCCCCCAAAGGAAATTGAGGGGGAAGTGGGAGGGGAAAGTTTGGGGGGAAAGATGAGGAGTTCAGTCTTGGCTATATTAAGCTTGAGTTGGAGACAAGACATCCAGGCAGAGATGTCAGCAAGACAGTCAGCGATACGAGTCTGGATGGAGGGTGAGAGCGTGGGAGTTGGGAGATAGAGTTGCGTGTCATCAGCATACAGGTGATACTGGAAGCCATGGGTTTCAATGAGTTTACTCAGAGAAAAAGTGTAAAGGAAGAAAAGAAGGGGACCCAGGACAGAGCCTTGGGGAACTCCCACAGAGAGGGGATTCGACGTAGATGAGGTACCAACAAGAGAAACATTGAAAGAGCAGATCGAGAGATACAAAGAGAACCAGTCGAGTACAGAGTCCCAGAAACCAAGGGAGCGTAGCGAATCTAGTAGGAGGCCATGGTCGACAGTGTCAAAGACAGCAGAAAGCTCAAGGAGGACAAGAACAGAGTAGAGGCCCTTAGACTTAGCTAAGAGAAGGTCAATGGTTATTTTGGCAAGGGCAAGTCTCAGTCTAATGGAGAGGGTGGAAGCTAGATTGGAGGGGGTCAAGGGAGGAATCTGAAGAGAGGAAGTCCAGACAGCACATGTAAACAGCTCGCTCCAGGAGCTTGGAAGTGAAGGGTAGGAGCGAAATGGGGTGATAGCTGGAAGGGTCAAAGGGGTCAAGAGTAGCCTTCTTAAGGATAGAGGAGATGGTAGCATGTTTGAAAGCCAATGGAAATGACCCAGTAGAGAGGGAAAGATTGATAATGTGCAGCAGAGAAGGCACAGCGATGGGGGCAATTGCTGTTAGGAGGTGAGAGGGAATGGGGTCAAGGGGGCAAGTGGAGGGGTTGGATGAAGAAAGGAGGGAGGTGACCTCATCAAGAGAAGCTGGGGAGAAGGAGAAGAGAGGCAGGAGGGGGAAACATCAGGGAATGAGGTGAGAGAGGGCTGAGGAGCAATTGCAAGGCAGAGTTTTCAATCTTGTTGTTGAGGAAGCAGAGAAGATCCTGTGTGGGAAGTGTGGAAAAGGGGGGGAGGACAGGGAGGCTTCAGGAGGGAAGAAAATGTGGAGAAGAGACGGCATGGGTTGTGAGAGGGGGATTCAGTTAACGTGGCATAATAGCAGTCTTTGACCAGAGAAAGGGAATCACTAAATGCAGAAAGCGCAAACTAAAAGTGGGAAAAGCCAGTGAATTCACGAGACATCCGCCAGAGGCTCTTGACGGCTTGAGAGCAGAATCTGAGGTGACGGATGGAAGGGTTGAGCCAAGGACATGGGTTTATGTGATGGATAGGATGGCAGGAGAGGGGAATGGGTGGAAAAAAGGGATGAGTTGAAGGTTGAGACAGCAGAGTCCAGGCAGGTATTAGAGGAGACAGATGAGAGATGGGGGAAGAGGGAGGCAGCAAAGTCAAGAGGGTCAATGGATTGAAGGTCATGGAAAGAGTGAGATGTTGAGGAAGCAGGTGGGGGCGAGTGGGAGAGACAGAACGAAGCAAGGTGATGGTCAGAGACAAGAAGGGCGTCAAAGGAGAGGTCTGAGGGAGAACAGTTTTTCAATACGACTAGGTCAAAGGAGTGATTGGCACGGTGCTTTGGGTCGTCAGTCCACAGGCGAAGGTCAAATGAAGAAGTCAGCATGAGGAAGCGGGAAGCAGCACTGTCAGAGGGGGTGTCCATGTGGATATTGAAATCTCCAAGAATGAGGGTGGGAATATTGTTGTAAGAAAGAAAGAAAGTAAGCCATTCATCAGTCAGAGAGAAAAGAGGAGGGGCAGCCTGGGGGGGCAGTAGATGACAGCCACACGTAGTTGGAGGGGTGAGTAGAACCAAACACAATGGGCCTCAAAGGAAGAGAAGGTATGAGAGGGAGGAGCAGCAAGAGGTTGAAACTGGCAAGATTTGGCGTGGAGCATGCCAACACCACCACCATGACCTTCAGAGCATGGCGTGTGGGTAAAGGTGAGACCAAGGGTGAGGGCAGCAGGAGAAGCAGTGTTTTGGAGGGAATCCAAGTTTCAGTAAAGACAAGAAGCTGAAGGGAGTGGGAGAGAAAGAGATCATGGATGAATGGCGCTTTATGGATGAAAGAGTGACAATTCCACAGGGCACAAGAGAAGGCAGTTGAGATTGGGGGGGGGAGACAGGGAATGGGGATTAGGCTTGGGTAAAGAGGGCGGTTGTGGGAGTGGGGATTAGGATTGGGGGGGGCAGAGATATGGGGAGGTAGAGGTGAAGAATGGTAGGGAGAAGAAATGTTGCTCCAAGGGGGGAATTTTGGAGTTAAGGAGGAGAAGGGAAGAGAGGTACATGGAAGCAGACCAGATATTTACTGCAGGAGGGCAAGACTGATGTATGGGTGCCGACATGCGATGAGTGGAACAGCAGAATGTCACTGGAAACGGGGGTACATGACATGCCACTCTCTGGCTTTGAAATGGCCGCAAAACAGCCAACGCCCTTTTGCACTACCCTTCAGCCGCCGCCCCCAACTTGTCCATCCTAGCTAAGACTGCTCCTCCATAGCTGCTACGGGGGACTTGATTCCAGTCTTGGCCTTGTCCATGTGCCACCCTCAGTGGCCCCACCTGATTCCATCCCCCTTGTGCCACCCCAGAAACCTTTGTGTCTCAGGATACGCCTTCCTTTGCCAGCCATGGTACTGGATGACACCACTGCCACACCCTCCACCATCCAGCAGGACACCCATGTGCCAGTCCTGCCACCCACACCTGCCCCATCAGGGAGCCATGTCGGAGAGGGATCGGGACAGCCAGAGCCTGAGCACAGGGTAGCTCACCTGCTGCAGCACCACCACCCAAAAAAGGGGGTGGCCACCTGAAACAAAGGGGGCATGGGGACAGGGCCAAGGAAAGTAAATGTATATTATAATGTAAATAATAAAACGTTAAGATCAAGATGTAAGGTTTCCTGGTATTCATTCCCTGATGCTGCATGTGGACAGGGCAGTTGCATTAGGCCTTTGGCAGTTATGGCCCATGCAGTGGGGTTGGGGGCATGGTGACTGTGTGCTCTGGGAAATGATTCTGTTAGATCTATTGGCTGCATTTGATACCATTAACCATGAGATGTTGGCGACTCAGTTGCAAGACCAAGCTGGAGTGGGCGGGACTGTTCTTGAATGATTCCGCTCCTTCCTGGCCAGCAGAACCCAGCGGGTGGTGCTTGGGGACTGTTCGTCATCTCCCCAGGACGTCTTGTGTGGGGTCCCACAAGATTAGATTCTGTACCCTCTCCTGTTCAACTGCTGGGTGAAATCGTGAGGAGGTTTGATATTCGGTGTCATCAGTATGCTGATGACACCCAACTCTACCTCTCTTTTTCATTCGACCCAGACCCAGAAGTCTTGGTGCTTACTCGATGTCTGGCGGCTGTGGGAGACTGGATGAGGGCAAGCCGACTGAAGCTGAATCCCGACAAGATGGAGGTGATGCTAGTGGGTAGGGTGGTGGGAACCCCTGTCATTGATGGGGTTTTCCCACCGCTGGTCCCCCAGGTTTGGAGTCTGGAAGTGATTCTTGATTCCCAGCTCCATCTGGATGCTCAGGTGGGCATTGTGACAAGAGGTGCTTTCTGCCAGTTACATCTAGTGCGGCAGCTTCAGCCATATGTCTCAAACTCTGACCTGGCCACTATCATCCATGCCTTCATCACCTCTAGACTAGACTATTGTAATGCACTCTACATGGGGCTACCCTTGGTGATGATCTGGAGACTGCAGCTGGTGCAGAATGCTGCAGCCCACCTCCTTATGGGGACGGGCAGCCGTGAGCACATTACACTGGTGCTCCATTTCCTGCACTGGCTTTCTATAGTCTTCTGGGCCTGATTCAAGGTGTTCGTGCTTACCTATAAAGCCCTAAACAGCCCAGGCCTGACCTACCTGCAAGACCATCTCACTCCCCATGCTCTGGATTGGCCCCTGTGGTCAGCCGGGAGCACCTGTCTCAAAGCCCCCCAGGTATCTTGGGGGGCAACAATGGAGAAAGTGTTCTCAGTAGCCGCACCTAGGCTGTGGAACTCCCTTCTGGCAGAGGCCTGGTTGGCCCCGGACCTCTCCTCCTTTTGTAGACAATGCAAGACCTGGTTATTCTGCCACATGTTTGGTGAGAGAGAGGGACGAGTGGGGGAGGGTTGTAGGTTAGGGTGGTAGGGTATTCGTGTTGTTTTTATGACCTCCCCATGTTGTTTTATATTAATATGCAGTTTTAATGTGTGTTTTATTATGTATTATATTTAGATAATTGTTTTTGTATTTTTTTTTATTTTTTAATATTGCTAGTTGACCCAAGTTGCTTTTGCAGGAGGGGTGGGGTAAAAATTGATAGATAAATAAAATAAAATAAAATAAATAAATAAATAAATAAATATATTAATCCCCCCCCCCCCATTTATACCACGCCCCTCTCGCAAAGTGACTTGGGGCAGCTTACAAGTTATAAAACAGTAAAACAAAAATTGCAATAAAAACACAGCAATATAATAAAATAAATAACACTACAAATTCTTATAAAACTTTGGGTAGGGCATTAAAAACAAAAAAGAACAAAAAAAAAGAAGTTCCCTCCCCGCAATCCATCTAACCTATCCCACCCTCCCTCACCAAATGCCTGGCAGAAGAACCAGGTCTTACAGTTTCATCATAAGACAAGAAAATTCAGGCTGAGGCGAACCTCCACTGGGAGGGAATTCCAGAATGATGGTGCAGCTGCCAAGAATGCCCTCCTGTCCATCCGAACTAGTCAATAATGTGGGACTTCCAGGAGGGCATCCCCAGATGCCTGCAGCAACCGCTCAAAGGATGAGGCAATAGCTCAGATAATTTATTTATTTATTTATTTATTTAATTTTATCAGATTTCTACCCCACCCCTCCTAAAACAGCTCAGGGCGGCTTACAAATCAAAAAAACAAACACAAATATAAAATACATCTAAAAACAATTCAAACATTCAAAAATACTACAATTAAAACAGGACCGGGCATCACAATAAAACAATGAATAGGGTAAGGGGAGATAAAACCCCACTAACCCCCCTCCCCCCTCCCCAAAGGCCTGGGCAAAGAGCCAGGTTTTACAACTTCACTGAAATGTCAAAAGGCTTGAGGCCAGGCAAGTTTCCTCTGGGAGGGAGTTCCAAAGGCACGGCACGGCCACCGAGAATGCCCTCTCCATTGTCACCCCCCGCTTAATGCAGGGGACCTCCAAGAAGGCACCGCCGGCAGACTGAAGGAGCTGCTCTGGGGCACGGAGGGTGAGGCGGTCCCTGAGGTATGACAAGGGCCCAGACCGTGAAGGGCCTTATAGATCAACATCAAAACCTTGAACCTGGCTCGGCACGCTATTGGCAACCAGTGCAGAGGCTGGAGCACAGGTGTTATGTGCTCCTGATGACCCGTCCCTAAAAGGAGCCGGGTCACCGCATTCTGCACTAGCTGCAGCCTCCGAACCAGGAACAAGGGAAGCCCCACGTAGAGCGCGTTGTAGTAATCCAGCCTCGAGGTGACGAAGGCATGGATGAGGGAAGCCAGGTCCGGGCCGGAGACGAATGGACGCAGCCTCCACACCAGATGCAACTGGCAGAAGGCAGCCTTCACGACTGCCTCCACCTGCCGCTCCAGGTGGAGATCCGCATCCAATATCACCCCCAGACTCCGGACCTGCTGAGCTATAGGAGGGTGAACCGCCCCCGCCCCCCCAGATCAGGGGGGCCAACACCTCCCTTGCTCTCCCCACCAACATCACCTCCATCTTATCGGGGTTGAGCTTCAGTCTGCTCTGCCACATCTGTTGTGAATTGGAAGGGGTTCAGCTGCTTTTCTGCACCCTTCCAATTCCGGGATCAAGTGGAAATACTACTGTGTTTTGAAAGGGAGGGGAATTACTCCTTTTGTTTCTAATAATGACTCTTTTGTTCAATAAAATAGGCATTTTATTCAATAGTAACAACACAATTAGTATACCAGTTATTAAAGGAACGCTTGCACTTTAACATATAATAATTCCTCACCTACTCTGACTACTTCAAATACATACAAAGCATATATTCTTACGTGATCAGAGGTACTGTTGTCTAGTCCCAGAAGGAGGGCGGGCAGGGGGCCCACACGAAGCCTCGAGAGAGTGAGCCTAGCTGTAGAGTAAGTTGTAGGACTTCCTAGGGAGAAGTCCCAGAGAGGGCCAATCACCGAGCTAGTTGGCACCCTGATAAGGGCTAGGGGACAAGTACCGTGAAAGGCAAAGAACTGATCCTGAGATTGGCCTTATATACAGTTTTTCTTTATTACTTATCCATGTTAAGGGGCTGTTTGCCCTGGACTCCAGAATATTCCCCTTATGGCTATTCATGATTGGGGTCCTTCTGCTTAGTCATTGGTTTGGAGGTTTACCCTGACTGGTAGGGTCCTTCCCACCCTTCCCTCTGGAGGGAAGGCTTGACTCCCTGGCCCTGGGTTGCCCACACCCCTCTTAGAGACAACTGATTGTCTGATCAAGCCATCTCTTTTTCTCTCTTGTAACATTAGTTCTGTTATCAACTTCTGACCTTCCTCTGTTCCCAATGTCCCTGTAAGTTATAAAATATTCAGTTTTGCTTTGGGAACAAAGAGTTTCTGCTTTCTCTCAGGCATCATTTGGCAGGAATATTGTCTCCTTCACACCAGTTTGCATACCATCCTGTGATTTACTTCCTCTGACCATTTGACCATCTTACTCCTAACACATTCTGTTCCTCTAAATCAATTAATCAATGCATATACTAAATAATGTCTTACTTAACTTATAACACTCTACATAATCTTAAATGAGGGCCACAATGCCTTATACAGAAGTTTCATTTAGTTACAGTAATTATGAATCCAGTATGTACTTTTTGGTTACATTTCAACAAAGAATGAGTTACAATAGCATTCAATGTCTGCGCTGGCATATTTGTGTCAAAAGAAAGCACTTCTGCTTTGGTTACATTGTAGCAAGGAAATCAGCATTTCTGTTAGGCCTGTGCTATTTCACAACAGTCCCCCCCTTGTTAACTGGGCCCTTCCCAATTAACACATCACTTAACTATTTTACTTTTGGTATTTTGGGACAACATAAAATGCTCTGTGTCTTAAAGGAACTATTTTTTTCTTAATCCAACACACAATGTACATCACAGTAATAAACAACACAACTTGGATCACCAGAATGATAATTATTGTATGAATTAAAAGATTTAATACCCCAGTTGCGGTAGGTGACCATTCAAAAATGCCTTCCCAGAATGAATGCTTAGTAGTGTATTCTACTTCAGTGAGCACTTGTGTGATTTTATTTCCCTCTGCCTTTAAGACTATAGCCGCATGGCCCAATGTATTTGCTAAACTTCGTATTTTGGTGTGAAACATTTGGGTATCCTGTATTGCCCTATGAATTGCTGCTGCCAAATATGCAAAAGACATGTTCCACAATTTGAAACTGTCTTTATCCCATAGGTTTTTCCATTCATTAGCATGCAGTGTCCATGAATCATTTCCAATAGATATTTTGGTAACATTGCATATCACTATAAATCCACTGTCAGGGATATTTTGAAAGAATATAGAATTTATTGTTACTGCAATATTTGGTTCAGCAGCAATATAAAAGCACTTATGTCCCAGGGTGTATACCTGAGGTTTCTCAAATTTCATGGTATCAACAGTGCACACATATGAGTCATCATTATGTCTGCATTGTTTGTATTCCTGGAGCAGTAGTGGGCAATAATACTTTGTGTCTCTCCACACATTACACTGGGAATCCAATTCATATAGTTCCACCTCCGTGGTGCTCTTTAATTGCCATAAGCCTGGAAGAACAAATTTTAACCATTGACTTTGTGCAACCCAGGGATATGCCTGAACTGCACATGCTGATGAGTCTCTTCCCTTTGGGGTGGCTACCTGAATGTTTTGGGTTAGCCCAGTTGGTAAGTATGCGATATGGTGGGCAAGGACCTTGTGCAGCCAGGGTCAATGTTTTCTCTAATGGCAGAAATTTACCACAGGTGTCTATGCATCCTTCCTGATTCCAAACGTCCAATGATGTCATCCAGTACACTCAATGCTCTTTCTTGCCATTGTGTGCACTGAATAGTCATCCTGGTTGTGTTAGCCAATGCTACAATAGCATTATCTGTTGCCATAATTTGCTGCTTCATTAACCTGTACCAATAAGGCAAGGTGAGAACCAAATGTTTGAGTCTCTCCTGAAGAACCTGATTGTTGTTAGTTAGGGGCTGGCGTAGTGAACCCAATAATCCTCCTGCAGTTCCCAATTTATTGACCATTGTTTCAATATCTATGCTATTTAATACAGCTCCTCCCATGCCTATCCAACCTGACACATCTGTGGTATGTCTGGATTGGCTGGAAAATTTTGTTTTTCCCCTTCTGTTTTTAAGTATTGGAAGGATTGCAACCAGGCTTCAAAGAGTGGCTCCACATATGGTATGCACTGTGATTGTCTTCTACTAATGTTATATGCTGCCAGTTTGATGGTCAAATTTACAAACTGGATGTACCCATCCCTTATGTGCATGCATTTGTCTCATTGTCTATATGGAGGAAGCATCAAGTAGGTGTGGCTCTAGAGGCACAGTCCAAATGACATAGGCATTCATATAATGTTCCCTGGGGATTGCAAAATTGTGTCTGCCTTGGTATCCTGGATTCAGAATGCAAAAGCAGGATCCCGTGGGACTTCCATGGAAATAGTGATACTTCCCATTCAATATCCTCCTCCATACTCAAAGCACATTTCCTTGAAACCCAAACATTCTTAACACCATGGTGTTCACACTGTATAACATTTTCCCATCTAAGTGTGACATTTCCAACATCTTCCCCCCCCCCCCCCCC
>QEPC01004821.1:869283-882990 GCA_003113815.1 Sphenodon punctatus | reverse complement strand
TTTAAGTTTCATTTCAGTACAAAACTGAAATGAAACTTAAAGCAATCTAAAAATCCTACTCAATGCCTGCTGTTCAGGAACAGTGACTAGCTCAGAAGGTGTTGGGGGGGGGAGGCAGATAATTAGTTTCGTTTCTTGCAAGCGTCTCTCCATCCCTGGTGCCTGGAAGCCTGCTCCTCAGTGACTACACCTCCCTGTCATGTTTGACCTTCCAGCGAACATACCGAACTTACTGAACTGTTCGGCCATTTCGCCGTTCGGTGTTCGGATTGTTCTGTTTGTTCGTGTTCGTGTTCGTGTTCGTGTTCGTGTTCGTGTTCGTGTTCGTGTTCGTGTTCGTGTTCGGTCATCCGAACAGTTCGAGTTCGGGGCGAACTCTGAACTTCCGAACCGCGTTCGCCCATCCCTAGCCAGGTCTTACATACACGCCGAAACAGCAGGAGAGTGGGAGCCAGCCGAGCCTCCTCCGGGAGCGAATTCCACAGCACAGGGGCGGCCACCGAAAAGATCTAACATCGGTGGCCACCCGCCTCACCCGGGGAACCTCCAAAAAGGCTCCCATGAATGATCTCAAGGGTCGCACAGGCACATGGGGAGTGAGGAGGTCCTGCATATTCTCACACAGACGGCCCCACCCACCGCTGAGTGTTCCAGTGGGTGTGCAGCGAGGGGGGTATCTATAGAAACATGCACCCATGTAAACACCGCAGCCTCATGGGCCTTGGTGCAGCTGCACCTCCTGTCTTTCAGTTGGTTTTGTATGAGGGGTGTTCCCCCCTGGTGTCCCCCAGACAGAACCAGTTGTTCAGGGTTTGGGATATCAGCCCTGCAGGAGCGGGGGCAACACAAGAAGTG
Source organism: Sphenodon punctatus (assembly GCA_003113815.1). Taxonomy (NCBI): domain Eukaryota; kingdom Metazoa; phylum Chordata; class Lepidosauria; order Sphenodontia; family Sphenodontidae; genus Sphenodon; species Sphenodon punctatus. The sequence goes on along the minus strand of QEPC01004821.1, from coordinate 882,135 downwards.
GGATTGGGGAGGCAGCTGCCAGTGCTCAGTGTCCAGACCTGCCTCCCTGGTGGCATACACTCCTCACTCCTTCCGATTCCACAAGCTGATGTGCTGAGGGAAGGATGGTAGCCATGAACATGTGGGCTTCAACTGCTGCTGGTGGCAATGGTAACACTCCTGAGTCCCCCCATATCCCGAGCTGTCTTAATACAGGGCATTAGGGGCTGCTAAACAGAGACCTTTATTTGGAGGCTTCTTCAAAAATGAATATATTGCCAACCCTAGTCTGCCCCCACCAGCCAAGGTGTTGCTGGAGGAGGTAGAAAAAATATGATGCTGCTGCTACCATCCCTTATCAGCTGTATGGTGGTAAAACTCTCTAGCCAGTGCCACTGAGCAGCTGACTGACAACAGGAGTAGCCCCCCTGATTGGGAAGAGGGTGCACGGCTGGCTGTTTGTTTGCAGGACAGAAGGAGTGATAAGAGGGATGAAAGGGTCCCTATGCCATCTCCTTTTTTACATTTCATGACACAGCAGACAGAATCTGAAGTTTTAGGTGAATGGAAGGGCTTTAATAGGGTGTGTGTGCCAGCGCTGAGGAGGGTAAGGGTGACACAGAAGCTGTATTATTCTTTTATATCCTTTTCAGGAAGGCATTCACTCCATAAATATCATGGGTGATAGCTGGGACAGGCATTGATACTGAGGTTAATGGACTGTGCTGTGTATCTGCACCTCTTTTTTTCCTGGAAGGAGGATATTTTGGGGTTTACAGTATTTGACTGAGAGCCCACCCCTCCTCTCTAGGAGCCAAAATGTAGGCATGTTGCAGTGGAGCAAAATGGGATTCAGGTCACATTTCAATGAACAGCAGAAAACCAAGGTAACTACTTTGATTTATTTTAATCAAAGCAAAATACTCCACCTCAGTAACATTTGTACAAACATTGTAAACCAAAGTAACTACTTCAATTTAATCAAATCAAACTAAAGCAACTACTTCACTTTTGTTGCATTCAGACAAATAGCACAAAAGTGAAATAGTACTGCGTCAATCTCCCTACTAGCTGAAACATAGTGACTACTGAACCGTGGTAACTTCCCTCACACTGATAAGTGTTCACACAAACAGTTACTTCAAAGTCAAACCAAAGGAGAGCACATACTCCTGATTTTTCAGGATTACATACTTCTCTTCCTACTCCTGAATAACACTTGTGTGAACACATAGGCTTAGGTTGCAATCCTCAGGCAGATAACATGCAAGCTATCAGCAGATCCACAAGTCTCAGTGAAGCGAATGCGCCTCATACACATGCTGTTACCTACAACCTGAGGGAGTCATCCTGGAATGCTAAGGACCGGAGCACACTGAATGGAAGTGACTACTGCAAAGTACATTACTGCATGCATAAAGTACTGCGGGGTAAATTCCTTTAGTTGTGCAGTCACCAAATCCTTCCAGGGGGGGAAATGAACATACATGGCAAATGATTCCTTCTGTGCAGCTGGATTTGTACATGCAGTGGAGAAGGTTTTATAGCCACACATAGCGTTTCCGCTGTCTTTCAAACCCAGAAAAAATTTTTCTCCCTCTAAGGCAAGGCAGCGGTTCCCAAAACCTTTTGCCTGCATGCCCTCATTTTGAGACCTAAATACAATCCTGAAACCCCAGACAGCGACAAAGACAAGCAAAGTCTATCAATCAAGATCACCACTTCATCCAAAAATAGCCTGGGCTCTCCTGGGGCACTGACCCCCAGCTCTCAGGACTCTCTTTTTGTTTAGAGGAATTCTCATGAGACACTCAGCATTTCCACTCAGCTGGGGGTCACATTTCAAGACCCTTCTGGTTTTATTTATTTACAGCTAACAAATGTTTGTTTTTGTTTAATAAAATGGGTTTGATTCTTCTCCCGTTCAAGCTGATGTTAGTCAAGAATAACTCCTAAGCCAAACAAGCTACTGCACTGTAAAATTAGCAGTGGAGTAACTGCAGTTTGAACTGAGGAGGAGGCAGCACTGGTCCCTGGCACCTCCTCCAAAGTTCCATCCCTATTGTTGAAAAACAAACTTTAAAGTGAAGTCACACATTCCCCAGGGCTATAGGAGATCTGGGTCTGGACTGGAGTGTCTCTGGTGGAACTTAGCAAGGATCATGCAAATATTGAGGAAGGAACTCTCTTCTCATTCCCAAATCTGGACATGTCCCCCTCTATTTTTACACCCATGAAAACAAACCTGAGAGGAGAATCGGGACCAATCCTCAATTTAAGGCCAGTCTGACATTTTTTTACCTGCTTTCCCCACCTTTGCATAGTTTTTGTCCTGCCCACCACAAGGGAACACTTTGTGACTGGGATGTTAAGCTGTTTAGCAGCAGTTGTTATTAGATTTGTTTTTATTTTATTTTTTACAAAAACATACATTATGCTCTTCAGATATTCCAAAAATTAATTCACTCTAAGGAGAAGACTCCACTCTCATTTACAGTGGTCTCTATCTAGAATCACTCCATTAACTCCAACAAAGCAGCTCCAAATTCACAGTGACATAACGGTCAGAATCTGGCCATAAATTATTAAATCTGCATGAATACATATCCAGAGAAAGACATTATTAATAACACACAAACAGAAAATGGGCCCCTGGATGCACGTTTCTTGAAGTCACAGCAATTTCCACTTATGCAACTGGTATGTTTTTTGAGCTTGATACAAGAAAAACAAAACTATTTGCTCTAAATTGTTCTAATTTCCTCTCTTTAACAGGCCTTGTAATTGGTGGGAACATGCAGGAAGAGATCCTGATTACCTCTTTGCCACACTGTTTGTCTGCATGGCCATTTGAATTAAGCCAACATGAGTCAGACATAAGAAGGAAGGGAAAACGTCTCTCCTGAGTTTTGCTGTTTGAACATGTTCCACTTGTAAATTCTGCTTGTCAGTTACACCAATGAATATTGGAATAAGTTAGATTAAGTAGGGTTACTGCAGATTTAGGACACAATTTTCCATGTGAATAGTGCCCGCACTATCATTTAGCACAGTTGCAAGTCCCACTGGGGCTCCCACCTCTGCTAAATGCAAAAACTAGGCACTAGGTGTGAAAGAAAAGGAAAATCAAGCTCAAAATACCTAGGATTAACTATGCAGACCTGATTTTAACCCTTGCTAGAATTTTGGGAGAATGTTAGGACCATTGTTGAGAGGATAGCTTCTTACCCTACCTGGGTATAAGAGTTGAGAGCCTAGGATAACAACACTAGTGTTCCCACACAGAAAACTAAACCCTTCCACTGAGGAGATGCTAGATGAGACTGAGCAGAGAACTGATAGTTGGGACATCTAGCTTCTACTCCTGATTCTGCCCCGTATCTTATTTTGCAACCCTGCTCATGACATAGGAATATTTTCAAAAGCATCTTTGGTTTTGGGGTGATTTTTAATGCTGCTGAGCTCTAGAACCTTGTTAATTTTACCTGAAGCTACCCATGCTCAACACCTTTACAAATCAGACCCTAAGTATCTTAGGTTGAGAGAATCCAAAAAATCACACACACACACACACCCCACCAAGGTATTGGGCACTCAAGAAAGTAAGCTCACTGTGCCTCAACCCTTATCTAGGGGAATAATTTTCTTACCTGCTTTTATAACAGTCCAGACTAGAGAGACAGAGGTTGTCATGTTGGTCCTGTGACAGGAACTGAGAGTTATGATAAAGTATGAGTGTGTGTAATCTCAGCATTGATGTATTTTTGAGATCGTTTTTGTTGTCTTTATAATCTGTGTAATGCGTTAAACATAATGGCAGGCAATTTGTAACTCTATGAGCCAGAGCAAAATGATGGTAAAAGCTTATAAAAGTATATGGGAAGATAATTCAAGATATCTCAGCCTTAGCTAGGAGAAGCTACCAGTTGAAATATTCATTGCGGGGCAAATCTAAATGAGAGCTACATGACACATGAAGCATCTCTAGGGGGCAGAAGTGATGCTGAGCAGGTCTCAAGAGAAAGTTACTGGGACAGAAAACAAAGAGAGGGCGCCAATATTTAAAGGGTGCTTGGCCATGGGCAGCCCCTAGGGGCATTCATTCAGCAGCTTGGTTTGACTAACGTGAAGATCAGCTAGCAGTCTGTCTTGCGAATGGCAGACAGGGCCTTGAATCAGGAGTAGTAAATATTTCAAGTCACACCCGGACTAACCGAGAATCTTGAAGTTTAGGAACATGATTTGGAAAGATTTGGAAATTACCTATGGTAATTTACAAGTCAAGCTCGCATTGTGTATTATTTCTCTTTCATTTAATTTTACCTTTGTATAAGGTCTGATACTTATTGACAATCTGAAACCTTTTAATTAAGCTTTCTCTTTATAAGAGGACATCTGTGAGTTACTGGAATTGAGAATATACAGTACTGGGAATGGGAATTTCCCAGTGGGACAGACTGAAAAGTTTGATAAATTTGTGTGACCAAACTACCTTCAAGATACAGGTGAAAATGGGTATTTTCAGACGTTATGAGATCACAGTCAACCATGATGAACCACGGTCGGTCTGTTATGTGGCCACCAGATGTTCACCACAGTCAATACGCACCAGGGGTCAAATTTAACCATGCTTCTGGAGCTCCAGCCCAGACCATCGTCAAAAGCGTGGTCAATGCGATTCCCAACAGGAAACAAAAAAAAGTAATGTCTGAACGACAACCACTGGCCGGAATCAAGAAAAATGATTCCCAGATGGGGACAAAGCATGCAACGTCGCTACCAGGCAACCAGCAACAACACAGGCCACAGAGGGAGATTTAAAGGGCACACAGCAGCAGGGGGACGTGGCGGGATGGAGCAAGGCGGAAGGGAGAGGAGAGTGGAGGGTGAGAGAATGAGGGAGGAGGAGGAAGAGGTGGAGGAGGTGCAGGTAGAAGAGGAGGTGGTCGTGCTGCACATGGAAGTGGTGAAGGGACAGCAGCAGCCGGGCCGGGCCGCCCCGGGGACACTGACCAGGCCGGGGGAGGAGGCAACCCGGAAACGGGTAAGGGGACCGAAGGGGTGGGGACCCGGCAGCACAGAGGCATCCGGGGGGAGGGCTGGCTGGCTTGGGGGGGACCGGGGGCAGGCCACGGAACAAGGGCAGAACAGCAACCAACCAGCCCCCTATGTCCCGCAGACACAGAAATGGGCCCAGGAGCCCAAGCCCCAGGAGGAAATGGGCGCAGCCCAGGCAGAGGAGGAGCAGGAGGAAGAGGAATTGGTGGGACCATGAAGGAGATGGCCCTACCACAAAGGGGGGCAATGGGGGCTCAGGGAGACCCAGGACTTTATCCACATCCGGGGGACCCTGGAGCATCAACTGGAGCTCGTGCTCAATCAGCGCAATGAACACGTGTTCCAGGAGATTGTGCAGGAAATGGAGGTGGTGGGACATCACAGGACCATGGCACAGTGCCGATTGAAGGCCAAAGAACTCAAGAGGGGGTACAAGGCCATTCGGGACAACAACCAGTGGTCCAGGCACAGAGCCCTGACTGCCCCCTACTATGATGCCCTGGACTGCATACTGCACATGAAGGGCTCCATAGTAGCCCCACACCTCATGGGGAGCACCGTGGTCCAGGGCAGGGAGCGGGCCAATGTACCCCCTCCCCTCATCACCCCCCAAGAAGGCACTGGCTCCAGGGCCCCTGACCCCCAGGAGGAATGCCCAGGGACCTCGGGGACCACCAGCCCCCCCAGTACCAGCCTGGAGAGCCCCCACCCCCTGGCAGGACAGGATGACTCCGAGGCTGCCACACTGGTCACCCTCAGCCAGTGGTCAATGGGGGACCCCAGCTACACGGAGGGGCCAGCCTCAGAGGGATTGGAGACAGACATTGAGGGTAAGCAAGCAGGTGGGAGGGGAGTCAAACCAGGGGCAAGGGGGGGAGGAGGGGGCCAGGCCTGGGGGCAGGTCCCGTCCACCCTGTCCACCCCAGACCACTGAATGGGGGCCCGGGGGGCCACCCGGGCACACCTAGAGTCCTCCTCCACCACCCCCCATATCCCCACAGGGCATGGCACAGCCCAGCACCAGAGACAGGAGGGCAAGGAGGCCAGCAGAGAACAGCCCCGGAAGCAGCCGGAGGGTCCAGGTGAGGCACACCGGCAAAGGGGGGGGCAGGGAGGCCAGGAGGGGGACCCAGGTCACATGGGGCAGGGGTGGTCGGGGTGCTGGAGAAAACCGGGGGGTGGCCGCCAACCAGGGGGGCCTACACACCCCTGGTTGTGTCCCTGGCCAGGGGGCAACCGGGCAGGGTGCGTAACCAACACTGTATTTGTACTCTACAGGGCAGCCCAAGGGTCCCCAGCAACCTGGAGCTGTGCCCCCAGCACAATGGATGAGGGAGCACTGGGCATGGGTATGGTGCCATAGGGAGGACCAGGCAGAGGACATAGTCCACTCCACCACAGAACAGGGGGAGTGGATGATGGCAGCCATCGATAGGATGGAGGCGGCAACAGAAAGGGCCATCCAACAGGTGGAGGCAAGGGACCAGAGGCTCCAGCGGAGGTGCACCTGGAATGGAGGCGGGAGCACTGGGAGCACAGCAGGCAGGTGGAGGCGTTTAGGTGGCTGGAACAGGCCATTGAGGGGATGATGCAGAAGCATTCTGCAAAAATGGATAGGTCCCATGATATCGGGAGCTCGCTGCTCCTGTACGCTGGCACCATGAGTGCCTATGTGATGGCAGCCACCCTGCCAGGCACCCTGCCTACCCAGGCCCCGATGGCTGGCCCCGTGGCACCCCCACCGCTTCCCCAACCACCACCATGCCATCTGGGGCCACACATCTGCCTCCCGGTCCTTGTAGGCCTCCGGAGGGAGGAGCTACCAGAGCTCCACAGCACCCACAGGGTGGGCAAGGGGGAGACGCAGGGGGAAGGGCGGTCTGAGAGTGGGGGGGCACGGAACCAGCACGGTGGTAATGGTGGTGTAGGGGGCACATGTACTAGGGTGAGAGATGAAATGTCTGGGCACAACTACTGCCTCCTTCGGTCTGTTCATGGGCCTGGGGTTGAACTGATGGCCATTGAGGAGCTTGCCCAGGGAGCTGGTGGGGGCCCCAGGGTGGTGGGTTTGGGATTTAGCACCCTCACACCTCAGCTTCCCAGCTGATATGCCTAGTCAGAGCGGCACGGGTGCGCTTGGCGTACCGGTACTTCCTCGGGTTGTCCACGTTCACATACAGAGGCACAGGTCCAGGAGGGCAACGTGGCACGGGGTATTCGAGGGCTGCCCCATTGGTCTCGCACACATTGTGTAGCACACAGCAGGCACCTATCACCAGGGCCAAGGTCTCCACCGTGTAGTCCAGCCAGCCCATGAGGCTCCTCCAGCGCTGCTTGAGGGCCCTGAAAGCCTGCTTGACCATGGTCTGGCTTGCACAGAGGTGGGAATTGTATAGCTCCTGCACTGGGGACCTGGCGACTGGGTACACCTTCATCAGCCACTGGGTGAGGGGATAGGTCGGGTCCCCCAGGATACAGGTGGGCATTAGAACCCCCTTGATTCAGGTCATCCCCATGTCCACAAAGTCCCTGCGGTACATCCGGGCATAGAAGGGGGAGATGGTCATGATCCAGGCATCGTGGCTGTGCCCAGAGTTGCCCATGAAGATGTCTATGAACCACCCCCACTGGTCCATGACAGCCTGCAGCTACAGGGAGTGGCATCCGTATCTGTTAACATACTCTGTGGCATCTCCATTGCAGAGGAGGAGGATCTCTATGTGGGTGCCGTCCATGGCACCCAGGCAGTTGGGGAACCCTCCAGTTGTGAAGTCAGCCATCACGGCCTCTTGGTCCACCCGCTGGATTGCTCGGTCCAGGAGGACACCCTCCACAGCCTCACATACATCCCGGAGGATACAGGCAATGGTGCTCACCCCGACACCGAAGTGCTGAGAGATGGACAGGCAGGAATCGGGCGTTGTGAGGGCCCAGACCCCGATGGCCACCCGCTGGACCATGGGGATGGGGTTCTCATGGGGGTGTATGGTCACTCCAGCCAGGGCGTGAGCAGTTCCGCAAGCTGCAGTAGGGTGATCCTGTCCATCTGAAAGTGCGCCCTCCAGGTAGCCTCGTTCCACCGAGCCAGCACCTGGGACCACCACTCCTGTGCCCACTCCATGACCCATACCCGCTGGTCAATGGACATTGTGAGCTGGGCTGTGCACCCCATGGTCTCCCTCTGCCATTGGAGGCTCCCGGTTGCCACGTGGAGCCCAGCGGCCCTGTTCCAGCTGCGGATCAGGGCCTGCCAGTCCATCCCAGACACCCACTGAGCCCTGAGCTGGGCCAGGGAGCACCTGCAGCTATGGTGGGCCCTCCGGGTCATGCCAACCCGCAGGTGGGCACCCAGGTGCACCTCTGCAGTCAGGAGGTGCAGCTGATTGGCGTGCGAATGGTACCACTCGGCACAGAGTGCTAGGTGCATCCCACAGGTACCCAACTGGCCTCGCTCCATGGTGCTGGCTGGCCTGGGTGGGGTGCAGCCAGCCCATTATAGCATTGGCCACATGTAGGCCTACCCCTGGGTCATGACCCGGCAACCGGGCAGGGGCACCCATGTCAGTTCGGGGCATCCCCCCGTCTGGCCTGGGTGGTGCCTGATGGGCGGGAGGGCCAGGTCAGCTGGGTTAGCCCATTGGGTGCACCTGCAGTCCCTGCATGGGGTCTTGCGCATGGACCAGCGTGTGCCCGGGCATGCTGGCAGTAGCTGCATTCCAGCTGTCATCACCTTCCACCTCTCTGTGTTGGCAACATTGTGTCCTTGCCAGACTGATTAGTGTGTCGGCTGTCCTGTCTGTGTGCTCGGTTCCTGCAGCTGTGCTGGGTCCTCACCCCATGCCTCGCTTGTTTGCCATGCCTTGTAGCGGCCTGTGGCCTTATTGCTTGGCCTTGTTTCCCCCGCATCCCCTTCTGCCCCTCCAGGGAATGTGGGGCCCCCTTTTTGTGGTGTCAGTTCCCCTGGCTTTCTGGACCATGGATGGCTGCACTTCCACCAGGCTCCTGGCTCCCAGCCCCCATGGGGCCCCCCATATGTGGACCTTCCATGAGACCATGGCCCTGCATGACCTGTGGCATACCCCAGCCGTGCAATTGCTCCTGAGCTGCCCAAACAGCCTGCTGGGTGCCTATGCGAGCCTGAGCTCTGGCCTTCATTACTTTGGCTATGAGGTGAGCACCCGCGATTGCCGGCTGCATGCTGAGACGCTGGGGCTGGTTCCCTTTCCCAATGGGCGCATTCCAGAGATGAGGTGCTCACATCTGGGGTGGTCTGCGGGGGAGACCGTGTCTGATCTGTCTGTGTGCAGCCTGGCTGCCTACATGGTCTGTCTGGTGGAGGGGGGTCCTGCCTTGGCCATGTCCTACTTTGCCTGCATTCACAGGGCCCATGGATGCCAGCACTCTCATGGGGTGGTCTATCACTGGCTGTTGGAGCTCGGCCACCTTCCATGGCCCCCCGCTGCTGACTTCTGCTTGTCGGAGCCCACCGCAGCGGAGCTGGAGGTGCTGTTGGGTGTGTGGTCCCATTCTGATGTGCAGTTGGGGCTCTCCATGCAGGATCCATTCAAGGTGTACTACCTGGTGGCCCACCACATGTCTGTGCTGGGGTACCATCAGACCATGCTTCAGTGGTCCCACTTCATTCACCTGGTGGGCCACCCAGCCCCAGGCCCCTTCCTTGTGGCTCTGAGTCCCCCTGTGCCTTCTGGACCCCAGTTGCTGGTCCTGCTGTGAGCTCCTGCCTCCACCCTGCTGCCATGGTCTGCTGCCTACTCCCTCCTGGATGTCCCGCCCCTGCTGCTGTGCTTCCTGATTCCTGGGATTGCGCTGCCCCTGCCTGTGGCTCCGGGGCCTCACCAGGGGGGCCCCCTGTCTGCCTCTGCAACCATTGTTCCCCTCCATGGCTGCCTTCTCCGGTGTCCGGGTCTGGCTCTCCGAGGCACCCCCCAGCTCCCCTGGGTGCTGCTGACCATCCTCATCTGCCTGTGCTCCTTCATGTGCCCCAGCCCCCCCAGGTGCCTGTGTGACCTCAGGGTTCTGGGGCCCCTGGACTGCACCTCCTGGCTACCTCCTGGGTGGGAGGGTAGTGCCATTGGACCAGCTGCATGGCTCTGGCTCTCCTGCCTCCCCTCCATGACACCCTCACCAGTGCTTGGGGTCCGTGTGTGCCTCCTGGACCATGCCCGGGCTGCTGCCTGTTCCATGTGGCCTCCCCCTGTGCCTCTACCCCAACCTTTCAGGGTCCCCCCATTCCAGGACTGACTGTGTAGCTGTGGGGGGTGCCCGTGTGGTCTGTGCTGTTGTTGGGGGCCTGCCTGCCATTCATGCCTGCCCCTGGAGTGTTCCCCCCTCTTCCCTGTCCCACTGCCCCCTCCCCCTGTGCCCATTGTGCCATGTGTGTTGTCTGTCCCGCTGTATCCCCCTTCCCTTCCTTTCCCATATGGGTGTGTCTGTGCCCGGATGTGTGTGTGTGCTGTGTGTTCCACTGTGCCCTCATTGTCTCTGTGTCTGTTGTGTGTGGTACCTTGGCGGCTCTTCTCCCTCTTCCCCCTCCCTTCCTGTTTCCCTTGTGTGGGCATTCCCTGTAGGTGCTTTTGGCTTTGTTTGCCCTCCGATGGCCATGTCTGTGTCCCACCCCTCCCTGGTGCCTTCTTGGTGTTTTGACCACATCTGGGGATCGGCGTAACATCTGTTGCACTGCCCCGGGCCATGGTCTGGTGGCCTGATTCCCTGCCATGGTTCTCTTCCTGTCATGTCTGTTTGGGGCTCTCCTTGACCACAGGGGGTGGTTGTTCAGTTCCCCACTGCTGGGAATCCACTGTGGTGAATCAGGACTGCGTACCATCTGAAAACACCCAATGAATTTACAAGTGTAGCTGGCATGCTCTGGGGTTGATCGATGACCATTGAACCCTACCAGCAGGTAAACTGTGTCACAGCTGCCTGAAGGTCCTTGGGGCAACAGCTAGATAGAAGGGAACTCCAAGATCCCAGTCCTACAGGCCCCAAATGTAAGAGATGGAGACAAAGTAGTTCAGATGATCCCTTTCATTGGACCAACTTCTGTTGGTAAGAATAGAAAAGAAGGTCCAATAAAAGAAATTATCTAAACTAATTTTCTCCATCTCTGCTTTTATAAAGCACTTTTGGCAATGCTTACTCCACCAACATAAAACCAGCATATTCTGATTTTATGTGAGTGAAGTCTGGTATTTAAACTAACTTCCCAAGACATGACCAGAGTGAAAGAATGCCACGTTAATGATCCACTGTGTACAATACACACCCTATTGAAGTCAAAGGGACCTTCTCTGTTAACATCACTGGGGTTAGGACTGCACCCATTGTCTTGTATTTCCACATGACTATAACCCTTTCCACAGCTACACTACTCTACTGGCTGGTATAGTCCCTGTAGTCATTTAGGTAATTTATCTCCTACATAATCTGTGTATAAATTTCACCTCATTTTGCACATTCAAGTAGTGGTGGGAATTCTGGTTCTACCGGTAACTGGTAAATCCGGTAATAGGCGTACCGGATTTAAATCTGGTAATCCAATAATCCAGTAACCCATACCGGATCTTTTTAATGGTACCAGTTACCGGATCTTTTTATGTTACAAGAAGGTGGCAGTTGGCAGGCTTTTCTTATGTAAGTTTGTTTTTAAGTACTGAGTCCCTCCCTGCCCCTACCCAGAGGTGTAAATGGATACATTTTGCACCTTTTTTACCCTGCCTTGGATTGTTTGAATTTTTTGCAATCTAAAAAGTCAACCAATCCTGGAGGTTTCTGTAAGGTATGTGCACTTTAACTGGCTGCTGGTGCTGGCCAATAATCTTGGTTTTTTTCTTTCCTTCTGGGGGCTTCTGGAGCTCATGCCTGCTGCCACCATTTTACAGCAGGCTTGGAGATGTAAGGATCCACAGAGCTGCTGGAGGTGTGTGTGAGTGCGACTGTTTGTAAGTTTGGGGTTCCTGATTCCCTCTAGTACAGGATCTCCTTGGTGCCCTTAGCAAGGGGATGGGGAGGTTGTCACTAGTGGACTGGCCTGGCTGGGTAGGGTACCCCTAGAGTTAGGGATAGGATGTGGGGGGTGATTTTAGCCAACAGGACATGTGCTGGCTGGGGTGGGTGGTCATGAGTACAGCATGGGGGACTAGGCTAGGCACATAGGGCAGGGCACTGGGAAACACTGGGCAAGGGCATGCCATGCTGAGAGTTTTTTTCAACTGGCACAGGGGGGTGGGGAATGGTGGCCTTGCCACCATGGTGTGTGATGATGATGTGTGTGTTTGTCTCTAGCCCTGTCTTGTTTTGGGGTGTGTGGGGTGCCCACTACAGTGCAATGCCCACTGCCCACTGTGTTAACTTGGCTTTTTTGTGTTCAGGTTTGGGGGTTTCCTGGTTTTTTTGGCTTTTGTTTTTTGGCTTGGGTTGGCTTTGTTTGTTGGCTTAGCTTTTCTTTTTTGTTTTTTGTGTGCTTGTTTGTGTTAACTTGGCTTGTGTGTTGTGTCACTGTTGTGTTCAGGTTTGGGAGTGTTGGTGTACCCCGGTTGCTTGCCAGGCCAATGGCCTTGCCACCATGGTGTGTGATGTGTGTGTTTGTCTTTACCCCTGTCTTGTTTTGGGGTGCATTGTGTGGGGGTGCACTGCCCCCATACTTGGCCACTGCCCTGCTTCATGGTGCTATCTTTGTCTTGGAATGGCTTGTGGTGCATTGTTTTCAGTGTTTTTGTCTCTAGCCCTGTCTTGTTTTGGGGTCCACTGTGTGTGGGTGCCCCCATGCTTGGCCACTGCCCTGCTTGTGGGGTG
>QEPC01004821.1:856101-867762 GCA_003113815.1 Sphenodon punctatus | reverse complement strand
TGGAACTAAGAAACCAGCCATGAGTGGCAGTGCCGGAAGAGGCAAGAAGCCTCTTCCTCTTAGGCAGCTTACTCTGACTGGCACAGGGACACCAGAGGTAAGGCCACCTGTGGCCTCTTCCTCCAGCACACCAGCTTCAAGTGCGCCCAAGATTACGGTCTCTGGACATACCTTGAAGCCACCGCAGAGGCTGGGAGCATGGGAGGAGGGTGCTTCTTCCTCCCGGTCAATGTCTAGCAAGAAGAAGGGGGCTCCTTCTTCGTCTGCTAGTGCAGTTGACATTTTGCTGGCTACCTCCCCTGCTTCTGCTCCTAGTGCGCCACTGTCCTCTGCGCAAGCACTCGCACACATTCAGTCACCTGCTTCCCTGACCACATCCACTGACACACTCTAGCGTGCCTCCAACCCCGCCCTCTGCCCTTGCCGACATGCACCGTAGCACGCCTGTGTCTCCTCTGGCCCTGCCCTCTACACCCACACATGCTGTGCCTGCTGTCACCACCCCTTCTGCAAGTGTTGCACTGAGCACTGCCTTTAAGAGGTCTACTCCCAGTCATGCTGCGCCTGCCCTTCCAGGAACCAACACAAAGAGGATCACAACCTGGGTGTGGTCCCATTTTGATATCTGGGAGGAAGACAACTCAAAGGCAGTGTGTGCACACTGCAATGACAAGGTCAGTCGCGGTGGCTCTGATCCCATGAAATGGGGAACCTCTGGCCTTAGGAGTCACATGGAACCTCACCACGGGCACCTCTGTGATCCCAAGGGGGCACGTTCCAAGCGACCACATGAGGAGGTGGCAGTTGTAGAGGTGGTGGGTGATAGTTCCTTGGAGGAGGAGGAACCCTCTTCCACTCCCACTACAACTCCTACCGCTGGGCTGTCTCATGACGGCGCCAAAACCACCCCCTGTCCCCAGAAGAGGCAGAGGAAGAGTGCTAGCCACTCCTCCCGGCCCAGTAGTTCCCTGTCATCGTCCTCCCAGTGGACTGTAACTGCTCTCTGGGAAAAGAGGCAGCCATTTGCACCAAGACATCCCCGGGCTGTGGCCATCACCAAAGCAATCGCGGAGGTGATTGCCCTGGATGACCGGCCATTCAGTCTTGTTGAGGGTGTTGGGTTCAAGTGACTGTTGACTTTGCTAGAGCAGGTACAGTGTCCCTTGCCACAAAACCTTCCACTTGAAGGTTCTCCCATCTCTGTACAGGAGGGTGAAGTCCCAGCTCCTTGCAGAGTTCTCACGCATGGAGGGGTCCATGGTACATTTTACCACGGACATGTGGACTTGCCAGAGTGTGGTCCATGCCTATCTGGCATTGACCACCCACTGGTGGAAGATGTCACCAGTAGCTGTCACCAGTGCAGCGAGGAGCAGCAGCAGCAGCACTGGAGGAGCGGTGACCTCTGTCAAGCCATGCTGGGCATTGCTTGATGCCTGTGTGTTTGACAAACAGCACACAGCAAAGGAAATCCTTGGGGCAATAAGATTCATCCTGAGTAGGTGGACCCACGCTGAGGGATCTAGCTTCGAGGTCAGTTACTTTGTAACCGATAATGCCACGAATATGGTTGCAGTCATGACTCAGGGTGGCTATACCCATATTCTCTGCGGGGTGCACATTCTGAATCTGGTGGTTCAGAATGCCATCTCTGGTACCGAGGCCATCTCAGAGATCCTTGGAACTGCCAGGAAGATTGCTGGTTTCTTCCACCAGTCAGTTTCAGACAGCCGGGCGCTGTGAGAGAAGCAGGAGGAGTTGGGCTCCCCTCTTCACTGGCTGATTCAGGATGTGGTGACAAGGTGGAACTCCACCTTTTTATGCTGCAATGACTCCTGGAGCAGAAGGAGGTCCTGCATGCCCTATGCTTGGTTCGGAGCATTGGGGTACTACCACTGTCCAGGGAGGAGTGGACAGCGGTGGAGCAGCTGACGCAGGTTCTGGAGCTGTTTCACATTGGCACGGTGGAGCTCAGCTCGGAGACTTCCAGTCTGTGCCAAGTGTTACTGCTTTTTATGATCCTGCAGTGACAAATGCAGACATTTCTTTCTCACGGTGACCTTTGTGAGTCTGTGAGGGCGCTGTCAGTGGAATTGTCCGGCAATTTGGTAAGACGTTTTGAGGTCTTGTTGAAAAGTCGGGCACATTTCCTGGCAGTGCTACTCGACCCACGGGTTAAGCGGAAGATGGCTGTGCTCATCGTTCCCTTCGACAGCTTCAGGGGCGACCTCATTAGTGAGGTGCGGCAGTATTGCCAAGTGCAGCGGTCCCTGCAGCATGAGACAAGTGCTACTGCTCCTACAGGGGTTGCAAGTGGGGGCCACTCTGCCATGACTCTTTCATGGCTGGAGGAATGGGTGGAGGATGATGCAGGACCTCCATGTGAGCCAGAGCCAGAGGATATTGCAAACACTTATGTTTTGCAATATCTTGCTGAGCCCCCATGCCCTGTATCCACCACACCCATGGACTGCTGGTCATTGAAGATCCATGTGTGGCCCCCGCTTGCAAAGGTAGCAGTGTGATATATCTCATGTCCTCCTACAAGTGTACCCTCAGAGCGGGTGTTCAGTGTGGCAGGAGACATTGTGACCCCACATCACTCGAAATTGGACCCAAGGACAGTGGAAGAGTTGGTCTCTCTCAAGACTAACCTACCCCTTCTTGGGTTCATGGAAGGCGAGACCTTTGACTGGGGGACATGATGTGATTGCCCAGCCCCAGGGGATATCCTCTCCAGCTACCTTCACTCCCCTGCACCTCTGCACATCCTGACAAGACTCAGGCAAATTACATCGTCCTGCAGTTTGGTCAGCGGTGTCATTGATGAGCTCACAGCAGCATCTGGTCTCGGTTTGCACAGCCAGCATGGCACCCACAACAGGGCAATATTCCCAGTCCAAGCACTCCACCAGGGAAAAGTAGTAGGAAATCTACTACTTATTCCCATATATTGCCAGCCTACAAGTTGCCTCCTTTGTTCCCATTCCATCCAGGGGGAAGAGCAAGAAGTGCACTCGTCTGTGCCTTGTCTCTCTGCGCCTTGTCTCTCTGCGCCTTGTTCATGTGTGGCATGGCCGCCCCCACCTCCACCCCCGCCATGCATGGGGTGGCTGCCCCACCCCCGGAAGATGTGCAGAGGACTTTGGGAGGGCAGAATGACTTCCATGGGGTGGGGGCTGCTCCCCAATGACACAACCCATTCCCCACACCAGCCCCGCTCCCACAGCACCCTCCCCATCTACCCACCGCGCTCTCTCACACAAGCTCCAGCCCAGCCTGACATGCATGAGGTGGCCGCCCCCACCCCCCGGAAGATGTGCAGAGGGCTTCTGGGGGGTGGGGGCTGCTCCCCAATGACACAGCCCATTACCCACACCAGCCCCGCTCCTGCAGCACCCTCCCCATCCACTCACCGCGCTCTCTCACACAAGCTCCAGCCCGGCCCGACATGCATGGGGTGGCCGCCTCTGCCTCCCGGAAGATGTGCAGAGGGCTTTGGGAGGGCAGAACATCTTCCGGGGGATGGGGGCCGCTCCCCAACAACACAGCCCATTCCCCACACCAGCCCCGCTCCCACAGCACCCTCCCCATCTACCCACCGCGCTCTCTCACACAAGCTCCAGCCCGGCACCCCTCAGCCATCTAATGTGTCCCCAAATCCCCACCACCATCACTCCTCCTCCAGACACGGTAGGATCTAATTCCCCATGGATTAAAATACAAATAATTCCTGGGGTTTTAGACCTTCCATGTCAGAGACTCCAGAAGCACCCCAGCTATGGCACCTCATCTGGAACAGACTGGATCACAAAGGCAGAAGATGAATGCCAGCCCACCCACACACAATGAGTGCACTGCATGACACATAGCTGTCTTCTAGCATCATTGTGTGTTCTACAGATCCTATGATGCTATCAGTCAGCTTTGTGTCTGCTCTGCTCTAGCCTTGCTTAATGCCTGCCTGAGTGCTACCATCATGAAAAACAACTGCCATTCCAGAGGAGATTAAACCAAGAGCACCAGTAGGTGAGTGATGAGTCGACATTCGGATTTGGACGTGGTTGGGACAGGGTTACCCCCCCATCCCATATGCGACGCGTGCACATGCGGCATTGCATAATGCATATGTATACAAAGTAAACAAACACACACACACACACTCCAAATTTGCCCTCCCCCACCACCCAGTGGACTCTGGCGTGAATGGTGAATGGATAAATTAATGAACCGCTGACCAGGTCTAGGACTAAGCCTTCAGGCTGAACCCTGTGACCCAGTGGACTCAGGCGTGAATGAAAGAACCTTTCCTTTTCCCTTCCATTTGAAATGAGCACTTTAAGAGGACCCCTTAATAAGTCTTACCTGTGTGAGTGTATCTGTGTGAATTGAGAACTGCTGGGTGGTGGTTCTATGGATATTCCCATCACCCTGCAAAAAGGAACCATTAAGAAGACTACTGGTGGCCAAGGAGGGAATGAAGATCGAGGATTTGGAGTTTCAGGATAAAGGTAGGCGAAAGCAATGTGATCTCTTTTGGGGGTCTGGTTTGGGGGGAAAAAACTAAACAAAACTAACAGTGATGCAATGTTGTAACTTTAAGTTAGTCTCCCTAGGACTAGTCCTCCTCTCTACTCTCAAGTCTGTCTCTGTTAGGCAGTTGGTTCGGTTGCTGTGATGTATTCATAATCTGATTTCTGAGTGTCAGTGGTCAGCACTGTTGGAAAAAGTTAAACTATTGCTTAATAAATAAAATAAAAATGGTAGTGGGACTGTTGGGGGCTACTGGGGGCCGTGGGGGCTGGGGTCCAAAAGTGTAGTGTGCTGTGGGCTGTCTGTTCCTGTGTGATGGCCTGACACTGACATTGAGTGTACTGCTTCTGCTTTAAAAAAAAAACTATTTTTATTTTAAAGAATAATAAAAACAAATCGGTAGTTGGCCGTGGGGTCTAATAGGGGCTGTGGGGCACAAAGTGTGGTCTGGTGGTACTGGTTGGTTAGTATAGTTAGCAGGTAGATTCACTTGTGTTTTTTTACTTTTCCTGTGTGTGCTGGGGGCTGTCTGGGGGTGGGCTGGTGGTACGTACTGCCAGTTTCTCCTTTGATCCCATTCCATCCAGGAGGAAGGGCAAGGAGTGAACTCGTCTGTGTCTTGTCTATCGTCTTTACACTCATCTCTCTCACACACACACACACTGGAGTGGAGTGCCCCAGCGGTGCTAATCCGTTGCACTCCGTCCTTGGAGTCTGGAATGGAACGTCCCAGCAGGGCCCTTCACCCAGTCACACGCCACACCAGCACACCACAGAAACACACATCTGCCCGACATGCGTGAGGTGGATGCCCCCACCCCCAGAAGACGTGCAGAGGGCTTTGGGAGGGCAGAACATCTTCCAGGGGTCAGGGGCTGCTTCCCAACAACATGGCCCATTCCCCACACCAGCCCCCCTCCCGCAGCACCCTCCCCATCCAACCACCGTTCTCTCTCACCCAAGTTCCAGCCCAGCACCCCTCAGCCATCTAATGTGTCCCCAACTCCCCACCACCATCACTGCTCCTCCAGACGTGGCAGGATCTAATTCCCTATGGATAAAAATAAAAATAATTCATGAGATTTTAGGTCCTTCCATGTTAGAGGCTCCAGCAGCACCCCAGCTATGGCACCTCATCTGGAACAGACTGGACCACAAATGAAGAAGATGAAGACCAGCCACCCACCCACTCCCCATCACCATCACTGCTCCTCCAGATGCGGCAGGATCTAATTCCCCATGGATAAAAATACAAATAATTCATGAGCTTTTAGAGCCTTCTGTGTTAGAGGCTCCAGCAGCACCCCAGCTATGGCACCTCATCTGGAACAGACTGGACCACAAAGGCAGAAGATGAAGACCAGCCACCCACCCACCGTGCACTGCATGACACATATGGGCTCCATTTTCTTCAGTGGGTGTTTATGATGAGCCTCTGAAGAGAAAGGGTCCCTGTGTGTCTCAGTTGCCTAGCCTGTGGATTTGGAAAAAAAAGCATTCCACCCTGGAGTCTGACTTGACTGTCTGTCTAGAAGAGGACTCTTGCAATGACACTCACTGAGGAAAGTACAATTGATGATACTGGTAACACTCCCAGCCCAGCAGTACACTACATGATGCATTGCATTGCCTTTTAGCTCCAATGTGAGTTCTGCAGATCCTTGGCACTCTGTGTCTGTAGCCTTGCCACCTAATGCCTGCCTGAATGCTACCATCATGGAAAACAACTGCCATTCCAGAGAAGAAGAGATTAAACCAAGAGCACTCCAGTAGGTGAGTGATGACATTGGGGTTTGGGCGTGGTTGGGAGTTGACAGGTTTACTCCCATCCCATATGGACTCTGGCGTGAATGGTGAATGTCGAAGTAATGAACCGCTGAACAAGCAATGTGAATATAATAATATTGTAATAATAAATAATAAAAAAATTAAATTTAAAGAATAATAATTTTTTTTAAATTGTTGCCCGTGGGGTCTAATGGGGGCTGTGGGGCAAAGTGTGGTCTGATGATACTGGTTGTGGGTTAGTCAGTTAGATTCACTTGTGTTTTTACTTTTTTTGTGTGTGCTGGCACTGCTGGGGGCTGGCTGGGGGCTGACTGGTGGTAGACTCTGGTTGGTTGGTAAGTTAACAGTTTGATTCACTTGTGTTTCTTTTTACTTTTTTGTGTGTGTTGGGGGCTGGCTAGGGGCTGGCTGGTGGTACTGGCAGTGGTTACTGACTTTACTGGTTGTACTGGTGGTACTGGTTGGTTAGTATAGTTAGCAGTTAGATTCATGATATTGGTTGGGTTAGTCAGAGTTAGATTCACTTGTGTTTCTACTTTTTTGTGTGTGCTGGGAGCTGGCTGGTGGTACTGGCAGTGGTTACTGGTTGTACTGGTGGTACTGGTGGGTTAGGTAGCAGTTAGATGAACTTGTGTTTTGACTCTTTTTTTAGTAATTGAATTGCATTTACAGGTAATTTCGGTTTTACTTTTCTCTCCTATTGATTTCAATGGGAAAAGTTGCCCATTGATTTCAATGGGAAAAGATTCAGTACTGGTATACCGGATCTAATCTGGTAATCTGGTATTCAGAGATCCGGTATCTGGTAAATCCGATAACCAGTATTTCCTCCCAAGTCCCACCCCTACATTCAGGGCCTTTTTAAACGGGTGCGTGGAGGAATGGGTGGACAGTGCAACGGGTAGTTGGCATGCAGGGGTGAGTTCCCATGCACCCCCATTCACCTCCACCCACTTCTGTGCATGGAGCATCCATCATTGGCGCCTGTTGCTCTGCATGGGTGATGGTTGGAGGTGAGTGGAGCGTGAGAGCACGCATACACCCCCACCCACCGGTCGCGGCATTTGCACAGACATCCACCCATCCCCCCCGCACCCGCTGTGGCATTCAAGTGGACACCCCCCCACCTGCACATGTGGGCAAGGAGCGAGGGGAGGCACGTTCGTTTGAAAAGGGCCTCAGTGAACATGATATCAGTGCAAGCTATGTTGCTTTATCACCAGCACCTACTTTCTGATCAATTTACACACCCACCATGGCTCTTACCACTGATAACATCAGAAAATGTGTCTTTGTCTTTGAAATTCTGTAGTAAGTTCTTTTATTCTTCTATTTCAGTGCCTATTTGTAATTCTTTTAAGATCTGGGTTAGATTTACCCCATATCACCTAGGCTGCTCTTCACTCCTCTGATAACATAATACTAGACAATTAAGCAGAGCACCATATACAGCTGCTTGGCATTCCTGGAATGGCACAATATGGCAGGAAGGCTTGGTGGATCTGGTCCCATCTTGACATGTTCTAGAGAAAGTGAATCCTTTCCTGCAAGACACTGGTTCCCAAACACTTGCCTGTAATCCCATTTTGAGACTTAAATATTGGGCATCTTTAGACATAACAAAGATTGGATGTAAAAAACCCTAAGCACATGTTTGGCTGTTGTGTGTAAGCACCATAACAATCCCAACACCAATTTGGTCACTTGTTGAACACTCGATGTGAACATCATTACATCACAAGGACAATTTGCGTGTTCCGGCTGAAAATGTGGCCAATATTGTCTCTAATGATATCGTGTGGCGTGTTATCAGGTACAACACGGGGAACAAAGCAGCAGTGCTTGCGTGCTGAGACTGGGTAGTGAGCAAAACACCAATTTGCCCCAAGATGGGCTGTGTGTCTAAGGAGCACCACATGGTGAACACAGGGCCAAACCAGTGTTCATATCAAGGTTAACACACACATTCAGACACCCATTGGTGTTATGTCTAAAGACACCCATAGTCCCCAGGACCATAGGCAGAAACAATGGGTGTCTTTAGACATAACACAGATCAAACCCCCTAAGCACATGTTTGAGCATTATGTGTAAGCACCAGAACAATCCCAGCACCAATTTGGCCACCCACTGAACACGCAATGTAAAAACCATTGCATCACAAGGACAATTTGCGTGTTCTGGCTGAACACGTGGCCAATGTTGCATCTAATGATACTGCATGGCATATTAGTAGGGGGATGAGGTGGCAGTGCTTGTGTGCTGAGATCGGGTGACGAGCAAAACACTGATTTGCACCAAGATGGACTGTGTGTCTAAACAGCACCACATGGTGAACACAGGGCCAAACAAGTGTTCATATCAAGGTCAAAACACACATTCTGACACCCATTGATGTTATGTCTAAAGACACCCAATGACATGCAAAGTATATAAAATATCAATTGAGATTATGAGCTCATCTGTTGATAGCAAACCCTAATACTTGGGGTCTACTACAAGAAACTCACTGAGGACAAATGAGTAAGAATGGATTTCCAGCACTGTGAATGCAATTATGGCCCTGGCTCTTTGTTTTTGAGACCTATACATGCCAGTCCAGACAGTGATGCACTTTCCCTTCTGAAGGAATTAAATGGATATGGCAGGATGACTGCATTTTTCACCCAAAACATACACACCAGAGTGTCTGGACATGTTAATATCTTTTTCACATGGTTGAGTGTTTACTGGTGTCAGAGCTGTAGAGCCCCAGAGCAGATGTTTGGCTCAGTAGCAACTAGACTTGGGTAATATTTGCCCTGGGAATGGTATTTATAACTTTAATTGGCAAAGGAAGGCTAATGTCATTCAAAACAGGTTTGAACAATGAATGACACCTCCCTCCCGAATACCCCTGATACATGGTTCCAAGAATCATTGGAAACACCATGATCGCTATCAACTCATCAAGAAATTATGTTTTACTTTAGTTATTATCCAGGCACGTTAATGCCTGGATAGTTAAGGTGAGTAGAAACTTCCATAATAACGCACAAAACTTCTATTGCTTATAACATATAAAATATTTATTCTATCATTTAAATTTTTTTTATAGAGGGTCTCTTAGGTGAGAGGCTGAAACTGTGAAAACTTCAGCCAGATGTGTCAAGAAATGCATGGGATACAGCAGTTTAGAAATTGCAGGCTGGGGAGCAGGTTTTTTCTTTGTTCCGACCATCTCACACTGAACGGCCTTCCGGGGGTTTAAAAGCCTGTCTATGAAACTGACTAGACTTTAGAAAATACAAGCCTGTCACCCAGGGGTGCCTTGGCTTATTTTATTTTTTTAAACAGAGTGTAATTTTAAAGTTATATGCTTTTGAAACTCCACTTTAAGGTATGGGAGGACTACAGAACAGGAAGTTTCTTCTTCCTCTCTGTCTCCTCAGCAGGGCTTGGGGAAATTGTCCTCTGGGGTTTTGGGGTGTCGGGGGGCACCCCTAGTTTCCCCTGCCCCCCTGCCCCTTGCCACCACAGACCAGCATGTCCCAGGCCCTGCTCTGTGCTGATTGATTCTTCAGGAAGCAGGCGCTTTCCCTTTGAAGCTTTAGTAAACTTTCCCTCGCTGGCTCATGCCCTGTCACAGTGGGGGTGAGTGGGCATTTCTTGTAAGCTGTTTTTTTCCAGCAGGAAATTCTCGAAGCAGGCGGGGGATGGTTGGAAGCGCAGTAGCGGTGCGGCGCCCAGGCTAAGGGGGCAAGATGAAGTCAGGCTGCAGGGAAGTGGGTGCCCTGATCCTCCTCCCTTCCCAGTTGTTTGAGCTCCACAGCCAACCGGCCGCTCCCTCCCCATCCCTTGGCCACTTAGCTGCAAAGTGTGTGTGAGCACACCTCTGGCTCTTGCTGCTGCCGGGATCATGGGGAAAAAATGCCAGTTGTGGATCCCTGCTGCTGCTGCCTCCTGCTCCTCCTGTCTGCTGGGTTCGCTTCTCCTTCCCACTCTGACTGTCCCCACTGGCTGCCCCAAGCACCTTGGTTCCCACCTCTGTGCTTCTCAAGCCAGGGGACCCCACTAGAGAGGCAGGAGGCTTAGTCTTAGCCTCGCATCCCACTGGCACCATCAACGTCGAAGCCATGGTGGAGAACTGTAGGGGACTACGGGCATGGGTACTACCTGGAGCCTAGCTCCAGGAACTGATCAGGACCCTGCTGAAAAAGGTGAAACAGTGCAGAGAGGGAGGGCTGGGGTGTGGGATGACTAAGAGCTTTCTCACAGGACAGGAGAACAAACAAGTGTCTCTAATCCCAGCCCTGCCCAGTGCCCACTATGCAAATTATGGTTCTTTAGCCTAAAATACTCAATCTGACAGAGCAAGGAGTCTGAAAAATGCCCCTTCGTATGGGAAACTGTGGGAGGCTTGTTAAGCTCCTGCTATTTCCCCTTCCCATGCCAACTTATTGACAGTAGATTAACAACATTTCGATTTCTCTTCTTGCCAGGGTAACTTTCTCCCTTCAGCTCACTTGAGACTGTTCTGCCTCAGCAAGTTGCCATTAATTTGAGGGCAAATGCCCTTTACATTAATATTTTCATTTTTCCATACACAGGACTGAATGTTTAAAGAAGTTTCCTGTGCCAGCATTGATAAGTGACACAAGTTTCCAAAGGGCTAGGTATGAGATCAACTAAAAGCAGTGATTAAAAGGAGAGGGCATTAAAAATACACTGCTGAAGACTCGAGACTCAAAGGATAATGACACTTGTAAAGGAGTGGGGAAGTCTAGAAAGGTACTCATGATTTCTAGAGAAGCAGAGAGACTGGTCTTCTCCTCCCACCTTTCAGTTATTTAATACTGAAAAATCTTCAGTGTTAAACTGTGTTTCTGAAGTTAGACCGATATAATGGTGGAGTGATCTCAAGACAATAGATAAAGTTGCATCTACACTTTATTATGGGGGGGAAATTGCTTTGTAACATATACTCCATCCCGTGCACTTCACTCCTCCTCTGTCCCTTCTCTCACCCTTCCACGCCTTCCCTGCTCCTTTGTCCAGGGGCAGCTGGTGGCTTTTTAGTTTGGAGGGGCAGTAAGGCCAGCGAGATGGTGGGCAGAGCCAGGGCAATGGTAGGCGGAGCCAGGGCATAATCCAGCAGCCAGGAGTTCCCAGGGTTAACATCAGATGGAAGAAAACCCAGTCTAAAATGCACTTCAAGCTTAAAATGAATAATGTATAAACCCCAAGCACAGGGAAACAGTGGCAAAACCCTGGCACAACCCAGCAGCCAGGAGTTCCCAGGGTTAACATCAGATGAAAGAAAACCCAGTCTAAAATGCACTTCAAGCTTAAAATGAATAA
>QEPC01004821.1:825785-849698 GCA_003113815.1 Sphenodon punctatus | reverse complement strand
CAAGTAACTGTGTGTATATAAAACAGTTTAATAAATCGTGTAATGAAACTGTTTAAGTTTAATGAAAGTTGTGAAGAGTGTATTGTATGTAGTGTATAAAATTGGTCAACCTGTAAAGGACAGAGTTAATGCACTCCTGAAATAATGTATTGCCAAATTGTGAGAAAAATGTAGAGTGTATGAACGAAAGAATGGCAGAGTGTAGGGAATGATAAAAGTGACTGAAAGTATGTATGGTAGGGAGTAAGCAGATATATTATAGTGATGACGAGGAGGGAAACATGAATAATTTGTGGATTGATGAAATAATTTCCATGTTTCTTAGTGTTTATAATTTATAGGAATGTATAGAGTGGCTGGGTTTTAGAATTATAATTGTATACAAGTTATGGTTTTTTGGAAGTTGAGTTGGAGTGAAAGTGATTGCGAAGAGGTAAATGTTTTTTTGTTTTTTTTAAAGAGTTGTGCATTTAACGTTTTTTTTAAACTGTAAAGTTTTTTGTTTAATTCAATTTTATTTTTGTTGTGACTTTTTTTGCTTTAAATTGTTTTGTAATTGCTTTGTAATTGTTTTGTTTACAAACAAAATTGTTTATAAACAATTTTGATATTGTTTATAAAATTGTTTATAACATTTTTATATTGGTTGAAAACATTGTTAAAGTAGTGTTTCTTCTGAGGAAGGGGAAAAAACAACTAAGTGGGTAAAAACCCATTTAGATATGATGGGAAAACACATTTTTAGCTGCCCATTAAAATTTGTAGGCCACTGCTGGGACGGCATAAATGTAAAAAGTACCGCACCTCCTTATACGTCCAATGCGGAGCCATTTTGGGATAGTAGATAGTTAATATGCATGTCCTGTTTACATATAGACGTTATGAACGTATTGGTGTAAATGCGTTCGTTTGTATTGGTCACGCACATAAGTGTTTGAAAATAATGTTTTGGACACATACTTTTGGGAAACATATGCAACTACGCATGCACGAATCTGCAAAACTGAGAGTTTATAAGTAATAACTCGGTTTAGGCTTCAGCGATCAGTATCATATATCAAAAGCACTTGTTATTCATCTCCTTCTCTGAGCCTGTCATGTTTGGGGGTTCAAGTATCAGAGCGGGTACGTACATACGTAATTTGATTTCCAAGCGGATGCACGTAAGTTTCGGAATGGCATGAAGTGTGCATGTGCGAACCTGCAGAATAGTTTCTCACTAATAACTCGGTTTAGACTGGAGCAATCAGTATCATATTTCAAAAGCACTTGTTATTCGTCTCCTTCTCAGAGCCTGTCATGTTTGGGGGCTCAAGTCCTCAAGGGAAAGGATATATCGATCATTCAAATACGTGAGTCTGGTGTCCATGAACTGCGCATGCGCAAACCTGCAGAACTAATAGTTTATCACTAATAACTCGGTTTAGGCTGCAGCGATCAGTATCATATTTCAAAAGCACTTGTTATTAATCTCAGCCTTCTCACCAGATAGAGTTGGTGAAATGCACTCCTGGCCACAGCCACAACCTGGTATTAGTCTACAGACACAGCTCAGGATCCAGAACCACCCCTAGGCTGCGAACCTGAGTAACAAGGGGAGGCTGGACCACATCAGTGATGGGAATTCCAATCCCCCCAGGTCACAGGGTCGGCCAACCATCATCCAGTCACCAATGGCAGCCAGGCACAGAATAAGCACCAAGACTGCAAGGCTTGGGTCGGATGAAAAAAATTAATAGATTTGGGTGTTGTCTGCATATTGATGGCAACACACCCCAAATCTACACATGATCTCACCCAGGGGCCTTAGGTACACTTGAACAGGTGGGGAGACAAGATAAGACTCCACGAGAGAGGGGACAGGAACTGAACAATTGTCTGTCACCACCTGCCAAGGCCTATCTGACAGGAATGAATAGAACTACTCAAAAGCCATACTGTGAACCCCTGTCAGGAATATTTAGGCGGGAAAGTCCCCCTTTGGGTGCTGAATCCCACTGTTTCTCTTTCAGGGGAACAAAGTCTCTCTTTCAGGAGAGAAAGAAACAAAAAGATCGGTATTCACGCTTCAAGCACCTCATTGCCTGAAGCACTTCAGAGGACAGTGGGGAGGTGACAGAATGAGAAGAAACTAAATGCAATAATAAGCAGGAGAGCTTCAGTCCTTCTTTATTCATTCAGAATGTTGGGTGTGTGTGTGTGTGTGTGTGTGTGTGTGTGTGTGTGTGTGTGTGTGTGTATGCACGCATATGAGGGGGCAGAGCTTATTTATCAAGGGGTGGAGCTTCCTGGCCAAGAGACCAGGGCTTGTTCCTCTCTAACTGCTCAGATTTTTGGAGGTATGCAAAGTGCTGCAGTCAAAGGAAGCAGACAGCACTTCGGTATTGTGCAGGAGATGCTCAGTACTTTGCAAGACTGAGAGCCTTTTTAGACAAGACGCTTTTCTCTTGGACTTCTGAAATCTGGAAAAAAGAAACTCCTGGGGGGGAGGAAGGGTAGGGGTGTTAGACATTCACCTATGAAACTGCAAGTTTGTCAGCGCCATAGAAAACTGTGCACTCACGCATGGACGGAGCTGCGGACTTACGAACCCCTGATATTTTGATTTCATAAGTCTGCATCTCCATCCATGTGCAACTGCACTGTTTTATATTATGCTGGCAAACTTCTGGTTTTGCAGACAAACATCTAAACACACACACACCCCATGGGAGTTTCTTTTTCCCGGACTTCACAAGTCCGCAAGAAAAGTATCTTGGTTAAAAACGCCCTGAGTCCTTTCTTTCTTTTGGAAAGATGGGCAGAATATATGTCTTGTTTGTCTCAGATCACATCTGTTCCTGGGGGGAGGGGAGACTTTCACTTCTATGTTGTTGGTTCAAATCCCCCAAGGATTCCCCCAGGACCTTCAAAGAGTCAACCCTCCCTCCCTCTCAAAGAGTAACACTCTAAAGACCATCAAACTCTAGAGCCACCAAACACCTGTACTGGCCCCTTGTCAGGCATCAGGTCATAGGCTAGGGAGGGTGGCAACATGATCAGGGCCAAGCAATCTATTTATTTATTTAAACTTAAAAGCCGCCATTTCCATAATGGCTCAGGGCGGCTTACAACAAAAAAAATCCACAAAACATAATTTAAAAAACCAATTTCCTCCCCAGGAAGTCTACCCCTAAAACCTCCCTCCGAAAACTTCCCTAACCCCTCCCCTCAACACATACAACCTCCCAACCAACCCCAATCCCTATCCCAGCCTGCCAAATGCCTTACCAAACAGAAATGCTTTACACTGCCTCTGGAAGATGCTCAGGCTCAAGTAAACTTCCAGGGGAAGGGAGTTCCACAGAACTGGGACAGTGATCGAGAATACCCCCATGAACACCCCCATTCCATGGACAAGAGGAACAGGTGGAACCTGAAGGAGGGTGCTCCTGGCTGACTGTAGGGGCCGCAACGGATCATAGTAGGACAGGAGATCTTTCAGCAAGCATCAAAACAGAGTGGGAACAATCCAGAAGCATAGTCAAGGACAAGCTAAAGGGGGTCAAGCTAGAAGGTCAGTCCAAGACAGGCAGAAAGGGAAAGAGGGCTGAGACAAAGGGAACTGGACAGGATCCTGAGAAGCCGCAAGACCAACACCCAGACACTGAGCCTAGGCATTGCTCTGCCTGCTTCCTCTGCCTGTCACATGCCTTTTATGACAGTCAAGAAGTTGAGCCAATCACGGCCTGACAGGCATGGTGTCCCCTTAGAGTGTGTGCTGGAGCAGAGCCTAATGAGCTAGAAAGGATTCAAAGCAGAGCAAAATGGTAGTGCTGTGGAGACAGTGAGAGGCTCACAAAGTCAATACTCCTGGTTCTAGTCTGTGGCTGTTTTTAGACAATTGCGGCCACAGCCGTGCTTGTTTTGAAAAAAAAAGTCGCCAGCCGGGATCAGACAATACACTCCCGGCAATCACGCGCCCGGAAGGGGGATGCGCATGCTTTTCCGGCCGCGTTTGCCCGGGTTGATTTTTCAACCCGGTCAAATCACGGCCGGAAAAGCATGCACGTCCCCCTTCCGGGCGCGTGATTGCCGGGAGTGTATCGTCTGATCCCGGCTGGTGACTTTTTTTCAAAACAAGCGCGGGCGCAGCCGCAATCATCTAAAAATGGCCTTAGTCCTGCCTGACACCCCTCTATTGGAAACCTGGGCTCAGCCTTTTGAGGACACTGAATTTGGGCAGCCTTTAAGGACTGCAAAGATTTTCAGCATCCCAGCACTGACAACTGGGATCTAGGAACCAGCATAACCTTCCACCCAATGGCTGAACTGGTTCTGCATGCTTGTGCATCTATGCATGGACATATGTGAATACCCTGTTTGCTACCACAGCCAAGATTCAATCTGGGATCCTCCTGACCTTAAGGCAAGCCATGAAAAAGCTTCTCCAGGCCTGAGATTAGCCGTGCTAAGCTTTTTCCTGCTGGGAGTTGCTCTTTGCATATTTGTCAGGGGTCACAGAAAGCCTCGGAGACTGTCCATTTTAAAGGAAATATGTGGCTTGATGTACCTACAGCTTTAGGACTGCTTATAAAACACTTCTGGCACTTTAAATAAAGGCCATGGTCCTGATTCACAAACCATTTACACCAGAGTAGGCTACTCCAGTTTGTAGATCGTGGCCAATGTGCAAATCTAATATGAGCTGTTCAGTTTGGCACAGAGAAATAATGATTGATTCAGCTGCCTATTACTATCTCCAAAGCATCTGATCTAAGATCTGGGTAAGACCCAGAGAAAACTAGCAGCTAAGGTCCAGGTCTTAGCAGTTCACAGGAATTTCCTGTCTTGTCAATACACATTTCCTCTGCTTCAGGGAGGGATGAAGTCCAACGCAAACGGCATTCTTTGGTTAGTGAATAAAAGCATAGGCTGGAGGAGAGGCCAGGAGGCAGAGTCATGTTACTGTTGACAGATGGCTGCTTAAAATTCAAGCTGCTTAGAAGACCTGACCCAAATCAGATATAGGGCCTTACGGGCATTGCTGGTAACTTCCATCAGAATGGGCAGCAGCCTATTGCTCAAATTAATTTGATTGTGTTTTGTAAAGGAAACTGCACCCAACAGGGTGAGTAGCATTCTTTTACCACCTCGAGATTAGCAACCACACAGAAGAATGAAGCAGATCATCTCCCATCTGCTCTTTTGTCCAAGGCCAGTAATAGAAGCAACCCACCTTGTGATGCTGAGAAAGTATGTGTGTGTGTGTGTGTGTGTGTGTGTGTGTGTGTGTGTGTGTTATTGCAGGGAAAGCACAATGGGGATCTGTGAAATTGTTTATGTTAACAGCCCCAGCAGAAGCATGTTCCATGGCCCCTTCAATTTGCATTCTGATTGCACAATTAGTACAAGTGAGGAATGCTTTCACTATGACTGATACTGATCCAAAACTTTCACGACCCAATTCTTGCCCATCGGTGGAAGCACTTTTGAAAACAAGGTGACTTCTACATAGGTGTCACCCGCGTATGGATTTAAGAGTTCTGTCCCAAGACTTGAAAATCTTGGCTAGTCATCTGCAAGATCAAACATGATAAAACCGGGAGATCTCATCATTCAGGTTAAATTCTGTTTCCACACAAATTGAAGGATTCTTCCTAACCCAGAGTTTCCCAAACTACATGTTGTGACCCCAAGTGGGATTGTGCCATCTATTAATGAGATTGTGATCCCGCTTGATATTATTAGAGCACAGGAGCACTCTAATAGTTAAGGTAGGTTACACGCTATATTATAAAACCCCAACATTCTATTTGTTCTAAAATCAGCATGATCAAAATTAGTATTGTGATATTTGTTGTGGGGTATCACTGGGGTAAACGGTTCATGCTGTGAATGTTTCAGCTGAATCCATTGGATAAAAGCTGAGATATCACAGTTTGAAAACTGCACTTTCAAGCCTGATTTTTCATTTAGTCAGACCATCTGACTAAATTGTGAAAAACCTCATGTTAGCCTATGGAGAGGGGCGGGACTGCTTTGAAGAGGAGCGCTGCTTGCCACCTCTTCTCCTGTCTTTCCCTTCCCTGAGCGGGGCTTGGGGCAATTGTGCCTGAGGGTTTTGGAGTGCTGGGAGATAACCGCCCTGGCAACACTAGACCCCTCCCCCTTGCCGCTGCTCCTTGCTGCTGCCTTCTTTGCCCCCTGATCGCCATCGCTGCCACCACCTCCATCTGTGGGCTGAGAGCTCGGCCAGCACTGAAGTCTGCTCCCTTTCCCCACCCTTGATGTCGCTGCTGCCACTTGTGCCAGCACCCCCTCTGCAGCAGGCTGTTAGGAATAGGTTAGGAAGAACCCAGACGCGGAGGGCAGTGGGGAGGCATCGAGAGCAGGGAGGAGAGGGAGAAACTGAGAAGGGAATGCCCACCGACCCCAGGGATAACTTACCCAGATTAGGGGCCCCTGATGCGCCTCCACGCACCACCCCCAGCCAGCAGGGGAACCCAGCAGGAGACGCGCCGCAGGACCCGGAAGTAGGGAAGCCCCAGGTTAAGGGAAACCCCATAGCGCTGGAGAAGGAAGGGGCGGGGCCAGAGTTAGGGTGACGCCGCTCTGCATGCCTGCAGGGCAAGCAGGGGTGGAGCTAGGGGTACTTAGGCCGGATGTTAGAGGAGCTCGGGGCCGGCGATCAGTTCTGACTGTGAAGCTGGCCCCCGAGCGTTGTGCGGAGTGGTAGCCTGAGCTATATTGCGTCTGAGTGCCTGTGGTCATGGTGAATGCCAGAGAAGTGTGTGAGTGAGCATGGTGAGTTCATGTATATTGTACTGTCGAGACATTGTTGTTGGTGGCACTAAATACTACTCCCCGAGGAAACCCCCAGCGTCCTTCCGAGCGTGGTGGTAGTTTCTCCCCTTCCCGTTCCCCTTCCCAGGGCTTCTTCCCCTCATCCTACACTATGTGGCACGAGGTTACTATCCCCAGCACTGTCTGTGGGCGGGTGGGGTGCGTGGGTGTGCGATTGTGTGGGCAGGGACCTTGTCCCCCAGTGGAGTGTAGGGGAGTCACGCTCACATTCTCCGCTGATCCCGTTCCCGATGATGATACGGCCTCGCTTCTCACAAAGCTAATTGGGCCACCCAACAACCTGAGGGAACTTCTTTCCACACGGAATTGTGAGCGCCCCCGCCCCATTGGAGTCCCGGAGATACAAGGTGTGTGTGGGGTATCAGGTCTGTGGATTCCCTTTTCCCTAACCCTTCCAAGATCCCTCACAGTATCGCCGGCCCTAACCATGGACCTGGCACAACAAATGGAGGAGATGACAAGAGCAATTCAGGCCCTAGTCATGGACCTCAAAGATCTAAAGGAACAAGTTACTGATGGGGGTGCAGGGCGGTCAGAAAGGGAGGAGGCAGCAGCAGCCGCAGTAGAGGTGGCCCCCCCTTTGGGGGGCATCGCTGCTGCCGGTGCAGTAGGGGGGCCACAAGGTAGAGAACCCCGCCATCCCCCCATACAAAAGTTTGGGGGGGATCGCATGAAATTCCAGGGGTTTCTGGCCTTGTGCAAACTGGCGTTTCAGGTGCAACCACTCATGTATGCATCTGATGCAGCCAAGGCTGCCTTCATCATTGGGCATCTGGAAGGCTTGGCCCTGGATTGGGCCACACCCCTACTGCTGAAAGATAGCCCCCTTCTGACAGACTTCCAGGGGTTCTTGCAAGAGCTCCAATTCCTCTTTGACTATCCCCACCGTAGAAAAGATGCCGAAGCAGCCATTATGACGCTGCGACAGGGACGGGGGCCTCTTTTGGAGTATATAACATGGTTCCAACAACTGGCAGTGGAACTGGGGTGGGCCGATGACGTGTTGAAGGTGCTGTTCCGAAAAGGCCTCAACAAGGAAATTAAAGACCAGCTAGCCTTAGCTGGGACCCCTGAGAAGTGGGGCGAATTAGTTAACTTAACCTGCCAGATCGAAGAAAGGCTGGCAGAAAGACGGCGCGAATGGAAACAAGATTCAGGTCGGGCATGGGTACCCCACGCCCCAATTTCAGGAGCCAGGGTGGCAAAAACCGAGGACCCGGAACCCATGCAGATCGGGGCTTCAAGGGGGCCCCTTGACCCCCAGGAGAAGGAGCGGCGACGAGTGAGTAAACTCTGCTATTACTGTGGTCTGGCGGGACACTTTTCTAGCAGTTGCCCCCCCATCGATGGAGCTCGGGAAACGAGCGGGGCCGGGGCGGGCAGGGGACGCCCCGGTAGGTAACCCCGGCGCCCGTACTCCAACCTCGCATCTTGTAGCAACCATCTGGCTCCCTGGGGAGCAAGTCAGAGTGCCCCTTATGTTACAAGTTCAGGATAAGAGAGCGGTGGTCCTGCCGGCACTCGTGGACTCTGGGGCATCCGGAAACTTTATTGATGAGAAGGCAGTACGACGATACGGGATCCCCCTGTTGCAAAAACCAAAACCTGAAGCAGTCTTCGCCATTGATGACTCCCCCTTGGTGTCCGGACCAATCACTTGTACCGCGGCTCTCACAGGTTGGATCGGAAATCACTGAGAGCAACTCACCCTGGATGTGGTGAGTACCCCTGCCTTCCCGGTGGTCTTGGGAAGTCCCTGATTGCGTAGACACAATCCTTCTATTGATTGGGCAGGCAAAAGACTCACCTTTTCCTCTTCGTTTTGCCTGGCTTCTTGCCAACAGGAGGCCCCGAAGCAGGGAGGAGCCCCACAGATGGTGGCGATGGCTTCCACCACCCGGGCGATGCTCCCACCAGACTACCTGGAATTTGGGGATGTGTTTCAGAAGCAGAAGGCCTCGGAACTTCCCCCACACCGCTCGTACGACTGTACTATTGACCTACTCCCTGACACCACGCCCCCTTATGGCCGAATCTACGCGTTGTCGGAACCCGAACTAAAAACCTTAAAAGAATATATCGATGAGAATCTGGAAAACGGCTTTATCCGCCCTTCCACGTCACCTGGGGGAGCACCCCTCTTTTTTGTTCCTAAAAAGGACGGAGGACTACGACCTTGCATTGATTATAGAGGCCTTAACACCATCACTATAAAGAACCGGTACCCGCTACCTTTAATCCCAGAGCTCCTCAACAGGCTTCAGGGGGCTACCATATTTACAAAATTGGACCTACGGGGGGCATATAACCTCCTGCGAATAAAAGAAGGCAACGAGTGGAAAACTGCCTTTCGTACCCGGTACAGGCACTTTGAGTACTTAGTCATGCCCTATGGACTGGCTAACGCCCCTGCTGCCTTCCAGCATTTAATCAACAATATCTTTAGAGATGTTTTAGATCACTTCATCATCGCGTACCTCGACGATATCCTCATATTCTCCCGGGACCGATAGCAGCACATTCAGCATGTGAAGATAGTATTGCAGCGTTTGCGTCAACATCGATTATACTGCAAGATAGAGAAGTGCGCCTTTCACAGGACTGAGGTTCCCTTTCTTGGGTTCATCATTTCTGCAGAAGGAATCATCATGGACCCCGCTAAGGTAAAGGCCATTCATGCCTGGCCCACACCCCAAGCAGTGAAGCCCCTTCAACGTTTCCTGGGTAGCACCAAATATTATAGGCAATACATTTCCCAGTATGCGGATGTGATGTCACCCTTGACACGACTCCTCAAAAAGGGAGAACCCTATGTGTGGGGGCCAGAGCAGCAGCAAGCATTCAAATGCCTCAAGACAGCCTTCAACTCGGCCCCCATCTTGCAGTACCCCGATTTTTCCCTTCCCTTTTTGGTAGAGACAGATGCCTCGAGCGTCACATTGGGGGCTGTACTGTCCCAAACCAAGAAAACCGGGCACACCCCACAGCCGTGTGCCTTCTACTCTCGACAGCTCACCCCTGCAGAGTGAAACTATACAATTTTAGATCGCGAATTGCTAGCAATCCGCTCTGCTTTCGAAGTATGGCGACATTACCTCGAAGGGGCCCGGCATCCGGTTCAAGTGGTCACAGACCACAAAAATTTAATCTTTTTACAGACAGCTCGAATTCAGAATGCACGGCATGCAAGGTGGGCTCTCTTTTTTGCGCATTTCAATTTTCAGATTCTCTATCGCCCCGGGAAACTCAATACCATTGCAGACGCCCTTTCCCGGTATGACGAATCTACCCATAGCCTTGCCTCAAAGGGAGAGACCATCATGAAACCCCAGGTATTCTTAGCAGGGGGGCTCACTGCCCAACAGATGGAAACATGGGCCGCAAAGGACCCAGAGCTGCGGATGGCCACCCGGACCTCGTCTACAAGACTGTCTTGCCCTAGCAAGGCCATAGTGGTGCCACGCCTTGCACGGGCAAAGATTCTCTGGGCCCACCACGATGCCCCGCTAGCTGGGCACCCAGGACAACACTGAACGTTTCAATTGTTATCACGGCACTTCTGGTGGCCCACTATGAGGCAAGACGTACAACGTTATGTCCGCGGCTGCCCCACGTGTTGTCGCACCAAGGTTCCGTGACATAAACCCGTGGTCCTTTTACAACTGGGCCCCCTGCCGCAGGGCCATGGCAGCGAGTCAATGTTGATTTTATTGTAGAACTGCCTCCGTCCCAAGGGCATACAGCCATCCTTGTGGTGATAGATCAGTTTACGAAGATGGGGCATTTCATCCCCTGTAAAAAGCTCCCCACGGCACGTCATACAGCACAATTATTTTTACAGCATGTCATGAAGCACCATGAACTGCCTCAGACAATCGTGTCAGACAGAGGGCCACAATTCACGGCACAGTTTTGGCGGGCCTTGTTTTCTACTGTGGGCACACACATCGCCCCTACAATGGCCTACAGACCACAGGCGAACGGACAAGTCGAGAGAGCCAACCAGACCCTTGAGCAATATCTCCGCTGTTATGTGGACTATCTCCAGGACGATTGGGTGACATACATCCCCCTTGCGGAATTCACCTTTAACAATGCCCCTCATGCTTCCTTAGGCACCTCCCCTTTCCACGTTTCGTATGGTTTCCATCCTAGACTCGTACTGTTCGAGGAACCATCGGTAAAAGTTCCCGCGGCCGGCGCAATATTACGCATGCTGCACCGCTGCTACGCACATGCTCGGCGAATGTTACAAACAGCACGCCAACAGTATAAGCACCAAGCTGATAGACATCGACAATCAGCCCCGGAGTACCAGGTAGGGGACTTAGTATGGGTAGATCGCCGCCACTACCCTTCCCTTCGACCTTCCTCAAAACTTGATAACCGTTTCATGGGACCATTCCCAATAGAATGACAAATTAATTCTGTTGTGTACCGGCTCACCTTACCCCCTTCTCTTCATATCCACCCTGTATTCCACACGTCCCTGCTCAAGCCGTACCAATCTCCCCTCTTCCCACCTGCCTCCCCCCCTGGACCCATATGCGACGTTTCCGGCGAACCCGAATATGAGGTGCGGGCACTCCTTGACTCTAAACGAGTGCGGGGGACTCTTTACTATTTGGTGGACTGGAAAGGGTATAGCCCGGCCGATCGCTCCTGGGAACCCTCAACCGCCATCCATGCTCCTCGGCTCACCCGTCTGTTCCACCTCCGCCATCCCTCTAAACCAGGGCCCTTCCGGGCCTTCCCTCGGGGTCGGCGGCCCTGGGGGGGGGTACTGTTAGGAATAGGTTAGGAAGAACCCAGACACGGAGGGCAGCGGGGAGGCATCGAGAGCAGGGAGGAGAGGGAGAAACCGAGAAGGGAATGCCCACCGACCCCAGGGATAACTTACCCAGATTAGGGGCCCCTGACGCGCCTCCACGCACCACCCCCAGCCAGCAGGGGAACCCCACAGGAGACGTGCAGCAGGACCCAGAAGTAGGGAAGCCCCAGGTTAAGGGAAACCCCATAGCGCTGGAGAAGGAAGGGGCGGGGCCAGAGTTAGGGCGACGCCGCTCTGCATGCCTGCAGGCAAAGCAGGGGTGGAGCTAGGGGTACTTAGGCCAGATGTTAGAGGAGCTCGGGGCCGGCGATCAGTTCTGACTGTGAAGCTGGCCCCCGAGCTTTGTGCGGAGTGGTAGCCTGAGCTATATTGCGTCTGAGTGCCTGTGGTCGTGGTGAATGCCAGAGGAGTGCGTGAGTGAGCATGGTGAGTTCGTGTATATTGTACTGTTGAGACATTGTTGTTGGTGGCACTAAATACTACTCCCCGAGGAAACCCCCAGCGTCCTTCCGAGCGTGGTGGTAGTTTCTCCCCTTCCCGTTCCCCTTCCCCGGGCTTCTTCCCCTCATCCTACACTTTGTGGCACGAGGTTACTATCCCCAGCACTGTCTGTGGGCGGGTGGGGTGCGTGGGTGTGCGATTGTGTGGGCAGGGACCTTGTCCCCCAGTGGAGTGCGGGGGAGTCACACTCACATTCTCCGCTGATCCCGTTCCCGATGATGATACGGCCTCGCTTCTCACGAAGCTAATTGGGCCACCCAACAACCTGAGGGAACTTCTTTCCACACGGAATTGTGAGCGCCCCCGCCCCATTGGAGTCCCGGAGATACAAGGTGTGTGTGGGGTATCAGGTCTGTGGATTCCCTTTTCCCTAACCCTTCCAAGATCCCTCACACAGGCAGGGGGGGAGGCACAACCGTCCCTCACCCATGCTGCTGCTGTCGCGCCACTACCTCTGCTGCTGCTACACCTACATGCCACTGCTGCTGCCAGGATAATTTTCAAAGTGCCCGCAGTGCATGTAAGTGCTTTGTGGAACCGTTGCAATGTTCCCTATTAGTGTGGCAACTGGGACTACACTTCCCAGGAGGTGGCTCCTCCTCCTCCTCTTGTATGGTGAGGGCTGGGGGGGGTTCTTTGGGTGTGTGGGGGGCAAGGGAGCAAGGGCAGGGGGTGCTTTGGGTGTGGACACAAGGGAGCGAGGGTGGTGACAAGGGAGCGAGAGCTGGGGGCACCTTGGGTGTGGGGGAGGCAAGGGGGTGAGGGCAGCAGGGCAAGGGAGCAAGGGCAGGGGGCACTATGGGTGTGGGGGAGGCAAGGAAGTGAGGGCAGGGGGGCAAGGGCTGGGGGGCACTTTGTATTTAACAAAAAACTTGGATATTCCATAGTCAAAAACCCTCTGGTTTACAAGAAGAGTTAAGGTTATTGCAAACTCAGTGATGCACTAAAAAGTATGGAAATTGCAAGTTAAGGTTCCTCCCTTAACTTCCGTGCCATGTTAGCAGTAAAGACATTGTATAGTCTCACATATTGTGCTCACTTAAAACTTCGGCTCCATGCACCCACACTTTGCCTTCGTCTTTCAGTCCCAATCCTCTTCCTTTGCAGGTTGGGGGCAACACTAAAGCTAGAATGACATGATCCTCCCTGTCCAATATTACATTGTCACTCTACTTCCAACGTGCAAAGAATTTCTTTTTTTTTTTACTTATATTCCAGATCTCCATTCTGTGGCACCAGATCAAGTACATCTCTCCACTGCACAGGTAACTAAGAACATGTAAATATTTCAACATGAAACAACTAGATGGACCAATTTTTTATTTGGATCACCACCTACTCTAACCCACTACTTATTTGCACCCTGCCCGCTCTAACCAACTAACCACCACTTCACTTTCAGACGATAGAAAAGTCCTGACTTCAACTGTAACCCACTACCACCCCAGTTTAACCCACTAGCTTCCATCTGCATAGTCTGACCTCTACTACTACCCAATAAACCCCACTCACCTCCCCCAAAAATCACAAGACTCCTGACCACTATAATAACCATCATTACCCATAGCAAATACGTCTACGAGCGTGTGAAATGACAACTCCCACACCCTCAAAAAAAGAAAACCCAGGAGAGAAGATGTACAATACACAATGGGGCAATAGAGACTAAAACAACAAGGGGATAGCTATGGTGCTTATTAGCATTATAATAGTTCCCCATAGTCTCTTATCACTCCTCCCAATCACTTACATCACCCAAAAGAAGTGACATTCCACCAGTTTCTTATGGCATTCGTCCTATTATTCTACCAAGTTCCTTCCTGCCGCACTCAGTCCCTATGGCCTCGTCCCTGTCATTCCACTGTCTCTCCCTGCTGCTTTCATTATTCCACATCCTCTTCCTCCCCCAGTCCCAAAGATGTATCTCCATTGTATCATTTCACAGTTAATGAGATACAATTTGATTTCAAATTAGCATTAACGTTTCCCCCATTCCTTCCATTGGCCATTCCATGAATTTCATGTCAATGTCTACCCACATTCTAAATAAACACTTACATAGCATCCTCCCCAGCTTTAGTGTTGCCCCCAGCTGTCAGGTGCCTCTGGGAATGTAGGTGCTGGGGTGATCCTTGAGGGTCCCGCTGACTCCCAGGTGAGCGGTGCAGCCTGGTCAACAGGCAACTGCGACAGAGGACGCAGACAGCATAGCAAAAGAGCCCAAGACCAGAAGTGCTGCCACGGAGCGTGGGCATGCCACTGTGGCACTGCAGGCCCCTCCCCAATGCTCTGAGTGCTTGTCTTGGCACTCTGTTGGGGACTCTGCACCGTGTCTGGCCCCACCTCAGTGCTCAGAGCACCTGCATGGGCATCCTAAACATACTTAAGGGCTATTCGGTCCTGCTGGTGTTGCCGGTGATCAGAGGCTCTTCTGTGAGACTGGCCCTTGCGTATGTGATATTCTGGAGTTGCTTGTGGTTCCTTTCCCTATTGTTCATGGAGTGTGGCTGGATGTGGCATAAGATTTGTGGGTGTGGGTGCTGTGAGTGTGGGTGCAGAAAGTGTGAGAGTTGAGAGTGAGGGTGCCTGTTGGTGTGAGTGTTGCTTCCCATTCCCCCATTCTGCCTGGATCCCTAAGCCTGCATGTGTGCCTTCCCCTTCTCCTTTCCCCCTTACCGGGGATTCCCTTTTTCCCTCTTCCCCCACATCCCATCCACCCCCTTTCCCTAGCGAGGTTGCAGGAGTGAAAGTGTGTGGTTGTGGGTACGTGGCATCAGGGTGTGCACTGTCACCGTCTCCCTGTGATGATCTTCAGCTGGGCTATTCGCCCTTGTATGCCACTATAATATCCTGAGGGATAAATAGTGCACCCAGCGTCTGGTCATCTTGAGTAAGTGGCTTCCCTTCTCTGTCCTTAGTCAGCCTCACAGGGCCTGGCACCAACTTGCAAAGGAAGAAGATTGGAGCTGAAAGACCAAGGCAAAGTGTGGGTGAATGGAGCCTAAGTTGTAAACAAGCACGGTATGTGACACCATACAACAACTTCACTACTTACAAGGTGTGTAAGTTAAGGCGGGAGCCTTAACATACAATTTCCCAATTTATTAAAGTTTGCTTGATGTGAATCGGCCTTAACTAGGTTTTTTAAACTGTAGGGTTTTTGTTTGTCTAATATCAATCACAGTTGTGACCCCATCTGTAGCTGGTGTGACCCCACTTGGGATCCTGCCCCGGTTTGGGAACCTCTACCCTAACCCATCTCCACCCAGTAACACATTCTTGATTCATGAGAGTCTGAAGGTGTCCTTTAAGAAAAGGGTGAGGCCTGTAATTTTTTTCAAAAGAGTTTGATCCTATTCTTAACATTTACCTGCTAAGTCAATGCAATCCTCACATAACCCTCCTTTCCCCTAAACCCTTAGTCTCTAGTTAAACATTCCACCACAGAAATGTAACAGAAAAGTGAGAGAGCTACTGGGAAGGGAATGATAGTTTAGAAACAAGATATCCTTGTCTGCAATTTACCTATGTTTCTTTTAGGCCTCAAAGCCCTTGTGCTCAGCTAATTTGTAGACGCTCTGACGGTGGCACAACTCCATAGAGAAATGAAGGGATTTCATGTCAGCAAACAATTCAAATGCAATTTCTGAGCTGGGAAGGACAATACTCCACCATTAAAGTCAATTGGAGTTTTGCTTTTGGGTGGCTTGACCCATTATGGTACTCGCAGAGCAAATGTGATCCATAGTAGTATCAGGACATCAAATTTCAGATCGAACTCCCGGAGCCAAAAAAAACAACAATTCAGAGTTTAGCCTGGTATTAAAATGTTCTTGTCTTACTTCCCCCCCTGAACCAGTCGCTAGTCTGAGTTTTCTGGGCGCCAGTGGCTCCCAGGCGCCTGCAAATTTTGCACCCTGGTAGTATCCATGACAACATCCTAAGACACAGCTTTTTAACCATTTCTGTGTTTATGCTGCCACCTTATGGACTCTGATCACTGGGAGAAGTCCACTGAGTGTCAGGAAGGATACAAGCTCCCTGCAGCCTGAAAATCTGCAGCTCCCAAGCTCTCTGCAAATCTACATCTCCATTGTCAAGTGGCTCAGGGGATTGGACAGACTTTCCATCCCCAAGGAAAGCAGAATAAGGAAGTAGAATGTCCCCTGGTGTCCTAGCTGAGCAATGTCTCATGACAGGGTGCTGTTCCTGAACAAATGTTAAATGTGCACGATGCTACTGGTTGCACCATGGGTTTCCTCAACATTTCCCCAGGAAGAAAACCAGGCAGATTTTCAAAAGGTTTGAATATCCAACAGCTTCCACTGCATCATCTATGTTCATATTTTCAGAAGAGCAGAGTACTCCTTCAGTTCTTCCCTTAACCTCTTCCAATCCATCTTCCATCCTTTCCACTCTACTAAGACCGCTGTCACCAAATCACAATCTACCTCCTTGTAGTCAAGTTTAAGAGCCTCTATTCCATTCTTGTGCTGCTTGACCTCTCCTTTGACACTTTTGACCACCCCTCTCCTTGATTCTCTTCACTCCCTGGGTTTCTGAGGCTCAGTACTCAATTGGATCCCTTCCTACTTCTCTAACTGCTCCTTCAATGTCTCTCTTACTACTCTTCTTCCTCTGTCAGTCAGAATTCTCTGGGGCTCTCTCTGGGCTTCCATCTCTTCTCTCCTCCCTTTATACCCTGTCCCTCAGCAAGCTCATTGAGTCTCATGGCTTCGAATACCATCTCTAAGCTGATGACACCCAACTCTAATCTTTCAACCCTTACTTTCTCCTCCAGCATCCAGCCTCCAGTCTCACATCATTAACTGTCCGGCTTCAGATGCTGGTAGGCCTTCTGGGGAACTTCTGGGTTTCCCCGGAAGGCCTACCAGCATCTGAAGCCGGCAGCCACAGTCGGCCCTGAAGCCTCCGGACCGCCGGAGCTCAATGAAAGTACGAGATCCCTGGGTGCGGGAACTTGGAAGTAGGGTGATCCCTGGGGGGGTGTTAAACCCCCCCCCCAGGGATCATACAGTATGCTTACAGGCTGCTGCTGGTGCGGCCGCTGGTGCTGGTGCTGGTGCTGGCTCTGGGTTGCCGGCGGCGACCCAGAGCTGCAGTGGGACACTCAGGGGAATTTTTTTGTTTCCCCGGAAGGCCTACCAGCATCTGAAGCCGGCAGCCACAGTCGGCCCTGAAGCCTCCGGACCGCCGGAGCTCAATGAAAGTACGAGATCCCTGGGTGCGGGAACTTGGAAGTAGGGTGATCCCTGGGGGGGTGTTAAACCCCCCCCCCAGGGATCATACAGTATGCTTACAGGCTGCTGCTGGTGCGGCCGCTGGTGCTGGTGCTGGTGCTGGCTCTGGGTTGCCGGCGGTGACCCAGAGCTGCAGTGGGACACTCAGGGGAATTTTTTTGTTTAAATCCAGGCTGGTCAGGGTGGGTGGGGGTGTCCCCCCTTCCACCCATGCAGCCTGGTAGGGGGAGAGAAATGCGGTTTTTTTGTGGGTTTTTTTTTTTACATTGCGGCCATTCATTTGAATGGCCACAATGTAAAAAAAAATCCGGTACTGGGAATCCGGGAAACGGCCCGGATTACCGGGTTGAATCTGATAATGCCGGTACACCCAGTACCGGCATTATCGGATACTGGAAGATCTGGTTTTCCCACCCCTACTCTTCATGGCCTTGCTCCTCTTTCTGCTCTCCTTTCCCACTACGTTCCCTTCCAGGAATTTTGTTCATCATCTGACACCACCCTTACCAAATCTCCTGTCCCCTAAACTGTTGTGAATTGGCATAGGCCTAACAGAGATGCTAACTTCCTTGCTACAATGTAACCAAAGCAAAAGTGTTTCTTTTGACACTAATATGCCAGAACAGAGAAAGAAATGTTATTGTAACTCATTCTTTGCTGAAATGTAACCAAAAACATACACTGGATGTATAATCAGGATATTGTAACTGAATGAAACTTTTGTGTAAGCCATTGTGTTTTTAGTTAAGAATATGTAGAATGTTAAGAATATGTAGAATGTTATAACTTAAGACATTAGTTAGCAGATGCATTGATTTATTGATTTAGATTAGAAACAAAATGTGCTAGGAGTAAACGGTCGAATGGTCAAGAGGAAGTAAATTGTGTGAAGGAGGCAATATTCCTGTCTATTAGGTGCCTGAGAGAAAGCAGAGACCTTGTGTTCCCAAAGCAAAACTGAATAGTTTATAACTCAAAGGGACACTGAGAACAGAAAAAGGTCAGCAATTGATAACAGAACAAAACGGTACCAGAGAGAAAAAAGATGACTTGGTCAGACAATAAGGCGCCTCCAAGGGGGTGTGTGCTCAGGGCCAGGGAGTCAGGCCCTCCAGAGGGAGGATGGGTAGGACCCTATCGGTCAGGGCAAACCCCCAAGCCAATGACTAAGCAGAAGGTACCCCAGATCTGAGCAACCAATGGGAGTACTCCACAGGCTTAGCACTGACAACCCCTCACTCTGGATAATCATAAGCAGTCACTGGATAAAAAGGCTAGCTTCAGACAGGGAAGTTGCCTTTCACGGTACTCGGTCGTTAGCCCTTATCAGGGTGCCGACAAGCTCGGTGATTGGCCCTCTTTGGGACTTCTCCCTAGGAAGTCCTGCAACTTGCCTTACAGCTAGGCTCTCTCTCTCTCAGCTTTTGGGCCCCCTGCCCACCCTCCTTCTGGAACCAGACCATTGACCTCTGATCACGTAAGAATATATGCTTTGTATGTATTTGAAGTAGTCAGGGTAGGTGAGGGATTATATGTTAAAGGTGCAAATTCTTCATTAATAATTGGGATGCCAAATTGTGTTGATCATTGAATAGAAGGTCTATTTGATTGAACAAGAGAGTCATTATTAGAAATAGCAAGAGGAGTAATTCCCCACCCTCTCAAACAGTAGTATTTCCACTTGATCCCAGGAATTAAACGGGACCTGCTTCACCAAGGTGCAGGAAAGCAGCTGAACCCCTCCTGGACAGGGAGCTGCTTCACCAGGGTGCAGAAAAGCAGCTGAACCCCTTTAGTTTCTTTTCAAAACCATCTTTATCCCTTCTCCTATGCTGGCCCATGAACACATATGCCCTGCTTCCTCCCTCCCAACCTTCACCTCCTTCCTAAAAACCTACCTCTTCCATCAGGCTCTCTCTAGTTCCTCTTCCCCAAACATTGCTTATTTATGCCACCCATATTTTTCAAGATCTCCTTTCTCTCTTGCAACTAGACTAAGCACATGCACATGCATTCACACGAGCCTTTTCTCTGAGTCCTGCCTTTTCAATTTCTAACGTGAGACTGTAATCTTGCTTTTTAAATATTCCCTGACCTCTTCCTTGCACTAAAAGTTACACTCTACTAAAAAGGTACATGCCACCCCTCTTCTGGTCACTGCTGGGTATCTCATAATGCTGTGTGGCTCTGCACTGACTCTATGGTGCAGACATAGGGGGCAGCCACATGAGCTGAGGCCAGGGGCATAGCTACCATTGGACAAACAGGGACGTTCATCCTGAGGCCCGTACTGGCTGGGGGCCCAATAGCCAAGGTAGCTTAGCCACACTTTCCCATCCCTTTTTTCTTTCTTTTTTTTTTTAAATTGCCACCTGAGCTGGCTG
This sequence comes from Sphenodon punctatus, assembly GCA_003113815.1. NCBI lineage: Eukaryota > Metazoa > Chordata > Lepidosauria > Sphenodontia > Sphenodontidae > Sphenodon > Sphenodon punctatus. Next base: position 829,875 of record QEPC01004821.1, on the reverse strand, counting down.
GGGGCCCTTCCGGCTGCTGCATGGGGCCCCTTCCTCTTCCCTGCCAGTGATTGCAACATTGCATCTGACACAATGTTGCAGTCACAGACAGGGAGGGGCCCCATACAGCAGTCTGCATCAGGCCAGGTCACACTCACAAGCCTTGCAGCTTGGCTCACCCCCCTGGTGTCGCATCGTGAAGGAGGAGTCCTCCCCACCAGTTCAGACCTGGTCCGGTCCAGTCTGGCTCGAGGGAGGCCCAGCCTGAGCAGGAAGGTGCCCAGCAGCAGCTCCACTGAGTGGAACTACCACTGGGCACCTTTCCCCTCTGGAGCTCCCTGCATCAAACTGACCCAGCCTGCCCTGGCCCGCTCGACCAGCGCCTACCCTCCAGGGCTGGTCGGGTGGGCCAGGGCACCAATGACACTGCTGTTGCTGGCTGTGCTCAGCCCCAGCATGTGGGCAGTGAGCCACAAGGGACAGAGTGCACTGTGAGACCAGCTCGCTGCTGGCCCAGAAAACAGATGGGCACAGAAGCAGACCACCAGGTGCATGCCGCAGACTCTGCAGAGAGCAAGTAAATCCCGAGCACCAGCAGCCCAGCACCTCTAGGCCAGCCAGTGGCTTCACCACCAGCAGGAAAAAAGGGGGGGGGGCATGGAAATTTCTTGTTCCTGGACCCATCCCAAGCTAGCTACGCCCCTAGCTAGGGCAAGTCTGATCCCCTGTGCACCCCGTGGCTTCAGTTTCATGAAATGTATCCCTGTTCCTCCCCCACTCCCCTGGTCCATTCTAGACTGTAAACCCCTTGGGGCAGGGACCCATCTCTGTTCATGACTATTCAGCACCAGGCATATTGCTTGTGCTATATAAATCATTAATAAAAATAATAATAATAATTTTGAAAATCTGGCCCTAAATGTTTCTAAGCCGCTGATTTTTTAATACTGGTTGGGGCAGAGTTTACTTCTTAGGTTTGGCTACAAAGCCTCACACTGTGAAAAGGAAATCTTTACAACAGCTGGTGTAAATCTACAGGGCTGCATGGACTTTTCTTCTTTCGGTATTTTAAATCTATTAAAATAACCTGGTTATCAATTGAGCTTCTTTGTTCCTTATTTACTACTATTTACCTGGTCTTGAAACATTAGCCTTTCGGCTAAGACCAAGAGCTGTGTTATTATTCAGCTCATTTTGTATCATGACCTTACTCCTCTTTTTGCAGCAATGAACTGGCTAGAGAACCACTGCCAATTATTGTCCAGGATCAGAGCTGCGACCATATGCCATAGCTCAGCCAGGTGGTGCAGGGCACAGCTGCAGTTTTAGTTGTAATCTATTTCAAGTCTGAGGTAGAGTTTGGGTTGCAGCTGTGTTTCAAAGAGCATCACTTTGCACTAAGAGCATTTACGACACAAACTTTGTACTATACTTGTAAGTACCTGTGTAATGCAAGGCTGTTGTAAAGTATAGCACAATTTCTGTACAGGTGGACAAAGCAATTTCAATGCCATGCATCAATTTGTTTCATAACTTATAAACAGTCTACTGCCAAAAGCAAGTTTCCTTTTACTTCAAGTAGGAGAGGCCTGGACTACTGAAGCAGCAGGCCCCTATCTTTGACTGTGAAATTATAAGTGGCCATTGAGGACAGCATAACAACAAAGGTTGAAGTCCTACATGGTTGTGGATTTTATACTCAGATATTCAATGGGTGTTTTCAGACAAGCGCCTCCCCACACATTACCCACTGGTTACCCATGGCAACCAGTGGGTAACAGGTTAGGAGGCACTTGTCTGAAAACACCCAATGTCTCAGTCATCTCTGTAATCTTAATAGGGCACTGAAAATGCTGTGACAAAGGGGAAAAGATGTCCAAGTCTCTAACTTCTGTAAAATTCTTTATCTACTTTCATTGCCGACATGCTACTTTAGTGTTTTGTAATATGCTATAATTAGGAAGAGACTATTGTGCATGAACTGCCCAACAGAGTAAAGACATCTCCGCACAGGAAAGTGAGTTAACAATATGTATTCACTAGAGGTTTCATAGAGATCGGTTAAAAATGGTGTTTTTAGACAAGCGCCTCCCCATACATTACCCACCCATCACTTTGCATGGGTTTAGTCAGTACACATCGTAGAGACAAAAGGGAATATGATGAGGTATGTGTAATTTGATCTTGTATTTCAAAGGCACCTGTTTCCTTGGTGACAATCAGTAGAAATGTGTGCATGTCATACTCAGTGCTAAGAGGAAGAAGAAAACGGAGAGCTTTTGAGAAGAAAGCTGTAGCTGTCCACAAGTGATTTAACTTTATCCAGTAGGAAAGTGAGTATAACATCAGGTTGTTAGTGTGAACAGAGGACACAGCTCCACAGAGTGATATCTCACTATAGAGCTAGAGGGACTTGCTCTACACAGACATTTCACCTACCTCCATGGAATTCTAGGCAGGTAGGGAAACACAGGTCCTACCATATCTGACAAACCATAATAAAGTCACCCACAATATCCTATTCACTCACCCCAGTTCTCTCAAGCAGCCAAATGCACAGGTGCCTGACCTGCAAGTTCATTCTAATGGGTTACACTCACAAGTTTTGCACGTGCACAAACACAGAGAGTCTGCTCCATGATGCACCATGATGTCATGACAATAGGAAAGGAAAGGTGACCTCTCAGTAGCCCTCTCCATCATAGAGGTCAAGGGGGAAAAGGGAGACCTGCAGAGGGTAAGCAGGGAATGAGAGCAAAAAGTAAAAGGTATTCAAGAGGTGAAGGTAGCAGAGGGGTGTAGAGGCCAGGAACAGAACAGTGAAGTGCTATGAAAGGAGGGGTTGCACAGGGTATACCAGGGGCCAATGAGGAAGGACAGGCAGATGCCCACCACGCCACTCCCAGTGGCTCCCTGCCTTGCTCCAGTCTGGGTCTTCTCCAACCATAGCATGGGTGTTTTTTGGACTTCGGTGTCCCCTGTTGTGTCTAAGCAGATTTACGCAAAAAACGTCCATTACTTCCTGTTTCCGGGCACAGAGACTAGCATTTTGTGGGGGGGCCGTGATGTTACTCTCTATCCTGTTGAACTCATTGGTTTTCCCATGATTCCTTTCATTTTAAGTCCCCACCCTCTCTCCCTGCTTAGGAGCAAAAGCTTTTCCTTTGCAGATGTATGTTGATGAGCAGAATAAAAAACCTCTCTCCTTTCTCTCCCTCTCCCTGCTTAGGAGCAAAGGCTTTTCCTTTGCTGATGTATTTTTCTGGCAGAAGAAAACTCGCTCATTTCTGTCCCTTTCCCCACTTAGTAGCAAAGGGAACTTTGCATGCAAGAAGGAGGTGGCAGAGAGGGGAAGTGAGCAAAGGGATTTACTGGATCCACATGAAAGACACATAGAAAGAACACAGTGACGGGCAAGGGAAATTATGGTGTGTGCGCACACCCAATGCAGTTAAGCACGCACACAAAATGGGGGATACAAAATGTTACAGAACTTGAAATTTTTGCACCAGAGAAAAGGGGGGAAAAGAGAGACGCTTTGATTGGATGAAAAGTACTATTGGTCAGGAATTTTCTTTCCTGTTAACACCTACTTTCTGTGATGACATTAATGTAACACCATATTGCCAATTACTTCAGAAATGCACGCTGGGATATCATACAGGAAACTGACTGGAGGGTGCACATCGGGGGACAGTATTAAACACCAATTGCCAAAGCGTGTAAGCAGTGCAACATTAATTATTATTATTATTAGACATTTATATAGCGCCAGTCGTAAGACCTGGTGCTGTACAGAACACAGAACTAGACGCGGTCCCTGCCTGTGGCTTACAATCTAAAAGACAAAAGCCTGTGGCTTACAATCTAAAAGACAAAAGGGGGGGAGACAGGGAGAGGGGACAGTGGGAGAGACATGGGAGAAGACAAACAAACATTCAAGTGGATGCGAAATCTCAGGTGCGTATGCTTGGCTTGGTTACAAAGAGGTTGGCAGCAGCAGTCATCAGAGGAGGGCAGACAGTAAGAGTAAGGGGAAAGACTAGCAGGCATTGGGAAAGGCAGCAAGGAAAAGGTGGGTCTTGAGGAGGGATTTGAAGGAGCGGAGGGA
>QEPC01004821.1:793885-812875 GCA_003113815.1 Sphenodon punctatus | reverse complement strand
CCGATAAGACGGAGGTGATGGTGGTGGGAAGGGCGGGGGAGGTGCTGGCCCCCCTAATAGGGGGGGTTCGCCCGCCTGTTGCTCTTCAGGTTCAGAGTCTGGGGGTGGTTTGGGATTCGGGCCTCCGTCTGGATCGGCAGGTGGAGGCGGCGGCTAAAGTCGCCTTTTGCCAGGTGTATCTGGTACGGGGGCTTCGACCTTACCTCTCCAGGCCCAATCTGGCCACTCCCGTCCATGCCTTCATCACCTCGAGGCTAGATTACTGCAACACACTTTACATGGGGTTTCCCTTGTTTCTGGTTCAGAGGCTGCAGCTAGTGCAGAATGCAGCGGCCCATCTCCTGACAGGGACGGGGTGGCGTGAGCACATAACACCGGTGCTCCATGCTCTGCACTGGCTGCCTATAGCATACCAAGTCAGATTCAAGGTGTTAGTATTGATTTACAAAGCCGTGCGCAGCCTGGGCCCCTCATATCTTGGAGACCACCTCGCCCTCCGCGCCTCAGAGCGATCCCTTCGGTCCACTGGGGCACCTTTCTGGAGGTCCCCTGTGTAAGACGGGGGGCCACAATGGAGAGGGCGTTCTCAGTGGCCAGGTCACGGTTGTGGAACTCCCTCCCAGAGGAGACTCGCCTGGTCCCAGACCTGTTGGCCTTTCGACGCATCTGTAAGACGTGGCTGTTTGCCCAGGCCTTCGGAAGGGAGGGTGGGTTAATTGTTGTGGGGGATATTTTAAATTTGTTTTAATTATTATATTGTAGATTTTTTTTAATGTTTAAAAATTGTTTTTATATTATGTTGGAAGCCACCCCGAGATGCCGTAGGCCTGGAGGGGCGGCATATAAATATAAATAAATAAATAAGGGCGGAGTGGTCGCCATGTGCCAATATGCTGTTGGGAACGCTGTTGCAGAGCCATGATGTCCAGCTGTTGATGAGCGACCTCCAGTTGGTGGTGGATGGATTCAATCTCCTGTCACGGTACATGTGGGTGATGGGCCATCCATTCAGGGGTCCGGCTTGCCAGAGGCATGCCGCGGAGCTTGGCTTCACCCTTCGTCAACAACCTCTTTGGGGACACGCAGCTGCTATTGTGCCATGGACCGCACAGGAGATCACGGCTGTTCGCCTGGTGGCTGCACATCCAGAGTATGGACTAGCCCTCCAGTCTGGGGATCCCCATGTTGCTACCAACTATACCTCCATCCTACTGTGTGCCCGTGGAGTATCCTGTCCGTGATCAGACTTCCAGGCCCTTCTTGGGGAGCTGGGCCTGCTACCCACCGATGTTGGTGGGCCGCTGCTGACTGGGATGCCTACCACATGTGAACTAGGTACCCTGTGATCGGTGATGAACCTACCAGATGTCACGGCTGCAGCTGCCATGGGGAACCACCTCCTGCGCCATTTCATGGTGGATGTGCATATGCATTCCTGGGGATTCTGCAGGGGCCTTGTCATGAGGGGACATGGGGCAATCCAGAATCTGGGGGCATTGGGGTGACTGATACAGAAGAATATTAAAACTGTAAAGTTAAGAAACTAAGATTATGACCTCCAGCCTGGGGGGGGGGGCACCAGCCACATGGGTTTGGAGACAGGAGACCCTTTGTCAGGCAAATCAAGCCATTAGCTGTGCAGGTAACTGCTTGGGGGGGGATGGCAACCCAGCTACAATTACATTAAAATAAGAATAAAGAAACCTGGGAGGAGGTGACCTAAGGAGGCGAAGGAGAAAGGAAGAACGTGCTCTTCCATCTTGAACAGCAAAGAGCAAGCAGCTTGCAGGAGAGGCTGCACAACCATGAACTAGAGACCTTCCAAGCCACCTCCAATGACCGAGCCCGGCCCCAACACCAGGCCGAGAATCACTGATCCAATCTGGACTGAGCCTTAGGGTAAGAGGTCAGGCAGGGAACCTCAGTGCAATTAGAATGTGTTGGTTTGGATTTGTTTTATGACTTTGCACTGCTTTGATCAAGAGCCTGAGTCTTATGCATATTTGCATGTAATATATTCTTGGTAATCAAGCCTAGCGTGCTTGCGTGTGTTAATTTGGCCTTTTAGGGTTCCTAAGTGGGTGAGAGCCCAGGCGAACCTAACCCTCTTAAGATAACCCCGCTGTGAAACCTCCCAAGCTACGGGTGGCCCAAGAGGGGTCTCTGCGCTACGGCTGGGCAGGGAGGTGAAAAGGAGGCATCACTGGGGAACGAGCCTCCAGGAGCTCCCTGATCACAGGGTGGGTTTTACTGATCATGTGGGCAAAGGACGGGGAGGGGCAGCCTAAAGAGAGAAGGACTCCCCAACTCCATGACAGGCCTAATCGCCTGGAAGGGTCTTGTCCACTGTTTCAGTTTCTGTTTCAGTGCTGTTTCAGGGGCACCCTCTGGCCTCTCCATGAGCTAGGTGTCCCAAACAGCCCTTCCGCCGCATTGTCATTGCTGTACCTGTGATGTGACCTGCCTCCTCCTGGGCCCCGCTGCTCCAGTTCACAGTACTGTGTGACCCGGTGGTAGGCTGCCCCGTCTTCCAGACCCCATCGCTGCTTCTGTACGCTCCAGCCCCCATATCCCTGTAGCGTTAACGAGCGCTTCCATCCCTCTTGGAGTGACTGCAACGGTGCCCCAGTTTGCTGCTTCTGGGGAACGGACACAAGCCCATAATCACCCGATTGCCGGCCTGTGTTTGCCCGTACCCCCCTTTCACCCCATCAGTAATAAAGACTTTGCCTGTGTACTGTACCTCCTTGAGTGCATTAGTATCTGTGTGCCATACCAGTTGCCCCTCCCATGGCTGCAGTCCTTTCCATGTGTGTTAGTTAGTGTGATGGGGGTCACTGGGGTTCCTGCTCGGGGTCACTGGGGCTGTCAGGTGGCATACTGTGGTGCGTGCTGCAGTCCCCTGTGGGCTCCATGATGGATCATGGGTTTGGCCTGGTGGGTGGTGTGGGCTCACCGCATCCTGTTGAGAGCCCTGTCCTTCATTTGCTGGTGGCTATCTTGTGTCCTGCGTCCCTGTGCAAGCACCTGTCCTCTGGGCTACCCCCTGCTTTTCCCTGTGGAGGTGTTGTCAACCACCTGGGTGGATTGGCTGGGCCATCGTAGTGTGTGTTTGCCACATGTGTGCTGGTTTAGTCCCATGGCGGTGCTGTCTGTTGTTCCCCCAGATTTTGGGGGGGCGCAGGCTGCGGGCCCCAACCCCTCCCTAATGGCTAGTGTAGCCCTGGCGGCCTTGGCACGCATGTACCGGGCTGTCTGGCAGGGGATACCCATTGGTTGGCCAGCCCGCCTGGGCTGCCCCACCTTTCACCACTCCTGTTGCCCCATGTTGGTTCCCACCATCTGCACTGTTGGCGATGGATGGGCAGCAGGAGCGATGGGTCGCTGACCATGAGTGTGGGCAGCATAAGGGCCATTTCTTGGCCGCCCGTGATCCCCCTTGATCTGAGCGGGTGGGGTGCTGGCCTGGGTGTACCTGGCTCACTGCTTGGGTTGTGCATGATGTGTGGTTACCAACCCCTGCTGACCTGTACCCTATTCTCTTCTCCCTCCCCCTTCTCCCTTCTAGCTACTGTGGTTGTATTCCTGGCTGTTCTCCGCCTGGCACAGATGGCCAGCCAGCTCCAGCGTGAGGCCTCGGAGCTCCGTACTGGGGCACAGCTCTATGATGAGATCAGTGAGTGTGCTGAGTGTGTGTGGAGCCCTCTCCCTGGGTGTCTGTTCAGGATTCCACGTTGTTGGGGCCCACTGTCCCATCCTGATGGCACCTTTTCTCTATCCCTTAGTGCAGACGGATTGAAGAGCAGACCAAGGAGCAGGAGGAGGTTGTGTGGCTGCTGCTGCACCTCCTGGAGCGGGTGCACTGGCTAGACCATACCCACGCGGATAGTTGGAGCCGGGTAGGGGTCTGGCGTCCCTATTGAGGGCGGGGCCCCAGCCCATGGACCCACTCTCTGTGTTGCCTCCCCACCTCCCTTGGACCTTTCCTGTGTCCCACGCCCTTCCCCCTGTTAATAAAGTTGGTTTGCCCCCTTATCTGGTTGTATGTAATGGTCCTCTGTGTGGCCTGCTCTCTTGTATGGATGTCTCTTGATGGTTGTGGCACTGTTGTCTGGCAGGGACTAGTTATCCCCACCCAGTGTTTCTGCTGCAGCTCTGCTGTATTCTTTGGAGGTGACCCTGGTTTCCCTGGCCTGGGGTGTCTTGATTGCCTTCTGTCCCCCTCAAGCCCGGTCTCATTCCCCCTCTTTCCCTCTGGTCCCTTGGGCCGGGGGTCCATCCCCTTGGCTGCTGTTCTGGTGCCCTTCCCCCTCCCTGCATTTGCGATGGGCCCCCCAGTCGCCCGCACGGATCCCTTGTTGGTGTGGGGAGAGCTGCAGCACATTTTCTGGCAGTTGGTGTGGTCTGGGGCTCCCCCTGCCATTCCCTGCCAGCCCAGCTGTGCTGTGGACTTCCATTCCTGCCACTGTGACCGCCTGTGTCCCATTCATGACTCATTTTTGGGGGCCTTGGCATGGTGTGTGCAGGTTCTCTGCCGGGGTGGGTGGGTGTTTTGTTGGTGTCCCCTGCTGCTTCGGGCCTCGGCCTCCCTCCCCTGTGCCCCTTCCCACCCCCCACCCCCTCTGAGTCCCCCCACCTCCTTGGCCATGCAGCCCTTCCCTGTGTGGTTGTGTTAATGGTTGTGTGTGGGCGGGTTCTGGTTTGTGGAGGTCCGTGGCGCCTGGCTGTCTGGCCCTGTCACGGGGCTGCCTGGGGTCCACTACTGTGTGTCTCCTGTCATCCCTGCTCCCTCCTATCCTGCCCGCACAGGGTCTGGTGGTTTATGGGCGAAACTGCGTGCTGCAGCTTCATTTGCCCTCAATCGGCCATGTTGTCCCATCACTGTGCTGGGCGGGGCGTCCCCGCCGTTCAGTGTTTCGGGTGTCTGTTTAAATGTCATGGGTGTTTGCTCGGTGTTACCCAGGGTGGGTGTTTGGCCGCTGGGTGCCTGCCGGCCCCTCCCCTTCTGACCCACAACCCCCCACAGTACCGTCTGTGTAAACATCACCTGGCTCGTCGTCACTGGGTGTTCACTGGGTGTGCTCGCCCACCCATCTCCACCCACCAGGAGGGCGGCGGCAGCCATGTAAAAAAGACCTACAACCTGTACAGTGATTATTAATTAATTATTAATTATTATTATTATCAAACATTTATATAGCACAAGCAATGTACCTGGCACTTTACAAAGTAATTGAATAGACACGGTCCCTGCCGTAGGGCTTACAATATGAGAGACCGAGTGGGGAGGGGGAGACGAAGGAAGGGGAATAGAGGGAGAGACAAGGCTAATGATGAACATCCACTAAGGATATTAAACAAAGACCTCAGGACTCACTTCACTTGAAACCTAGATTGGATCCAGTATGATAAAAGATTTCTCTGATTATGCTAGTCATATCTATGACCTTTTTTACATGGATGCCGCTCCAGCCCCGGTGGGTGGAGATGGGTGGGTGAGCACACCCACCCATCGGGCAAACGCCCACCACAGGAAACACCGAGAAAACACTCACGACGTTTACACAGACCGCCGGAACATCGAATGGAGGGGAAAACGCGTCCAGCACAGTGACATGCCAACATGGCCAAGGAAGAGCAAACGAAGCCACGGCACATGGCACTGCCCCTAAACCACCAGACTCCGTGCCGGCGGGGGAGGAGGGAGCTGGAATGACAGGCAATACAAAGTAACAGCCCCACACAGGTCACAACACACAGACCAGACTGTTGGAAAAACAGTTCCAGATGACATCACCTTTTGCACCAACAAACCCTAATGACCACTAGGGGCATTTGGGAGTAGAGATAGTGAGTTAGTGTGTGTGTCACTTTAACCTTTCCTGATCTCTGCTTCTAAGCCCCCCCCTCCCAGGTGGGATGTGCCCAGGAAGTTCCTATTTGGACTTCCTCCTTCTTCCTGACCATTCTCCATCATTCCTAAATTCTCTCTCTGACCTTCAACATGTCTGGCCACCATGCTGGTGGCACCTAGCTAGTAAGACTAGGGATAGGCCTTTCCTATCACAATGTACTTCTCAATAAAGTAGTTTACTTTAACCTAGAAACAATCTCCAAGGTGTTGATTACTACTAAGCTGTTGCTACTAACAATTCAAGCTGCTTTTGGGGTTTTGTTTTTCTAACCATTAATAAAAATTCCCAACATAGGGTTATGGGCCCAGAATCCTCCTGAAGATCCTAACAGATTTTTTGGAATTCGAATTGAATCTCGTTGGAGAAAAGCACAGCTTATTTTTGTACCTGGTTTTTGTTTTGGAACAAGACAAGCAGCATGGAGAAAACTCAAGGGAACTTCAACATTCCAAAGCTGGAAGGAGCGAATTTCAAAGAGTGGAGTTTCCTCATGCAATCTTGCTTGAAGAGTCAAGGTCTTTATGAGGTGCTAACAACAGAAAGACCAACGGCTGCAGGAGCTGAACAAAAGCATTGGGACAGACAAAATGAAAAAGCTCTTGGGATTCTAGGAATCAATGTAAGTCCTAAGCTGTTTATACATTTTGAAAATGTTACTTTAGCCAGTGAAATCTGGAAAAGGCTGGAAACTCTTTATAACAGAAAGAGCCCCAGCGAAGCCATCTCTATAATACAGAGACTGTGCAATATGAAACTCAGAGAAAATGAAAATCCTACTGAGCATATAAGTGAAATACAATGCCTAGCAAGAAGACTGAAGGTTTTGGGAATAGATATTGGAGACACTGGGATTGTGGCTTTTGTCTTGAACTCTTTACCAGCTTCTTATGAATATTTGAAAACTGCTATAGATATTTCAGATAAAGTTATTGAATTGGACTATCTATCTAGCAAGTTGCATGAATGCTTTATCAAAAGGGCAAAGCAAACCTCTACAGATCAAGTTACAGCCTTTAGCTCAAAGAAAGGAGTAAAGAAAGGATGTTTTTCCTGTGGTAGTGAAACACACCTACGTGTTAATTGCCCAAGTGCCAAGACAATGGGGAAATCTAAAGCACCCATTAAGAGCCAGACAGAGAGCCTGGAGAAAACTGCTAGCTCTAAACAGAAGGAGAAAGAGAAAATTAAAGGTTTTAACGCCATGTCAAAAGTAAAAGATGATGTGATCTATATTGATTCTGGAGCAACTGAAAATCTCCTCAAGGATATAGAAATGTTTTCAGAAATTGAATTGGATCACAAAGTACCTATTTCTCTAGCAGATGGGAGAAAGGTCTTTTCAGAAGGGCGTGGTCAAGCAAAAATATTTTGTAAGCTCCCAGATGGTGAAATTGAACAAGTAATCATACATAAGGCTCTGTATGTGCCCTCGTTGAAAAACAATTTAATTTCTGTGAAATATGGAGTGAAAAATGGCTGCAAGTTTGAATTCATGGATGATCATTGCCTTGTAACAAGAGATGGTGACTCAATCCTGTATGCATCTCTGGGAGATAGTGAGCTCTTTGAAGTCCATAGTGTCAGTGAAAATGCAAATTTAGCAAGCAATCTCAAGTGCACCCACAGAGACTGTGATAAAACTTGGCATCGCAGAATGGGACATAGAGATGTTAATTCAATTCGCCAACTTGAGAAGAGGAATTTAATTAAAGACTTTAAACTGAAACTGTGTACTGAGAACTTAGACAAATGTGGATGTTGCATTTCTGCAAAAAGTGTTAAGCCAGCTTTCCACAAGCTAGAGGAGAGAAAGTCTCAGCGCCCTCTAGAGTTGATTCACAGTGATGTATCAGGTCCTCTGCAAAGGAGCATTGGAGGAAACCTGTACATAGTTACTTTTATTGATGATTTCTCAAGATTTGCCTATGTTTACACTTTGAGAGAGAAAAGTCAAGTGTTTGAAAAGTTTAAAGAGTATGTTGCATTGGTCAGCAACAAGTTTGGGAGAAAGCCTCAGAGACTAAGGTCAGACAATGGAGGCGAATACACCTCAAACGAAATGAAATCCTTTCTGAGAGAACAGGGAATTGAGCATGAGACTACAGCCCCATACTCTCCTGAGCAGAATGGTGTTGCAGAAAGGAAAAATAGAACCCTAATGGAGATGGCAAGATGTATGTTGAAAGATGCAAGTTTGCCAAGCAAGTTCTGGGGAGAAGCAGTGATGACTGCCAGCTATCTGCAGAACAGATTGCCAACTAAAGCCATAGAGAAAACTCCATTTGAACTGTGGTTTGGACACAAGCCTAGCCTAAATCACATCAGAGTTTTTGGTTGTGATGTGTATGCATATATACCAAAGGCAAAGAGAAACAAGTTGAATTGCAGAAGCAAGAAAGGAGTTTTATGTGGATATGTTTTAGGAGGCAAAGGATACAGAATTCTTGATGTTGAAACTGGTAATATTGAAATTTGCAATGTTGTGTACTTTGATGAAAGACACAGACCAACCAAAGGTGAATTACCAGACCTGGAGCCAAGGATCCAGATGCAAGAGGAACCAAGTGAGCAGGCCTTCAGCTACCAAATGCCAATCTGTGAACCAGAACCAGCTGCAGATTCAGAAGGGGTTACAGAAGCTGCAGATTCAGAAGGGGTCACAGAAGCTGAGCCAGAACCCAGGCGCTCACAGAGGTCCAACAAAGGAGTTCCACCCTTGAAATACTCCTACCTCACCACAAGTGCAGAGCTGCAAGAACCCAGCACATGGAAGGATGTTGACAGGATGCCAACCCATGAAGCTGAAAAATGGAGGAAAGCAGCAAAGGAAGAGATTGAATCTCTACACAAGAACAAAACCTGGACACTTATGGAACTACCTGCTGGAAGAAAACCTGTAGGTTGCAAATGGGTCTTCAAAATCAAGCAAGATGCAGAAGGGGATGTACAGCGCTACAAAGCCAGACTAGTAGCCAAGGGATACTCCCAAATATATGGAGAAGACTATGATGAAACATTTGCACCAGTTGTCAAGCACACTTCCATCAGAACACTACTTAGCATAGCAGCTTCCAGAAAGATGCATGTTAACCATTTAGATGTCAAAACTGCATTCCTGAATGGAGAACTTGAGGAAGACATCTATATGCAGCAGCCACCAGGCTTCGAGCAACCTGGAAGGGAGAAGCTTGTATGCAAACTCCAGAAGAGCATTTATGGCTTGAAGCAAGCAGCTAGAGCTTGGAATGAGAAACTGAATCAGCTACTGCTTAAGGAAGGGTTCACGCAAGGAAAAGCTGACCCCTGCCTGTACTCAAGATTCAGAGACAATAAGTGGACTTATATCCTGACTTATGTTGATGATCTGATCATCTGTTGTGAACAGGAGCAAGACAGTCACGAGATTGTTGAGCACCTAAACAAGGAAGTAGAGGTGAAGGAACTTGGAAGCATCTCACACTACCTTGGCATTCAAATAGAAAAAGAAGAAGATGGAAGTTATCTTCTCAACCAGAAAGCAAAGATCAAGGATCTTTTGGAATGTCTGGGACTGACAGATGCCAATGAGGCCAGAACACCAATGGATGTCAATTTCCTGAAACAAAGGGAAGATGATGAGCCTCTGGCAGGCAACAACCAGTACAGAAAAGCGATTGGCAAGCTTTTGTACATAGCCACAGTGACAAGGCCAGATATTGCCACAGCGGTGGGAATCTTAAGCAGGAAAGTAAGTGCCCCAACCAAGAATGACTGGACTGCAGTCAAGAGACTGGGGAGATACCTGAAGGGTACCGCGCACTACGCATTGAAGATTCCAGTAAGCAGCAACCCTAGACTGGTGGGATACATGGATGCAGATTGGGCTGAAGACATAGCTGATCGCAAGTCCACCAGTGGACACCTGTTTCTCTATGGAGATGGAGCCATAAGTTGGACTAGCAGGAAGCAGTCACTTGTTACACTCTCATCAACAGAAGCAGAATACATATCAGCTAGTGAAGCATGCAGGGAAGCTGTGTGGATACACAAGCTGCTGTTGGACTTTGGAATTGAAGAGCCAAAGCCTACCACGATGTTTGAGGACAACCAGAGTTGCATTAAGCTCTCACAAATGGAGAAGTCCAAGTCTCGAACGAAGCACATTGACATAAAGTACCACTATGTTCGAGAGGCACAGGAAGAAGGGCTAATTGAGTTGAAGTATTGCCCAACTGAAGAAATGGTGGCAGATGGACTGACCAAGCCACTACCAAGGAATCGATTCCAGATGCTACGTGAGCGAATGGGAGTCGTGAGCCGGTGCGACAGGCGATGAGAAGGGGTGTTGGAAAAACAGCTCCAGATGACATCACCTTTTGCACCAACAAACCCTAATGACCACTAGGGGCATTTGGGAGTAGAGATAGTGAGTTAGTGTGTGTGTCACTTTAACCTTTCCTGATCTCTGCTTCTAAGCCCCCCTCCCAGGTGGGATGTGCCCAGGAAGTTCCTATTTGGACTTCCTCCTTCTTCCTGACCATTCTCCATCATTCCTAAATTCTCTCTCTGACCTTCAACATGTCTGGCCACCATGCTGGTGGCACCTAGCTAGTAAGACTAGGGATAGGCCTTTCCTATCACAATGTACTTCTCAATAAAGTAGTTTACTTTAACCTAGAAACAATCTCCAAGGTGTTGATTACTACTAAGCTGTTGCTACTAACAATTCAAGCTGCTTTTGGGGTTTTGTTTTTCTAACCATTAATAAAAATTCCCAACACAGACAGCCGGGCACTGCGGGCCCCAGGGAAAACAGCCCCCCTCCCCATGAACACATGAACACAGGGAAACCCTGGAGGAACAGGAAGCGAGGGTACCCCAGCAGGGGGAGGGGGTTCAGGAACAAGCAAGGCCACCGACATGAAAAGGTGGGACCTTAACGGATAGGGCCCATACCTAAACACACACAAACAACCCCAAATGTACCACCACACATAGGAAACCCCGGGCAACCGACCACCAAGTCAGGAAGTAAACAGATGGGGAGACTGAACCAGCCGCAAAAGACCACAGAGCAGACAGGAACCAAGGGCAGAAAGCCGAGCAGTGGTCCCAAACACAAAGGAAGCTACCATAAAGCAGAAGCCAGCAACCAAGCACTGGCCAGGGGTGCAAGCGGCACAGGGGGAGACCAACAACAAAGCAGGGAATGGAGGGAAGGCTGAACCAGCTATAACATGACCCAAGAGGATGGGCAACCACCACCACCCTGGCCCGAGGGACATAAGGGATGAGCAGATGCAATGAATGGGATGGGGGGGGGGCACACGGTGCAGCACCAACCCATGAGAGGGGACAAAGTGATAAGGACAGGGAAATAAGGGGCCAGACCATAGGGGATCCAGTGATAAGGAACAGAACCACAAAACCAACAACATAGGCAACCCCAGGCAAGGTACCACAGCATACCAGACCAGCAGGCCACAGGCAGGGGGCCACCCCACAGGGAAGGAGGACACAAACACAAGGGGATCCATAAAACACAACTTTAATCACGATAAAGTGCAAGCAACAAGCACCAGGAACAAAACAACAGAGGGATGGCAGGCAGGAGCAGAAACCTCAGTAGGGGCAGCAACCCCGGACCCTATGCCAGTGATCTGCCTGGTCATGGTCGAGCTGGTGCACCCTCTGTAGCACATGGAGGAGAAGTTTCACCACCTCCTCCTGCTCCCTGGTCCGCTCATTGATCATCGCCTGCACTACAGGAGAGAGGGAGCCAGTATAGCAGAACACAGGCCACAATAACCATGGATCCCCTCACCAAAGGGGGGAGGGGGGGCTACAGACAACAGGGCAACTCACGTATCTCCTGGTAAATGCAGGCCCCTGCCCAGAACTCCAATGCCGCCCTCTGTAGCTGACCCACCATCTCCCCAAGGTGCAGCAGTGGCACTGTCAGGAAGATGATCACCAAGGCTAGAAGGGAGGAGGAAGTGAGAGATGCACATAGGGAGTCGGCAACCAAGGGGGGTGGGAGAGGTGGCAGCCACACCACAGTCAAAGCACACCAGACCCCAACACCTGACCCACACACCCACAGCCCCATGGGGTGCTCCGTCTGGGGTGCCTGTGCTGGTGGGAAGTGGCCCATAAGCCGCCCGAACTGACGGTCAGGAGCATGGCTTCCACGTCACCCATCCATCCATGCCTGCCAGGGGACGATGTGGGGAACTGATAGGGGGAGCCCATGGCAACACACCCCAGGGGGCGGCACCACATAGTGGAGGGACCAATAGGATGCACGAGCTGCACACAGGATGACACAGTGGCAAAGCCCCAGGCAGCACACAGCCATCCAAAGGGGTGGGGGTGGTGATATCCGAGGGTTCAGGAGGTGGAACGGGTAGCTTATAAACAAGGCGGGAGCTGCCAGCATGCAGCCAGAGTTCGGCACGATAGCAAATGCCCACAGCACGCCAGTGTAAGGCCACAACCACCTTGGGGACCAAACGGCACTGCCAATAGGCAACCGATCACACTCAGTAGGGTGAAGAAACATCGGGAGCACATGCACCCGTATGTGACAGAGGGGTAACAGTGGGAGCACACGGCTGACACCCACCCACACAAACCTCCGCACCGCCATGCAGTACAGAAAGTCTAGCCACCCCCCAAAAGTTCAAAACTACCACACATCCCTGAGCACACTCATGGGATGGCTCCACATCATCATATTGAAGTCCCCACTACCACATGCCTGGATGCCCATTGTCCACACACATGTGAAAAGCCACAGCCCCAGGAGGTGGTGGCAGAACAGTCTCACATAATATGAGTGACAGCACACACAGCCAAAACTAAACCGTGTTTATTGCAAACGGGATAGGTCTATTGTTGCACAAGCAGGGGAACCCAGCCACATGGGTATCAGGGGTATATACCGGGATGCACGGCCAGGCAGGGAAGGCAAGCAACAGGGGCTCCAGGGAACCAACAACACACCAGACAGGGGGCCCAGGCAAGCCATATTGGCTGACAGTCCCACAGCAGGCAGATGGCTGTGACGAGTCGAGAAAAGGTTAACAGTAGTAAGTTAGTAACAAGCTGAAGCAATGCTCATGGGCAAGCCGAAGCTCCTGTCTATCATGGGCATGGGGACAACGCAATGATCGGAGCCAAGTATGAAGTATCAGGGTGTGCCTGCCAGCTTATCAGGGAACAATGGCCCCGGAACAAGGCCCTCCCAGGCGAAGAGGCCCCTACGGTAGCCCCGTGCACACATATGGGCATCCAGCAGGAAGCAGGGCAGGAGGGGATGATCCGTTGTTGCAGCTGCTCTGACATTGGATCAGCTCAGCACAGCTCTCAGGGCAGACATCTCCGGTGGTGTGGGCATCCAGGTAAGGAGCGGGCCACCAACATTGGGGGACAGCAGGCTCAGTTCACCAAGGAAAGTAGGCAATCAGAGTGCAGACACTCAAATCCACGGGTACGCAGGAGGACACCGGCATAACTGGTCGTGACATGGGGACCACCAGCCTGAAGGGCCAAACTGAAGTTGTGTTGACTTGCCACCTGGTGAGCCACAGCAAGCTCCCGTGCTTCCCAAGGCACCACAACAGCATTCGGGTGTGCTGGATGTGGTTGGCGGAGGGGCGTGAATCCGAGTTCCTTGCACGCTACTGGCATTCTGTTCCCCCAAAGGGGTGGCCCAACAGCCATATGTAACGGGACAGGAGGTTGAAGCCATCACCAATGGAAAGGGGGTCACTCACCAACATCTGTAAATCGCTGCTTTGCCACAGCGTTCCCAGGAGCATGGTGGCACACACCGGCCACTCATCCCCAGGAGGACCATCAACAACATGGTCAGTTACACGACCCAACATGGTCCTCTGAAAGGCAGGGTGGTCAGGAGGAGCCGACGAAGACAGTCCATATAAGTGAATGTGTTGGGATGGAGGTGCGGTATACAGCTAACCACAGCGTGGCCTTGCAGAGCTGATAGCGGTGCAGCTCTGCAGCCCTGGGAACCCACAACCCACACACAGGTTGGACACATTCCAGACCGATTGGATACAGGGAGACTAGACATGGAGTGGAGCGGTGTGGAGTGGAGCGTGGTCAGAGAGCAATAGAGTGAGCAGAGGGAGGGGGAGAGAGGAGAGCTCGTGGGTGTGTGACTATAGGGGCATGTGCAAATGGGTAGTGGTGTGTGTGGATCATTGACTGTTCGTGGACGGGTGTGAGAGTGCATCTAAAGGACAGGGTGACCAGTAGGGATAGGGCTGCAGTGCACAAGGTTAATAGGTGAGGTGGGGACAGGGGGCATGGCACTTGGTGGGGTATGTGGTGCACGGTGATCTGACACGGTGGTGGGTTCACAATGGCGGATGCTGACATCCCGAGTGGGCACGCTGCCCTACTACAAGTTCTGGGCACCTTCTTCTGGATCCTGGACCAGGTGTTCAAGCAGATGGTCGACCTCCTCCGCCCATTCTCCCCTTGGTTCAAATGTGTGGCATGGCGCAAGAGGCTAGCTAACCCACAACGTTTGGCGAGCTTGAGGTGGGCATACAGGGTGCAGGCCAGGCGTGAATTGCTGGTGGGCACAGCAGCATCTCAACACATCAGCCTCATCCTATCCAGGTGTCCTGTCAACTTATATGGCCACCGGGTGACCCTACCAACATGCCAGATCAACTGGACACGATCAAGGACCAATGATTGATGGGAGAACATGCTGGCGAACTGGACGGACGACGAGTGGACTGATCACTTTAGGATGAATGGCTCCCTGCTGACCTGCCTATGTGAGATCGTCAACCCTCACTTCCGCCACAACATTACCAACATGCACTTAACACTGCCTCCAGGGATGCGGGTGGCGATGGCTGTGTGGTGACTAGCCACACTCGATTTCCGTTAAAGCGTGGGTGAGCAGTTCAGTGTGGGGGCTGTGACAGTGAACAGGGTGCTCCATGATGTGTGTGACCTGATTGTGGAGCTCCTCATGGAGNAACACACCCCAGGGGGCGGCACCACATAGTGGAGGGACCAACAGGCAGCACACAGCCATCCAAAGGGGTGGGGGTGGTGATATCCGAGGGTTCAGGAGGTGGAACGGGTAGCTTATAAACAAGGCGGGAGCTGCCAGCATGCAGCCAGAGTTCGGCACGATAGCAAATGCCCACAGCACGCCAGTGTAAGGCCACAACCACCTTGGGGACCAAACGGCACTGCCAATAGGCAACCGATCACACTCAGTAGGGTGAAGAAACATCGGGAGCACATGCACCCGTATGTGACAGAGGGGTAACAGTGGGAGCACACGGCTGACACCCACCCACACAAACCTCCGCACCGCCATGCAGTACAGAAAGTCTAGCCACCCCCCAAAAGTTCAAAACTACCACACATCCCTGAGCACACTCATGGGATGGCTCCACATCATCATATTGAAGTCCCCACTACCACATGCCTGGATGCCCATTGTCCACACACATGTGAAAAGCCACAGCCCCAGGAGGTGGTGGCAGAACAGTCTCACATAATATGAGTGACAGCACACACAGCCAAAACTAAACCGTGTTTATTGCAAACGGGATAGGTCTATTGTTGCACAAGCAGGGGAACCCAGCCACATGGGTATCAGGGGTATATACCGGGATGCACGGCCAGGCAGGGAAGGCAAGCAACAGGGGCTCCAGGGAACCAACAACACACCAGACAGGGGGCCCAGGCAAGCCATATTGGCTGACAGTCCCACAGCAGGCAGATGGCTGTGACGAGTCGAGAAAAGGTTAACAGTAGTAAGTTAGTAACAAGCTGAAGCAATGCTCATGGGCAAGCCGAAGCTCCTGTCTATCATGGGCATGGGGACAACGCAATGATCGGAGCCAAGTATGAAGTATCAGGGTGTGCCTGCCAGCTTATCAGGGAACAATGGCCCCGGAACAAGGCCCTCCCAGGCGAAGAGGCCCCTACGGTAGCCCCGTGCACACATATGGGCATCCAGCAGGAAGCAGGGCAGGAGGGGATGATCCGTTGTTGCAGCTGCTCTGACATTGGATCAGCTCAGCACAGCTCTCAGGGCAGACATCTCCGGTGGTGTGGGCATCCAGGTAAGGAGCGGGCCACCAACATTGGGGGACAGCAGGCTCAGTTCACCAAGGAAAGTAGGCAATCAGAGTGCAGACACTCAAATCCACGGGTACGCAGGAGGACACCGGCATAACTGGTCGTGACATGGGGACCACCAGCCTGAAGGGCCAAACTGAAGTTGTGTTGACTTGCCACCTGGTGAGCCACAGCAAGCTCCCGTGCTTCCCAAGGCACCACAACAGCATTCGGGTGTGCTGGATGTGGTTGGCGGAGGGGCGTGAATCCGAGTTCCTTGCACGCTACTGGCATTCTGTTCCCCCAAAGGGGTGGCCCAACAGCCATATGTAACGGGACAGGAGGTTGAAGCCATCACCAATGGAAAGGGGGTCACTCACCAACATCTGTAAATCGCTGCTTTGCCACAGCGTTCCCAGGAGCATGGTGGCACACACCGGCCACTCATCCCCAGGAGGACCATCAACAACATGGTCAGTTACACGACCCAACATGGTCCTCTGAAAGGCAGGGTGGTCAGGAGGAGCCGACGAAGACAGTCCATATAAGTGAATGTGTTGGGATGGAGGTGCGGTATACAGCTAACCACAGCGTGGCCTTGCAGAGCTGATAGCGGTGCAGCTCAGCAGCCCTGGGAACCCACAACCCACACACAGGTTGGACACATTCCAGACCGATTGGATACAGGGAGACTAGACATGGAGTGGAGCGGTGTGGAGTGGAGCGTGGTCAGAGAGCAATAGAGTGAGCAGAGGGAGGGGGAGAGAGGAGAGCTCGTGGGTGTGTGACTATAGGGGCATGTGCAAATGGGTAGTGGTGTGTGTGGATCATTGACTGTTCGTGGACGGGTGTGAGAGTGCATCTAAAGGACAGGGTGACCAGTAGGGATAGGGCTGCAGTGCACAAGGTTAATAGGTGAGGTGGGGACAGGGGGCATGGCACTTGGTGGGGTATGTGGTGCACGGTGATCTGACACGGTGGTGGGTTCACAATGGCGGATGCTGACATCCCGAGTGGGCACGCTGCCCTACTACAAGTTCTGGGCACCTTCTTCTGGATCCTGGACCAGGTGTTCAAGCAGATGGTCGACCTCCTCCGCCCATTCTCCCCTTGGTTCAAATGTGTGGCATGGCGCAAGAGGCTAGCTAACCCACAACGTTTGGCGAGCTTGAGGTGGGCATACAGGGTGCAGGCCAGGCGTGAATTGCTGGTGGGCACAGCAGCATCTCAACACATCAGCCTCATCCTATCCAGGTGTCCTGTCAACTTATATGGCCACCGGGTGACCCTACCAACATGCCAGATCAACTGGACACGATCAAGGACCAATGATTGATGGGAGAACATGCTGGCGAACTGGACGGACGACGAGTGGACTGATCACTTTAGGATGAATGGCTCCCTGCTGACCTGCCTATGTGAGATCGTCAACCCTCACTTCCGCCACAACATTACCAACATGCACTTAACACTGCCTCCAGGGATGCGGGTGGCGATGGCTGTGTGGTGACTAGCCACACTCGATTTCCGTTAAAGCGTGGGTGAGCAGTTCAGTGTGGGGGCTGTGACAGTGAACAGGGTGCTCCATGATGTGTGTGACCTGATTGTGGAGCTCCTCATGGAGTGAGTGATTCAGCTAAGGGACCCGGAAATGGTGATCCGTGGATTCGAGTCGATGGGGTGGACCATAGATGCCTCTTCACTGATGTATACACGAGCCTCTCTGGGAGGAGCCACGATGCCCGAATCCTGTGCTCATCCCCCTTCTTTGCCAGGATGTTTGATGGAGAGATCGCACCAAACATGTACCACATCATTGAGGGTGTTTTGATAGCTCCAGTCATTATTGGGGACCCCACATACCCGCTAACCCCAGGGCTCATGCAGTCCTATCCTGTTCCCCTATACCATCCTATCGTGCCCTCCTGGCCCCCTTTCCTCTTTTCAAATTTCTCCCAGACTTTGAATCCTGGCTTACCTTCTTCCTCTCCGACGATATCCCTACTCTCATTCTTGGTGACTTCAACATCCATATTCAGAGGGGAAACTAAAAGTCTCATCCACACCCTGTGGTGTTGGAAAAATGGATCGATAATAGGGTTCCCAGGAACTGGGAGGAACAACACACCTGCCTATCAGATCTAAGAGCCCCATTTACATACCCCAAAAAATCTTAGATTGGCCATCCTTGGCAGCTGCCACCAACCGCCCCCACAGAGTCTCCCTATATGGGGCCTTCACCTCTGATCTTCCCGAATGGGAACCAGTTTCTCCTGAATCTGTTGCCTCAATGATAGCCTCCTTGAAGCCCAACAAGGCCCCAGGCTTGGATTTTATACCCGCGGAACTGCTGAAAGTGCACGTCAGTTGGTGTGCTGCCTTGTTGGCAGCACTTTTCTCGCATATAAATGCTTGTGGTCTTATGCCAAGGGGATGGGGTGACACAATAATAGTCCCCATTTATAAGGGTGGCTCCCGGTTCCATCCAGCAAATTACAGGCCAATCAGCCTTTTGAGCACTATAGCTAAGCTCTATGGCAAGCAGCTGTTAGGACGTTTAGAGAACTGGCTGTCAGAGGCATCTTTTATATACCCAGAGCAGATTGGGTTTCAGGCCCAGAGATCTACGGTTGAGCACTGTCTGACTCTGGGGTATTTGGCCGAAAAATATACGAGAGGCCACCAGAGGTTATTTTGTGCCTTTGTGGACTTTAGAGGGGCTTTTGATTCGGTGGACAGAAAGCTCCTTTGGGGAAAACTAAGGAAGTCCTCGATCGACAGAAGGCTTCTGGCTTTGTTGGAAGCCGTCCATAGCGATTCTACCCTGGCAGTACGTCTGGATCAGTATGGTGCTTTGTCTAACCGGTTCGGTATAGCCTCTGGGGTTAGACAGGGATGTGTGCTGGCCCCGACTCTTTTCAAGATATTTTTAAATGACTTGGTCCCCTTGATGTCTGCCTCCCGCTTGTTCCCC
>QEPC01004821.1:768571-791010 GCA_003113815.1 Sphenodon punctatus | reverse complement strand
CTTGCCCCCCTCTCCTCCCGCCCCGTTCAACCCCCAAACCCCTGTCCTTGGCTCACCCCTACTATCCACTACTTCTGCTCCTGCACCCGGGCTGCTGAATGCCTTTGGCACAAATCCAGCTCCCACCCTGACTTCCTCCACTATAAATTCTCCCTCTCCTCCCTCTCTTCCGCTATCTCCCTGGCGAGGCAACACTACTATGCCTCCTGGGTTGAATCCTACTCTCGTGACCATCTCTTCTCCACCTTTGATTCCCATCTCAAACCTCCCTGCCCCCTCCACCCTCTTCCCTCTCTGCTCAGGATCTTGCAACATTCTTCACCTTAAAGATTGACAAGATCCTCCAGGACATTGCTTCCCACCCGTCTCCTCTCCCCGCTCCCTCTCCACCCCCTCCTGCTCCCCCCACTTTCCTCTCCTCCTTCCCTCCTGCCTCCCTTGAGGAAATCTCCTCCCTGCTCTCTTCTTCCAACCCCTCCACCTGCCCTCTTGACCCATTCCCCTCCTGCCTCCTCACCTCCATTGCTCCCACTGTTGCCCCCCCTTCTACATGTCATTAATCTCACCCTCTCCACTGACTCCCTCCCCTCCACCTTCAAGCATGCCACTGTCTCTCCCATCCTCAAAAAGTCCACCCGTGACCCCTCTGACCCCTCTAGTTACTGGCCGGTCTCCCTCCTACCCTTCGCCTCTAAGCTTCTGGAATGTGTTGTCTACGCCCGCTGCCTGGACCTCCTCACTGCCAACTCCTCCCTGGACCCTCCCCAATCTGGCTTCCGCCCACTTCACTCCACTGAAAAAGCCCTTGCCAAGATCACCAATGATCTACTTGTCGCTAAATCTAAGCACCTTTACTCCATTGTTGTCCTCCTTGACCTCTCCGCTGCCTTTGACACTGTCGACCACTCACTCCTACTGGACTTTCTTCACTCCCTAGGCTTCTGCAGCTCTGTTCTTGACTGGTTCTCCTCCTACCTCTCTGACCGCTTCTTTAATGTATCTCTTCCCAATTCCAACTCCTCCTCCCTCCCCCTCTCGACTGGGGTTCCCCAAGGCTCTGTCCTGAGTCCTCTCCTCTTCTCTATCTACACCCTGTCCCTTGGCAAACTCATTGCCTCCCACGACTTCCAATATCACCTTTATGCTGATGACACTCAACTCTATCTCTCCACCCCCTCTCTCTCCCCTTCTGTCCAAACTCGCCTCATCAACTGTCCCTCTGATATCTCCACCTGGATGTCCAGACGTCAGCTCAAGCTCAACATTGCTAAGACTGAGCTCCTTATCTTTCCTCCCCTCCCTTCCTGTCCGTCCTTATTGATGGGGTCACCATCTGTCCCATTCCCCAAGCCCGTAGCTTGGGCTTCGTCTTTGACACTCACCTTTCCTTTAAACCCTACATTGACTCTGTTGCCAAATCCTGTTGCTTTGCCCTCCACAACATTGCTCGGATTTTCCCCTTTCTCTCTATCTCCTTAGCCAAAACCCTTGTTCACGCCATGGTCATCTCTCGCCTTGACTACTGCAACCTCCTCCTTACTGGCCTCCCCCACGATCACCTGTCCCCCCTTATCTCCATCAAAAACTCCGCTGCTAGGGTCATCCACTCAGCCCATCGCTTTGACCACATGCAGCCTCTCCTCTCCTCGCTTCACTGGCTCCCCCTTCCCCAACGCATCCTTCACAAACTTCTGGTGTTCACTAACAAATTCCTTCACAGCCTGGCTCCCCCTTACCTCTCAGTCCTAGTCTCCTTACACACTCCTGTACGCACTCTCCGATCCTCCTCTACCCCCTCCCTCACTCTCCCTCGTCTCCCCTGCTCCCCTAAGCGCCTTCATCCATTCTCCCTTTCTCCCCCCATGCCTGGAACTCCCTCTCTGCCCACATTCACCTCTCCCCCTCCCTCCATACCTTCAAAACCCTCCTCAAAACCCACCTCTTCCTCGCCGCCTTTCTCAACGCCTGTTAGAACGTTCCTTTCAATATTTGCTGTCTGTCCTCCCCGCAGACTCCTGCCTAACTGCAACCAAGCCAAGCACATGCACCTGGGACCTCACATCCTCTTGAATGTAATTTATCCCTTGTCTCTCCCTACGTCCCCTATCCTTGTCTTCCCCCTCTGTGTCTATTAGATTGTAAGCCGTATGCAGGGACCACGTCTATCTTATTGTTCTGTAAAGCACCAGGTACACACCTGGCACTATACAAATGCTTATAATAAAATAATAATAATAATAATCCTCCAGCAGGTGCTCTTCAACAAGTGCCTGGCATCAGCAAGGTGTGTTGTAGAGCGGACGTTTGGCCAGTTCAAGATGAAGTGGTGCCTCCTGCTAAACAGGAGTCAATTTGACCTGCAGTACACCCCCATCCTTGTACTTGCAGTCTGTGTTCTGCACAATACCTGGGAGACCGATGGGGCTGCCTTTGACAACCTGCCCTCCACCCACAGACCTGATCCTGTGCCCCTGTACCAGCATGTCTGGGGCGGGCCTTCACAAGGATATCGGAGGAGAACAGACAAGCCTTTACCAGACACACAGCTGCCCTGCAGGCAGAGAACCAAGTCTAGTGTATAGCGGTCCCACCTCCGCCGTGCCCTTTCTTGTGTGACCCATGCACAATAAAGATATTATAACACCCATGTAACTGACCTTGTCCTCATCGCTCTGTAACACTTGTCACCATGTGTGGCATGGAAGGGCGCCATGTTAATGCTGTACCCTGTGCCATGGCATCTGAGACCATTGCAGATCCTGCCATGCGTTGTCACCAGGGTTCCCTGTGCAGCATAGCAGCTCTTTTCCAGGCATGCAGTGTTTGGGTGCTGCAGTGTAAAGGGACGACCCCAACGCATGGGGATGACTCCTCCCCCCCACCTTGGTTGCACCCCTGTAATGACTAAGCAGTCAAAAGGTATGTAGTGCATCAAAATGTTTATTGGGGGATATTTACAGGGGTTGGGGTTATCTTTTACGGGGTCTCCCGCGTCCCCTCCTCGCTGCACCACCAGGGTTCTGCTCTCCGCAGCTCGTCTCAGCTGCAGCCCTCCTTGGATGCCGGTTGGCGGGCTGGGTCTCCAGCCTCCGTCAGCCACTCCACAGATGGTTGGGCTTCTGCAACCTGTGAGAGGGGTACATAGCAGGGAGACTAGCTGTTCCCCCTTCCTCGTGGCCGCTTGGTGGTGCCCCAGCACATGGCTGGCCCGTGTCCCTCACAACATGCTTAGCTCCCTGCCATAACCTCCCCTTGATCCATGGCCTCAGAGTAGCAGTCTGCCCCCTCCCCTATAAACTAAGTTTGAATTAAAACCCTAAAATCAAATTTTCCCGTAAAAACATATTTGTACAAATGAATTTGGTGTTGGTCAAAGGTGCTGAGCCGACTACGCTGCAGACTGAAGGCCCCTTTTTATCTGCAGTACATGCACAGAACTAAATGCAGCAACACAAGCTTCTGTCATGCTGCCATGAGATTGGACTTGCTTTTCCACTGCATTGCACTGTGGGCTCATTCATACAACACTCTTCTAGAGTGAGCGGCCCTGAGCTGCCTGAAGCAGGATGGGAGCAGGATATAAATTCCTAAAATAAATAAATATAATAAATAAACCAGCACTGAGTGTGCTGCGAAATCCTTGCCGCGTTCTGTCTCTGCAAAGCCCTTGCTTGCAAGGATCTAGCTCTGTCAAGTAGTAATGGTTAATGTGGAGCCAGCCTCAATCCTAGATATGTCACTTCCTATCTCTGAGTGACCACAGAGGTGAGCTTCTATATAGCATTTCATTAAGCTCTTTTTCAGGCAGTCCTTGTAATGCTTATAGAGGGCAGTCCAATGCCTCCTTCCTTCTTTCAGATGCCCTCAAAATATCTTATGAGGCATAGAATGCCCAGACTAACTCAGCTGTGTTTTCATGATAAAGAATGTGATCCAAAGCATTTCTGCTCAAGACAGCAATTCTACATTAGGTGGGTACCACTTCCTACCATCTAATACCACAAATACAGTGAAGAATACATGTGAAGACTCAAGATTTTTAATAGGATTCCGATACACTCCACTATCCTTTCCTTATGTACAAGGCCAGATCATGGTCCATATCAGAGAGTTTCCTTATTAACATACAAGGAATCTCACCACAATCACCTTTGCATGCAGACTGCAGCAATTCACAATGCTTATCCCAGGGGTAGATCTCTTCTGGAGAAACTAGAGAAAGTAAGCTTGCCGTGTTGGTCCCAAGAAGCCATCACTGGATGTTGATTCTGTTGCCAGGCTATTGAATGGGTGGTGGCTCATCAGCTCCAGGCACATCTGAAAGCTATCGGATGTCTGGTCCCTTCAAAGTCTAGTTTTTGTCCTGGGCATGGCACTGAGACTGCACTTGTGGCCTTGGTCAATGACCTTTGTCTCAGTTAGACTGGGGGAATTCTACCCTGTTGGTTTTATTAGATCTTTCAGCGACATACCGTTGATCAGGAGGTGTTGTTGACTAGCCTGCAGGACCTGGCTGGAGCGGGCGGGACTGCTCTTGAGTGGTTCCACTCTTTCTTGGCTGAGAGGTCTCAGCAGGTGATGTTGGGTAAGTGCTCATCATCTCTGCTTGCAGGAGGGGTGGGATATAAATATATTAAATAAATAAATAAATAAATAAAATATCTCCTTGGGATCTTCCTTGTGGGGTTCCGCAGGATTCCATTCTCTCCCCCATCCTGTTCAACATATATATGAGTCGCTGGGCAAGATCATTCAGAGATTTGTGGTGAAGTGCCATCAGTATGCAGATGACACCCAGCTCTACCTCTCTTTTTCATCCAACACAGGTCCTGCAGTCTCAGTGCTTTCCCACTGCCTAGCTGCGGTGGGGGATTGGATGAGGGTGAGTTGACTGAAGCTGAATCCTGACAAGATTGAGGTGATGACGGTTGGCCGGACTGGTGCCCTGGAAGGGATTGAGACTCTTCTTATTGATGGGGTCTGGCCCCCTCTGGTTAATCGGGTTCATAGCCTAAGACTGCTTTTGGATCCCTTGCTGTTCCTGGATTGGCAGGTGGTGGCCAAGAGCACTTTTCACCAACTCATCTGGTGAGGAGGCTGTGGCCTTTTCTTTCGGACTTGAATCTGGCCACTGTTATCCATGCTTTCACATCACCTCGAGGCTAGACTATTGCAATGTACTCTACGTGGAGCTGTCCTTGGGCGACAGTTCAGGCTGCAGATGGTGCAGAATGCAGCGACTCGCCTCCTTACGGGGATGGGTTGCTACGAGCACATAACACCAGTACTACGTATAATGCACTGGCTGCTGATAGTCTTCCAGGCCCAATTCAAGGTGTTGATGATGACCTTTAAAACCCTAAATGGCCTGGGACCCATCTATCTGAGTGATCGCCTGGATCCCCGTATCCCGTTGCAGTCTCTGCACTCGGCTGGAGGTGCCCTTCTGGAGACTTCAGTTTGTCATCGGGTCTCAACTATGAGGAAGGCATTCTTGGCTGTCGCACCTTTGCTGTGAAACTCCCTCCCACACAAGGTCCACCTGTGTTCAAGCCTGGCGGCCTTCTGTAAGCAATGTAAGACCATTCTGTTTTGTCAGGCTTTTGGCAGTGGGGACTGAACTGGTGGGTGGGGGTTGTTGGGGACATTAGGGGTGCAGGAGGGAGGATGGATGTGGGGAATGGGGAATGCAGTATTGGGTGGGTGTTGTTAATATTTATTATTATTAACAA
Source organism: Sphenodon punctatus (assembly GCA_003113815.1). Taxonomy (NCBI): domain Eukaryota; kingdom Metazoa; phylum Chordata; class Lepidosauria; order Sphenodontia; family Sphenodontidae; genus Sphenodon; species Sphenodon punctatus. The sequence continues at coordinate 785,278 of QEPC01004821.1, read as the reverse complement.
GCATTTATAAAGTGCCAGTAATGTACCTGGCACTTTACAAAGTAATTGAATAGACATGGTCCCTGCTCTAGGGCTTACAATCTGAGAGGTGTTGTGAGGAGGCTGGGGTTATATTTGTATTTTAATGTTTATCTTTTGTATGTGTTTTATATGTTCTTATGTGTTTTATTTTGCAAACTGTCCTGAGCCTTTTTAAGGGAAGGGCAGGATAAAAAATCTCAGAAAATAAAATAAAATAAATAAATAAATATAGGCAATAGAGACAAAGCAGTACAGTGATATCTTTCATTGGGCCAAATACAGATGGTGGAGGTATGCAAACTTTCAGACCTCACAGGGTCAAAACAGGAGTTAGAACTGGAGACTAAGGGCATTTTCACATGGATAGTTAAATAGGAATTAGAATCCTAGTTTGTTAGCTTGGATTGACAAACTACTGTTGATGATGGCCTCAGTTTTCCCTAAAATGGGTACAACCCCCCTCTACTGTATGACCAAGGGCCAACAAACTTGGACCCAGAGGGCTTGAAAGGACAGCCCCCCAGAGGTGGCCAAGGGCTGGCAAACATGGGGAAAAAGGCTTGAGAGCATAGCCCCCCATTATGAGCAAGAGGGGGGCTTGTAAGACAGAGTAAGGATCGGGCCCAGCCACCATGGAACCCAGCAGAAAGTAGGTCACTCATGTGAAATACCAGCCTGAACCTGGGGGAAGAGATGATAAAGGAAAATGCCTAGAGTAAAGTATGGGGCCATTAAGAGGCATTCTTCCTATTCAGTAGAGCACTGATGACTGGAACTTGGAGCAGCAACCCCCACTCAGGAACAAAGAAATCCAGGGGCTCCCTTTGTGTCCCAGGAAGCTGATCGTTAGTCCTCTCCTCCCCTCCTTAACTACCCTCCAGCCACTGTTGTTTACTCTTTCCCCCTGTGTCAAAGATATCTTATGCATCTTGGATGGCCCTTTTTGTGATGGAAGTGGAAGTTGGATTTCTCCCCTCATTAGCCCATTGTACACCACAAACGACCCTTCGTAGCCTCCCAAACTCCTTTGTTCAGTACCTTATAACTGCCCTATAGTTTCCCTTCCACCTCGGAGAAACCTTGGACCCAAGATACATGCAGGTCTCCCTGCATGTGTCTGGGCTAATGGATCCCCCCAGACCTCGGCCTTCCCCCCTCCCCTTTTTGGACCCCAACATCGCTGGATCCTGGGCTGCTGATCCTGCTCAATCAGCTAGGAGAGGTAAACTATAGGTCCAGTCTCTTGCTTTTTCTTCCCCTTTGCAGAGCCTAACCGCCCCCCCCTGCTCTTCAGAGTACTTTCACTTTCCCAGCCACAGTCTGTGTTTTCTTTGTACCCCTGTACTCCGGGGAACCCCAGCTTAAGGCCCTTAAGTCATTCCCCCCTGAAGTTAAGGAACGGTAGATATTGGGTGGCTCTGTCCCCAGTAGCTATGAGGGGAAGGGATTTCCTATACTTTCTTTGTAGCCTTTGTTTGTCTTTGTAGCCTCTGTTTGTACCCCTGTACTCCGGTGAATCCCATCTTAAGGCCCTTGAGTCATTTCCCCCTGAAGTTAAGGAGCGGTAGATATTGGGTGGCTCTGTCCCCAATAGCTACAAGGGGGAGGGGTTTCCTATACTTTCCCAGCCGCAGTCTGTGTTTTCAAGCTTACTTTCCCTTCCCTCGCATTTGTTTGTGTTTTTTTCCCTTCATGTTCCATCATTCAGACCTGGACTGTGTTGTAGTACTAACCTGTATGTGTTTCTGTACCTTATTTGGGTCCTTTTTCTTTTATTGTATAAGTATTAGCCTGTATGTGTTTCTGTACCTTATTTGGGTCCTTTTTCTTTTATTGTATAACCCAATAAACCTCGTTTAGTTTTATTGGAGCATTTGTGTCTCTCTCTTTCTATTTGGGGAGGATACATAAACTGCTGTAGCACGTACTGTCCTCAGCTTGATCCCTTTGAACATGGGGACCCCCTCCCCAATTGTGACTAAACTTGGCTAATTCCCCTAAATTTAAAGATAGAGCAGATATTGGGGAACCAAGCCACCAATAATCTCACGTGGCAGGGGGTCTCATGTTAACACTACCATTTATTCACATGGACATTTTAATCCTAGCTAACATTAACCCTTATTAGTCCATGTGAATACAACCTTGCTATTAATCAAGATTAAGACTTTCCAGGACAGTCAGCGTGATGCTTTCGGGGTCTCCTGTGTCACTTCCTGTCTTTACAATGTCACCTCTTCTGTGCAGCTCTGCATTCTTGGATGAAGAAGGGACCAGGTGAATGCAACTCCATTATCTAAGTGCTTCTTCAACTGAGTTTTCATTTACTTTGTGGTAGGAACATTTTTTTCATAATCTGTTTATCAGCAACATTTGTCAGCAACTTGAATCCTGACAAGACGGAGGTGATGTTGGTGGGCAAGGGCTTGGGGGACCTGGGGGTGGTTGAAGCTCCTCTTGTTGGGGGTGGGTTCGCCCTCCCATGGTCTCTCAAGTGCGGCATCTGGGTGTGCTTCTCGATTCGCGACTCAGCCTGGATTCTCAGGTTGTGGGTGTAGCGGGGACTGCGTTTTGGCAGTTACATCTTGTCCGGCAGCTTCGGCCATATTTCTCAGACTCCGACCTTGCCACTGTCATCCATGCCTTCATCACCTCAAGGCTGGATTACTGCAACACGCTTTACGTAGGACTGCCCGAGAAGCTGGTCCAGAGGCTGCAGCTGGTGCAGAATGCTGCGGCCCATCTCCTGACAGGGGCAGATCGCAGGAAGTGCATGACACCAGTGCTCCGGGCTCTGCACTGGCTGCCTATAAAGTACCGGGCCATGTTCAAGGTGCTGGTTTTAACCTTTAAAACCCTTCACAGCCTGAGCCGTGCTTATCTGTGGGACCACCTGACTCCCCATGTGCCTGTGTGACCCTTGAGATCATCCGTGGGAGCCTTTTTGGAGGTTCCCCAGGCTGGTGGCCACCAATGTTAGATCTTTTTCGGTGGCTCCCCTGTGCTGTGGAATTCGCTCCCAGAGGAGGCTCAGTTGGCTCCCACTCTCCTACTGTTTCGGCATGTATGTAAGACCTGGCTGTTCCGTCAGGCTTTTGGCGAGGGGTAGAGGTTGGGGTGGGGGGTTTCCACTCATATTGTATTTTTAAATTATTTTTTTAAACAATTATGTTGTTTTTATTGAATGTTGTTAGCCGACCCGGGATGCCCTGTGGGCAGGAGGGGCGGGATATAAATTTAAAATAAATTAAATAAATAAATTTTAAAGTGGCATTGAGCCACCCGAGATAACTAAGGGATGCTCCCTGAAACTCATGGGTGACAAGTTTAAAACAAATAAAATAAAATATTTTTTCACTCAGTGTATAATTGGGTTGTGGAATCTACTGCCAGATGCTGTGGTAAGGGTCAGTACTATAGCGGAGTTTAAAAGAGGTTTGGACACATTTCTGGAAGATAGGTCCATTAGCAGCTATTAGCCAGACAGGATCAGGGACCATGACGGGAGCTGGGGAAAAACAACAGGGAATGGATCCCCCATTGTGACCTGTTGGGTGCTTCTCCCAAGCCACCATGATTGGCCACTGTCAGAGACAGGATGCTGGGCTAGATGGACCATTGGTCTGACCCAGTATGTTCTTAAATGAATGTTCTTATGTTCTTAAATGAATGTATTTCTAAATAATTATCCATAGTTTTCTATTTGTTCTGTTGCACAATGGCTGATGCATAAGCCGCTGTGGATCTGCTTACTTTTCTTCCATGGGTTCATTTGTCTGAGATGCATAACATTCCAGTCGCTCACGCAGCTCATATACCCTCCAGTTGTATCCCTGAGCAGTGTGTAACAGTTGCAAGAAGTTCCATCTATTCCCCAGAGGTTCTCTCCATCAAAGTGTTCTCCACTGTGCCGGGAGGAAATTTCCAGGAGAGAAACTAGCTCTGATGGTGTCCAAGCAGTGCCTGAGCTTTCATTAATGGGCACCGTGAAACACAAACTTTCAACATGTTCACGCACCTGCTGCCAGCAAATGAAATACCCCTTCCCTGCCAGTAGATTGGTAATAAGCTGGAAGCCGTGGTCCATGTCTGGTTCCTGCATTATGAATTGCACCTCATCGGTGGTTCATAACTCAGCTAGTGTGTACGTCTCTGTCCAGTTCCACTCTATTTCATGCAAGCAGACGTCACGTAAATCACACATGCTGTTCGCTTAACAGCAGAACCTTCTTCTTGCTTTTATCAAATGCTAATGCCTGAAGTATGAGGTGTTGCTAGCCAATTCATATACACTGCAAGACATTGCAACAAAGTTTAATTTAATGTCTGGAAGACGTTCTCTGATATCTCACTTCATTCTTTTCCCAGCAAAACACTGGAACAGCTGCCTGACCTTGAGTAAAACTGTGATGGATCAACATGAAAGGCGATTTTAAAAAAATAAATAAATAAAAAATCTTTTTTACAGAGAACTTATTGTTTCATTAATCAGACCATGCTTTGTGGAGTGCTATCATTTTCTTATTGGAAATGATATATTTTTTTCAGAGACACTTGCCATGAGTTTATCTTTATCATGCAGTGTTTTACACAATTCATGAATCAAGTTTTCCTTGCCCTGACGTACATGGAAGAATACAAAGAGACAGAAGAAAATAGGTCATGTACTTTGTGGCTGTTTCAGCGATACATAGAAGTTGTCAAATCCTTTGTGCTTGTAAATTATAATTTTTTTTATCAATGAGAACATGTCCTAAGTGTTGCAAAACTTTCTATTTAATTCACTACTTAAAAATTAACCAAATGCTTTAAACCTATCTTTATTAAACTACTATGCTTCACTCAATGTCGGCACAAAGTCTTCAATCCTTATTGCTTTACTTTTTCCATTCCTTATGGTTTCCTTTTTACATTTGCCTATTATTAATTTCAAATAGCTGCATGTTTTAAATAACTACCTTTCTCTTCTATCCGCAGAACACCTTTTCTTTTCCCCCCCTTTTCTGGTAACTTTTTGGTCAAACTGGTAGATCTATGTTCTATATGAAACTTACTCTATACCTTTCCATTTACAGACCCCGGATGCCCATGCGCCTTCCATTTGTGTAAAAATGACAAACACAAAGTCTGTTAATGAATGTAAGTAGCAATCACTTCGTAGTTTCACATTATTCCTCCTTACTATGAAGGTTTTGAATAGTGCCCTGCAGTAAAGAAGTCATTGCAGCTGGTAAAATACATATAGTCAATCATTTTACCAATTTAATTTTGTTTGCCCTTTCCTGAGTGCTGAAATTATTATTTTTAAAGATGTTTTCCATTGTAACGTACTTTTTCCTTTTTTCTGCTCTCAGGCAAGTAATCTAATCAAAGGACAGAATGCATTGGTTGCAACTTAGGACAATGCGCAGTGGCCTGGAGTAATGGACATCACTGAATACCTGCAGCCAGTTATCAAGGCAGGAGTGGGTACTCAGTCACAGCATAGACTGGTGGCAAAATGTTGTAAACTCAGAATCATTTGATGATGAACGCTGGGTTGCTAATTTTAGGATGCACAAGGAGGTGTTTCTTAAACTAGTAGACCAGATAAGGCATAGGCTCCAGCAGGAGAACACAAATATGAGATGCTGTATAAACCCTGAGAAAAGAGTAGCCATTGCTCTTTGGAAACTTGCTACTCCAAGCACGTACTGTGCTGTGACTGCACAGTTTGGAGTGGGTACTTCAGCCGTACGTGAGATTCTGCACGAGGTGGTTTGCCAAGCTACAGGAGTTGCTTAACTGGGTAATAACCTTTAGAGATATGGATGATATTATTGGAGGGTCTGAGGCTCTAGGGTTTCCGCATTGCATGGAATCAATAGATGGGTCGTAAATAAAAATAATTGCACCCAAAATTGAGCCTGATCCATATTTTTTCCGTAAAAAGCATTATTCAATGGTTCTTCAGGCTGTTGCTGACACAGGGGGAATCTTCCAAGATGTTTATGCTGGGGGTCATGGGGGGGTCTCATGACTCCAATACACTGCATCATTACCCACTGTTTCCAAGAAAGTACAGGGGTACTTTTAGGTCCAAACCACTGGTTAATATACAGGGTTTGATGGTAGAGTCAATGCTGATTGGTGATGCTTCATACCCAATAACTCCATCGGTAATGAAAGAGTACTCTAAAGAAACTTCTTTAGCTATCAGAAAGTTTAATGAGCACCTTACACACTGCTGGAATGTCGTGGAGCGATCTTTCGGAATTTTGAAAGTAAGATGGAGAATTCTTTCTAAAACAAACAATGGACATGTCCACGGAACATGTCCCCTATGTTATAACTGCTTGCTGCGTGCTCCACACCATTTGCCAGACAGATGGAAAGACACTTGATTGACCCAATGAAAGTACAGAAGAAGCAATAAGTGATGAGTTGTTGCCAGCAGTGGGTCAAATACCAAACTGAGTAAAGAGAGCTGGGGAATGGGTAAGGGATGCAGTACGTGACCTTTTCCAGGAACAAGAAAGACTGCATGGACCATGGAAACCTATTTATGGGTAATTTCAGACGTGACGGGCCTGGAGGCCCGCCACGCTGAACCCCTGACCAGGATCCTTCTCGGAACTCGGTCCGTGATCAGGCCATCCATCCTTTAGACGTGCCGGCCTGATCGCTAACAGGAATCAGGGAGGGGCTGCACTGCATGACGTACAGCCGCACAGCCCCGCCCCCCCGTGCTCACCGACCGCCCTACCGCCCTCAGGGAGATGGGCGCAGCGGCCAATGAGGCCACTGCGCCCGATCCTGTATCGTGGTCGGGGCTACGATCCGGGATGGGTCAAAGGTAACACATGTTACCAGATCGTGGCCACTCTAACCATGGTTCTCAGCCTCCGGACAGCTGGAGATCAAGAATCGTGGTCAAGCTTGATCTCGGCCGGAGGTTCACCGTGGTGAACATCTGGCCGGGACCAAACTGACATTCACGGAAACGCCGCCACCACAGGGAATTCACTGTGATTCACTGTGGTGAAAGGTGTTTTCATCACGTCTGAAATTACCCTAAGTTTCATAAACAAATGCTTGCCATTTTTGTTTTTTAATGGGAATACATTTCACTGTACCATTTCCCATAAAACAAATCTGTTGCATAGGACTTTTGTAGTTCTGGAAAATTCAAGTTATAATAATAGTATTTGCAAAAATCCAGAGAGCGTGTAGTTCCGAAGTGACAGAGCATGTTGGTCCCAAGTGACAGAGAGACAGTGGTTCGAATGATATTTGTAATTGGAACTATTCTTGGTAGACGTAGGCAAGCTTTCGGGCTACACAGGGTCCTTCCCCAGGCATATAGAATAGTCAGTGACAATATTTCTACTGGCTATGCTACACGCCTGAGGAAGGGCTGTATGTGGCCTGAAACCTTGCTTGGTTCCACCAACAACAGTTGCTCCAATGAAAGATCTCTTTCAAACCACTCTGTCTCCCATTTAACACCGGGGAGATCCGATACCAGTAAATCCAGTATCCGGTATTCTCCCCGGTGTCCCACCCCTACTGTCTTGTAACTTCATAAGCCTTCCAGCCTTGCTCTTCAACTTCTTCACCTCCTGCCTTGACCACCAGCCTTCCAGCCCTGCTCTTGGCAGCCAGCCTAGCAGCCAGCCTTTCGGTCCAGCTCCTTGCTCCACTGCCTCCTTCACCTTAGCCTACCCAGCCAGCCAGCTCCAGGCACATCTCGATGCTATTGGATTCCTGGAATCATGTCAGTCGTGTTTTTGTTCTGGACATGGCACCAAGACTGTGCTTGTGGCCTTGGCTGACAATCTCCACTTGGAAATTGACAGGAGAAATAATAGATCTGTCGGCAGTCTTTGATATTGTTGATCATGGGATGTTGGTGACACAGCTGCATGACCTGGCTGGGGTGTGTAGGACTGCTCTTGAGTGGTTCAGTTCATTCCTGACTGGGAGAACCCAGAAGGTTGTGATGGGTGGTGGCTCGTCATCCCCTCCGGTTCTCCTGTGTGGGGTCCTGCAGGGTTGCAACTTGTCTCCACTCCTGTTCAATGTGTATCTGAGTTCCCCGGGCGAGATCATTCAGAAATTTGGAGTGAGGTGCCATCAATATGCTGATGACACACAGCTCTCTCTCTCTCCTTTTAATCTGACCCAGGTCCTGCAGCCTCGGTGCTTACCCAGCGGCTGACTGTCATTGAGGACTGGATGCAGGCTAGCCAATTGAAGCTGAAAACAGAGAAGAACAAGATGATGATGGTTGGCCGGCCATGTGACCTGGGAGACATAGGAATACCTATTATTGATGGGGTCCAGCCTCTTTTGGTCATTCAGGTTCACAGCTTTGGGGTGCTCTTGGATCCACTGCTGTGCCTGGATTGTCAGGTTGCAATGGTGGCCAGGAGTGCCTTTCACCAATTACATCTGGTGAGAAGGCTGCAACAGTTTTTATCAGATTCGGATTAAGGCTAAGATTAAGTCATGTTAGTGACAGGAGTCACGTTCTTAGTGAATTTCCCCCCTTACTGTAACTTTTACAACTTTTCCATGATTTCCATTACTTTTGCCTAAAAAACACCGGAGCTGCCTCAGACTCACCCCAGAGAAGAGAAGTGTCACTGAGAAGAGAAGTGCTGCTGAGAACAGTAGCGTTGGAGACCGCAGTCAGCACCGGCTGCCACGCTGTCATCTCTGGAATTCTCCAAACCCTGCCCCTTCAGAGCACGCCGTGGTTAGAGGTGGAGGGCAGAGTTTGAGAAGCTCCACCCAGAAGAGCAGCATGGAGACCGCACCCAGCACCAGCTGCCATGCTCACGTGTTGCTCCAAACCTCTCCCCTTCTGAGCACGGTGTGACTAGAGGCAGAGGGCGTGGTCAGATCTAGAAAAGGCATTGTGGAGGAGACGGCAGCATTTCTTCTGCCTTTCCTCATGCCTTACTCTACCTTCTATTCATTCTGGGGGTTTCATTCTAAGAAATATAAGGGAGAAGGGTGGGGAGTTCCCTTTCCTCCTTCCTGGGTTTACAATCTAATATGTTATGTTAAGAAACATTGGATAAAAGTAAAATGGAACTTTTTTTTACCCGTGACTTTTCTGTGACTTTTTATCTTTTCTACCATGACCTAGTCATGACATTTTAGAAAACATACTGTGACCGAATCTTAGCCCGAACCATCATCCATGCCTTCATAATCTTGAGCTAGATTACTGTTATGCACTCTACATTGGACTGCCCTTGAAGACTGTTCAGAAGCTGCAGTTGGTGGAGAACACAGCAGCCCATTTTCTTTTGGGGGTAGGTTGCCAGGAGCACATTACAGTGGTGCTCTAGGATCTGCACTGGCTCCCAATAGCTTTCCGAGCACAAGTCAAAGTGCTGGTTTTAACCTATAAAGCCCTAAACAGCTACACCCCAGGTATCTATTTTATATAGCACCAGCAATGTACCTGGTGCTTTACAGAGAATAAGATAGACACGGTCCCTGCCTGAGAGCTTACAATCTAAAGAAAGACCATCTCCTCTCTTATGTCTCTTCACGGCCCCTGAAGTCAGCCAAGGATGCCCTCTTGCAGGTGCCATCTCCCCATGATGTTTTTACCACTAGGTTGCACAGGGACACATTCTTTGTAGCTGCCCCACTATTACAGAACTCCCTCTCCTTAGGGGTCAGCCTAAGCCCAAGTCTGCTCATCTTCCAGAAAACCTTTTTATTTGGCCAGACATTTGGCAGGCAGGGATTGGGCATGATGGGATTGGGTGGGAGGTGTAGGGGTGGGTTGGGTGAGTTATTAAGGAGTTTGTATTGATCTGAATGGCTTTTTTATTTCTGTTCTTATGACTGGAAGCTGCCCTGAACCTGTGCAGGAAGGGCAGCATAGAAATATGACTAAATATGACTAAATAAATAAATATCCCTTGAGTCCGGAAAGATTACTCAGCTGTGCATAATCAGAGGCACAGTAGCCTCAGACACCATCTCTGGAACTATCTTCTGGCTAGTAGCCTTCTCTCTTGGACTGACTTTCAGAATAGATCCCCTGCCTTCACCTTGATACAGCCTTTGCCTCTCCCACTGCCGATCCTGCTGCAACATACTCAAGCCTAGATCCAATGGCTACTCATAATCTGAGCCTAACAACAAACTGTTTGACACTTATTTCAATTTTGGCAACTAGCCTTTACTTCAGAAAGGGTTGCTTGTTTCGCCTCCTCAGCAGTGTAAGAGTAGGTTAAATAGGTTTGATTATCTCGTTTGAACTAATACTTTATGATTGGCTTTACCTCAATTAGAATATGATTGGGTGTGCTTATTACGATAAATAAGGTAATTTGACTGTATTAATGATATGAATAAAGAATGACTATTACAGAATTGGAAAAGAGATTATGGAAAATACATGTTGGGAATGAGTTGTCGCACTCTGCAGGGGTCCAGTATGCTATGGTTAGGATAATTAGGAAGGAAATAGGAGATTAAGAGTCATCTCCTTAAGAGATGGGGAGGGATACCCAATGTAATGCAGGACACAGCATGCATGGGGGTCACCTCCCTGGGAGCGGTACTTTGCAGGGTTAGTAGGGACTAGGGCTGTAGCGGCATACCGCTGCGGCAGCTGTTACCGGCAGAGAAAGCTTTCCGACGGCTGTGGCTGCGCTTTGTCGCAAATGGTGCCACGGCATTGTGACTGGTCAATGGAAGCGGAACTTTTGCGGATTGAATAAGAAGCGGCACCAACTCCCCTTTCCATCGATCATGGAATCTTTGTGGTTATCTGATCATTGTATCATGTTTACGCCACCCGGAATACAAGGTACCACGAGACCCGGCGGCATGATCAACTCTCGGACACTGTTGACGACACCCGCATGCCCAATTTCATTGGCTAGGGCTTTCCCAGAGAGATATGACCCGCCTTCACCATTAAGTATAAATAGGTGTGTCTGTAGCTTTCTTCTCCCTCTTGATCCCAATCACAGTGAGAGTGAGTGACTGTTGGAGCCGCGCTGCCACTGTCTGTGTTTGTTAACACACTCTGATCTTTCGCGATCTGCAACAAAACACCGCATCGCGACTTGAGGAGAGAGAGTCCTGTCCCTTCCTAATTCATAGCATACCATCGATTTTGGATAACATAAAGAAGGTTTTGTGTAAGCGCTTGAACTTTTCTGCTAATTCTGCTAAACTGTGCTTTATTTAACTGCTAATTTAGTGCTAAAGCAGCTAAAGTGTGAAGGAAAGGGGAGGAATAATGGATAATTTACCATTATCCTTTTTTTAAATAAATGTACACATATGTTGCTTGCTGCTAGCCTTTTAGTGTTTACATATATGTTTATCACTCAGTTTGTGCTTATGTTCATTTTGTTCATGATAATGGCTGTTGGTTGGATGGATGGTGGGATCACTGGATTACTTGTGAAAACTGTGCTGTTGGGTTGATAACTGTGACTGTCCCAATTCTTTTGTTGTGAACGGTGGGCAAATGGTGACTGCAGCTATCGCCTCCCCTCGCCCCCCCGGTGCTCTCCCATGACTGACTCCCCTAGCAGCCCACCCCCTGCCTGTTCCCACATGTGCTCCAGAGTCCCTGCTCCAGGCTCGCCGGCAACTTCCGCATCTACTGGCTATGACCCCCCCACTCCTCCTGGCTCTCTATTGAGTGACTCTCCTGGCAGCCCCCCCACCTATTTCCCCATGTGCTCCCCCAAGTCCCTGCTCCAGGCTCGCCAGCGACTTCCGCAGCTACCGGCTACAGCCCCCCCTCCTCCTGGCTCTCTATTGAGTGACTCTCCCAGCCTCCCCCTTCCAATTTCCCCATGTGCTCCCTCCTGACCCAATTCCCTGCTCCAGGCTCGCCGGTGGCTTCTGCAGCTTACCCCCCCCGACTCTCTATTGAGTGACTCTCCCGGCAAGCTTCCCTTGGTTATGTGGTGCAGGAGGGGGACAGGGGGGGCCAGTGGCCCTTCCCTGGCACGTCCCGCAACCCACCACAGTGTATGGAAACAGTGAAATCAGGCAGGTTTTTTTTTAAAGAAAAAAATCCCCGCTGGAGAGGCGTGCCTTGAGGTCGCTGCCTTGTAAACAATGGTTCTGCGAGCTGGCTCCGAACATTCTCACAAATGGGACGCACTCGGGCGCCATTATACACACAGTTATATCAAGCACAGCTTACTAGTTTGAACAATCACATGAACGATGACAGTCTCGAGCCCACACTCAGTAAACAAAGCACCTTCCCGCTCATTCCAAATAGTACTTTCCAAAGGGTTGGCATTTGTGACAATGTTGAGAGCCATCGCGAAGAACATTGTTTATGAGGCAGCAACCTTATGTTATTCTTCAACTGCCTCTTCCCATTCCCACAAATGTGATAGTCCCTGGAAGCTGGAAACACTTTGGTTCTTTTTATTTCAGTTTCATGATTTTTAGCTCCCAGCTCATGATTTGTGTGAACATTCATGTTTTGGCAACTTAGTCAATGCAGGCACTGCATGCTGTTTTCCTAAGCATACCTTACATATTTGTGTAGGTCACTCACAACCCTAGTTACAATCATTTTCAATGTGATTCTGAGACAATTATTTGACAAATAGGAGTATACCCACTCAGGCCTCTCTGTAGTGGTTCCCTCTGGCATGCACCCCCATCCAGAGTCCCGTGCGGTGTATGCTGTTGATGTGTGCATGTGCTTTGTGTGTTACTTATTTACTTACTTAGTTTGTGATAATAAAGATGAAATCAACATTCTTCATCAAACATTATGCTTGCTGCTAACCTAAATTCTCATCCACTCTTCAGATCAACTCCCTGATACATTTGGCAGACAATCACTTCAGCAGCGTTCTCTCCGTTACAGAATTTAAGTAAGTGTAATAAGGACATTTATTTAATATATTTTTTAAAAAACAGCCTACTAATCACTAATTGCTTGCCTTATTCCATTAGGTAATGATGAAGAACATTTGGTTCATTGGTGATTCCTACATCACCAGACTAGAGCAATTCTGCCGCACAGAACACACCGAGGTCGATTTGAATTTGGAAAATGTTACAGTGTAATGGATCAGAGGGGGGGGATGCGATGGTCTAATGTATTGCCTGCTTTAAAGAACGAAAGGCAATTCATTGCCTCCATTTCTTCCCTTCCTTCATGCATTGTAATCCACTCTGGTGGTAACGATATTGGAATGCTCAAAGGCGTTGAGCTACTAGAGTACATGAGAAATGATTTAATGGCAATCTGTCGGCTTTTTCCTGGTTGCAAGATTGTTTTCTCTGATCTCATTATTCGCAAGTGCAACAGATATAGCACAAACATGAAGGCTATTAATAAATGTGTTAGAAATGTTAACAAGTCTGTTGGTGCTTTCATTAAAGATATTGACATGGTTTCAGTCTGGCATAGGAACATTGTAGCCGCTGATAGCAATATGTTTTTGGACGATGGTGTACATCTTTCACAATCTGGCATGTCTATGTTCTATAGTAACATTAGGTCTGCAATATTACAAAATGTATTGTGATGTGTGTTTTTAGGAATGCATATTGATGTAAGACCATGTTTTAATTTACATTTAAAACCCCTGGAAAAATTTTTAAATACTCTCATTTTTTTCTCAATTTCTTTCTGTAGATTATCAAAAGAAAAGAAGAAATGGCACATGATTCTGCAAAGTGGAAACGTGATGATTCCTCTTCTAAGCTGCACAATAGAAGTCACTGTCCGAGCCCTACATTGTCACTTTGCAATGGGAAAAAAAGGGTACAGGAGACAGAGAATCATCAGAAGAAGCAGCACTCTGAGTCTCGTCCACCACAATTAGCACAATCTTTTCTGGATGCTCCAGCTGTTGCTTCATGCGCCGCATACTCACAGCCTCCTCTTGTGTTGCGACCAGAGTCCCCACAGCAGTCTGATGTTGCGTAATTGTCTCAGCCACTGCTATCAATGCATATTTCACCAGCAAAAATATCATTGCCACAGCCTGGCAGTTCTAAATGCTGCCATTACTTTCTTTCTTCGCATGAGGCACGGGTGGAATATCTTGCAAAATGCACACTGTCTGATGTAGAACAATCATCATTAGAATCAGACAACGCTATAGAAATCTAATTGTCACAGCACGATGATGATGACATGCTTCCACTTGAAATTGAATGCACAACCGATGAATCTCAAAAATGCATGCAGGAGGCAGTAATGCACCGATGCGACAACACCCAGTGCCTATTGTCTACTTCAGTGAGAGACGCAGAAGAAATAGAAAATGCTCAGGAAAGTGAGGCGGTACTACTGGGTGTGTCTGACAACGCCACTGTGAGTGCTGCGCATTGTGATGTCGACTCAGACAGTGATGTCACCGCAGATGATGTTGACATTATTGATGATGCCGACGGCTATGACTATGAAGATCCAACATACACCCTGAGTTATGCACCATCGAAATTGGCAATCCAACCATGCAAAAGAGCCAGGATTGATGACAACCCGAGAAATGTGGAACAGCGAGGCCAAGGAAATTATTTGACCTTGCAATCTAGAATAAGGAAAAATATAGCACTGATGTTCAACAGATGTTTGTCTAAAAGTCAATCAACCAGCTCCAACCGCACCACAACAACAACAGCAACCAACGCCAGCAATCCATCACCAGTGGCTCATAGCACAACCATTACTAGAAATTCTATGCCTGCATGTTCGCCGGCTCCCTCAACATCAACAAATGACGAGTGTTTCATTGTTGTCACAGGAAGGAACAATCAACCAAACCACCGACAGCCATGCAGATGCAAGAAAAGCACAAAGGTCAGACATCTGGAAACATTTCACTGCCTGTGACAAAAATAAATGTGTAGTCCAGTGCAAATACTGCTGCAGGAAAATAACACAAACGAATGAAGGAGGTAAGAGCCGTCCTGGTACTAGTGGAATGCATACCCACATGAAGCACCATCACAAGTCTGTTCTCAATGCCTCTAGCAGAACACACTGCAGAACGACAAGCACCTCCAATCCAACTAGAAGCACTGCTAGTGCTAAGACTGTGCAGACAACATTGCTAGAATTTGTACAAAATCAAATGAAATGGCCAGCATCTCACCATACTGCACAGTACTACCTCGCACTGGTGTCCAAGTTGCATGCAGTTGACATGCTTCCCTTCCCATTTGTTGAGAATGAGGGATTCCACGAATTAATGGAGAGAATGGCAC
Organism: Sphenodon punctatus; assembly: GCA_003113815.1. NCBI lineage: Eukaryota > Metazoa > Chordata > Lepidosauria > Sphenodontia > Sphenodontidae > Sphenodon > Sphenodon punctatus. The sequence continues at coordinate 770,032 of QEPC01004821.1, read as the reverse complement.
CATGATGGAAGGTACCGTCACGATTTTATTTCACTACAAACACTATTCCCAAACTCTACGAGGCATCATGCAAAGCAGTATCAAATGCTATGTGTGACTGTGAGGGCAATGTTGTGCACCTTACAACAGACATGTGGACCAGTGCGCAGTACATGAGGTACCTGTCCATTACTGGCCACTGGATTCAGCATGACCCCAAGAATAGACTAGTGAGGCAGCAAGCCATACTTGTTTTGGAGCACTTTCCTGAGATACACACTGCCGAAAACATCCAGGAAAAATTGTTACAACTGACAGAGCAGTGGTTGCAGCCCCTTGGTCTCTCTGTTGGGTGCGTTGTTTCAGACAACGGGGCAAATGTAAAGAAAGGCATTTCAGATGCTGGTTTCCAAAATGTATCATGAATGGCTCATTTGCTGCATCTCGTGGCAAAGAAATTTCTGAAAGCGGATCCATTGATTAAGGATACAGTAGAGCGTGCAAAGAAACTGGTGGCACACTTTCGTAGATTGGCAACATCATGCTGCGAGCTACGGAGGATACAGCAGGAGACAAACCTTCCACTTCATTTCTTCCCTATCAATGTCTGCACACGGTGGAACTCTACATATCATATGCTGAAGAGACTACATTCACAAAGACTTGCAATTGAGACTTTCTTTGCTGTGGCCGCAAAGTCTGTAAAAGAAGCCTCAGATATGCAGATAAATCTCAGACAGTAGAATGTAATAGAAAATCTCATTATTCTGCTGGAGCCCTTTCAGGCCATGACTGAGTTCATGAGCAAGACCGATGTAACAGTCAGCCAGAGCTTGGCCTCGCTTGTATTATTAAGGGCCCAAGTCAAAGACATCGCTCCCTCCTTTAATCGTCAGCAGGTGGATGGTAAACGTCTTGCCATTATCTTGGGTAAAATTATCCACCAGAGCACCCAGTTTGAAAAGATTGGTGAAGATTCATTGTACTGGATGGCAACAGCTCTGGACCCACATTTTAAGAAGGTTAAGAAGGTCGGGGGGGGGGAGAGAATCCACTACCGCTGCATGTGAAGAAATCGCCACACAGATGGTAGGAGAGCATGACAACAACACGCAAGATGAATCTGAAGAGGATAAAGCAGAGAGCATTTCCGAAGATAACACTCAACAGCCTCAGGCTTCTTCGATGTGGTCAAATTTTGAAAAGTATGGCCTCCTTGCACAGAATTGCATTCGATGGCCAAGAAGAGTTGATCCACTTCACCGTCATCACCGTCCAATAACACTTGCTGCAGCCGAGGATATGTACAATAACACTTGCTGCAGTACCTTTCGTCGGATGGTGTGGTTGGCATGAATAACGATCCACACATTTACTGGGCAGAAAAAAGAGAGACTTGGCCAGCACTCTACAGTTTGGCAATCACACTCCTTGGTTGTCCTGCCAGCAGTGTCCCATCAGAACGTTTATTCAGCTGTGCGG
>QEPC01004821.1:742650-761760 GCA_003113815.1 Sphenodon punctatus | reverse complement strand
CCCCCCCCCCCCCAACCGTCCTCACCCCTTCTCCCTTGCTGCCCCCTATGCTTGCAACTCCCACCCAAAATAATTTGTTCTAATCCCTCCCTCCCAGCCTTCAAATCCCACCAAAAAACCTAACTCTTCTGTCAGGCCTTCCTAGGGTTGCCACCTGTGCAGATTTTAAAGGGAATCTTATGAAAAATACATGTTGAAGGGCCCTAGGTGCCAATGTAGGACCTGCAATATGTATTTTTCATAAAGACAACTGCAACGCACTCTACATGGGGCTGCTCTTGATGTTCTTCACCAACTGCAGTTTCTGAGCAGTCATGTCGACCTGTCTTCTGACAGGGGCGAGTCACTGGGAGTGCTTTACACCAGCACTCCAGAGTCTGAACTGGCTACCCGTACCTTTCCAAGCACAAATCAAGGTGCTGGTTTTGACCTATAAAGCCCTAAACAGCTTGGGTTCCAAGTATTTGAAATACCATCTCTTCCCTCAAGTCCCATTGCAGTTTCTGAGGTCAGTTGGGAGTGACCTCTTGCAGGTACCATCTGCCTATGAAGTTTCTACAACAAGAGCCTGCAGAGAGACATTCTCAGTGGCTGCCTCATGATTATACAACTCCCACCCCTTGGAGATTCATCTAAGCCTGAACCTGCTCATCTTCCAAAAAGGATACAAGACCTTTCTGTCTGGCCAGGCATCTGGCAGGCAGGGATAGGGTTGGGTGGAATTATTAAAAGGGCTGCAGGGGGCTAAGGGGATTTTAAAAGATATTTTTATGGATTGTAAGTCACCCTGAACAGTAAGGGGAAGGGCAGCTGTAGCCAGGCATCTCCACCCAGAGCCTTTAGGGGGCACTGTCATCACACACTGTTAGCACGTGACCTGGTCCCATGCATCATCACGGGGGGACCCCAAGAGGGGGAAGGTCCTGGTGATCAGGGTTTGTTAAGGGTTAACAAATAACAAAGAAAAGGGGGCGGGCAAAACACACACACACACACACTAATTCTAGGTACAAGGACAAACCTCCAGTCTGGCTGGTTACATAAACAGAAGTAGTGAGGGGAAAAGTGAAAGTAGCAAGCAGGGTGAAAGGGAGGAAGGGCTCAAGGAAACAGGGGGAGAAAGTAGGAGCTGAGGGTTACCTATCCTTTCCTATCAAAGACAGGATGCTGGGCTAGATGGACCATTGGTCTGACCCAGTATGGCACTTCTTATATTCCTGTTGCCAAAAGGGGACAGGCACCCCACAGATCCAGTGATGGTCAGGGAGACGAGGGAAGGACAGACCGTAGTCTGGGAGATCCCCTCGGGGTGGTCACGAGCAGAGAGGTCTGCACGTATCCACATCCAAGAGTAGCTCACTCACCCAGCGGGGAGAGGGAGCAGTTATAGAGGGTTGCACAAGGATTCTGAGAGCAGGTACAATAGGTATTTAAAAGTGACAAAAGGATTTTCGAGGACCTCTGGGGTGGGACAAGAGGAAAGTTCCAAATATAAACATGGGTTCCAGGGATTCTCTAAAGGAACAAGAAAGGAAAGTTCCAAATATAAACATGGGTTCCAGGAATTCTCTAAAGGAGCAAGAAAGTATCAATCACAAGGTTGTGGGGAGGAATTTCTAAAGACACAGGAAGGGAACACTCTTGGGCATTCAGGTGGGTGGAGGGATCCAGGTGAGTTTTCAGAAAACATGGAGCACTAACGACCTTTTGTGTCCATACTTTTGTCGACGCACCTGGAATGAGACACGGACTCCAAGTTGGGGTTTTAAAGGCCGCACTCTTTATTCAAATTGAATTATGATTAGGCTAAGTGGGGTAATTGCTAGGGGTGGGACATCAGGACAAATACCAGCTACCGGATTTACCGGTTACCGGATTTTAAAAAAACTGATTGCCGGATCTGTGTACCGGTTTACTGGTACCGAATTTGTTCCATTGATTTCAATGGGGAACTGTCCCCATTGAAATCAATGGGAAAAAAACACAAAAAACCTCCCCTCTCCCCCTCCTAGACTGTGCGGGTGGAAGGGGGGCACGCCCCACCCACCCTGGCTTTTAAAAAAAATATTTCCCCCTTAGTCCCTGCTAGTGTGGGCTCCGGGCCACCGGCAGCGACCCAGATCCCGCACCAGCAGGTACTAGGGTGATCCCTGGGGTGGTGGGTGGTTTAACACCCCACCCACCCCAGGGATCACCCTACCTCCCCACCCAGGGATCGCCTACCTTGCGCTCCGGGCGGTGGCGGTGGCGGTCCAACTCCGGCGGCTTCAGCGCTGGCTGTGGCTGCCGGCTTCAGTGCTACTAGGCCTTCCGGTGAACTTCCGGGTTTCCCCGGAAGGCCTAGTAGTGCTGAAGCTGGCAGCCACAGCCAGCGCTGAAGCTGCCAGAGTCGGACCGCCGCCACCCGGAGTGCAAGGTAGGTGATCCCTGGGTGGGGAGTTAGGACTAGGTAGGGTGATCTGATCCCTGGGGTGAGGTGTGTGTTAAACCACCCCCCACCCCAGGGATCGTACCTGCTGGTGTGGGCTCCGGCTTGCCGGTGGCGACCCAGAGCCCGCAACATCAGGGACTTCAGGGGGAAAAAAAATTTTTAAAGCCAGGCTGGGCAGGGTCGGTGGGTGGGTGTCCCCGCTTCTGGACTCAGGAGGTAAAGTAAAGTGGGGGGGGTTAGTGTTTTTTTTTACATTGCGGCCATTCATTTGAATGTAAAAAATCCGGTACGGGGGAATCTGGTAAACGGGCCGGATTACCGGGTTTAATCCGATACTGCCGGTACACCAAATACCGGCAGTATCGGATACCAGATGATCCGGTAGTCCGACCCCTAGTAATTGCCTCTAAGCAATTCAGGTCCAGCACTCCAACTCGTATAACTTTTAATAGTATAACAGAACAGGACTTGGCCTGGATGTGCCCTCCAGTGCCATCCCAAAATAACATCCCCCTTCGCTCACTGCCCTGAGGCCGTGATCGGAGGGGACCTTGTCCCTTTGGACTGGAGCAAGGATACAGTACTCAAGGTTTGAGGGCCGTGCTTGTCCTTGCCCTCCTTTTGGCCGGTGCCCCTTGCTGGGATGTGACCCTCACGCTTGCCGTGCCATGCGATTGTGCCAGGTGTCACCTCCCCATCTCTTAAGGAGATGCCTCCCATTGCTACTTACTTAATTAATTTAACCAAAAACAGTGCTGGACCCCAGCCACTAAGGGACCACCGATTCTACATCGGATGATCCCGACCCCCACACAGCCTAACATCACCTAACATTTCCACCAGCTTTGCCTTCACTGTACTTAAGTATAACTCATTGCCCTCTGCCGACAAGTGTACCCCGTCCGGGCAATACAAATCTGGTGACCTGTGGGTAATGCCATAATGGGAAATCTTTGTCCTTCCCCTGGAGTGAAGCCCTTTTTCCACCTCTCTGTTAATATTATGCCAGGATTTGTCAACTTTCCGTGGGTTCTGAGCGTTGTTCCACCTCACCCTGACTACCAAATCTGTCAAAACAATGGCAGCCCTGGGGAAAATGCACTCCACGTCCAGCAGGTCGGCCCTGATGTTAATAACCATAGCCACCCCTGTCAATGTAGGCAAGTCGTTCTCCCCCAAGTGGATTACCACAATGTCGAGTTTCCTGTTAGTCCCCACCGCACAAAGCGTGGGAAGTAACTGGTGCCACCGCATGCCGCTCCACCCCATCAAACAAATTTTGGCTCTGCTTGCCAGTCCCAGCTGGGTTCCCCAGTGGGTCTGACCTGCAGCTTTCACGGCCCACCACACCAAACTGTGGCCGATGATCCACACCCGACTCCTGCTGCGATACCTGGCTGCACCTGAACAGACAGATGGAAGAGAAAACAGTTAGCATCACGAATGTACGAGCGATATGCCCGAGAGCACCACCGCCCCATTGCCCTTATCACTTGCTCAGGGAGGCTTGCTGCAGCAGCAAAGGATGCAGCCCTGATGTGGAACGAGTGTGATCCATATTCCAGGGATGGAAGACCCAGATGGGACAATGCCCTCCTCAGTACTGCCGTGAACTGGTACCTGGTCACTGGGGGGCCTTGGTAATGCCTGAAAAGGAGGCCTGCCAGTGGTGGTCGGACCCTGATGCATTCCTCAATCGCTCATACAGGGCACAGTTCCGTAGCACTGGCCCTATGCAAGGCCACCACGTGGCCCCTGCCCCGCTGATCCATTTTCGACCAATGCAGGGGCAACTGGAGCATGTCGTTGCCCAACCTATAAAGCTCTTCACAACCTCGCTCCCCCTACCTCTCTGCATTTATCACCCTCCATACTCCAGCCCGTGCACTTCGCTCCCCCTCTGTCCCTTCTCTCACCCTTCCACACCTTCCCTGCTCCCCTAAGCTCCTTTGTCCCTTCTCACTTGCTGCCCCCCATGCCTGGAACTCCCTCCCTGTCCACATCCGCCTTGTCCCCTCCCTTCATACCTTCAAATCTCTCCTTAAAACTCACCTCTTTTGCTCTGCTCTGTCTGACTCTTTATCCTGCTGAGCCACTATTTCCTATACCTATGGTCTGTTTACCCTTATCCTTGCCACATGGACCTGCCTGCTGTCATTCTCATCGTAACCAAGTCAAGTACGTGCACTTGAGACCTCGCATCTTCATGACTGTTAGACCCCTTGTCTCTCCCTCTGTGCCCCTTCCTAGGTCTCTCCCCCAGCTCCTGTCTCTCAGATTGTAAGCCCTAGGGGCAGGGACCGTGTCTATTTTATTACTTTGTAAAGTGCCAGGTACACTGCTGGCACTATATAAATGTTTGTTAATAATAATAATAATAATAACCGTACGTCATTGATGGATAAGGCTCACCCAGAGGAATCCCTCCCGGACTCAGCTACCACTTCACTAACTTGAAAGGCTCCAAAAAAATGCTAACTTGTAAATTTCTGCAAACGATAACACTTCAAACGGGTTGAAACAAACATAATTAAGGGCATTAATTATCCTGAGGAGAAGGGCGGGCGTGATTGGGGCCCTGCTATCTGGCACCTGGATTTGCTCCCGCGACCAACCCTCCATCATTCTGCGGAGATAAAAACCTCAGGCAGGTGGGGGGAAACCGGCAAGGCCACTCATAAACCCCAATGCTGCTAGTTTACCGGAGATGGTACCCACCACCACCCCCTAATGCCTCAGCGCCAGTGCAAACTGTATCATATGTGCCTCAGGGATAGGTAAGCCCACTCCCCAACCCTGTTGCGCTCAAAACTCCTGAAATTCCTGGAAGGATCTCATGTATGCTGCCTGGGTTCGCACTACTAGTGATCCCAGAACAACGTTGTGCAGCTCTAGGATCCAAGGTTCCACAGTGCTGAGGACATGGGTTCCAGCGACAAGCTGGCTCCGGGGCTAAAGAGCAAACTCACGCCATCTGGAAGTGAGAAAGGGCATTGACTATCCCGTTACTAATGCCGGGCATGTGCCGCGCAACAAAAAGAATATTATGTTTTAGGCACATCAACACCAATGCCCTAACCAGCTTCATAACCCAGGGGGACCTAGAAGACAGCGTGTTGATGACGTGCACCACTTCCATGTTGTCACGCCAGAAAAGGACGGAGCGGTCGTGGAATTCAGCAGCCCAAATATGGATGGCCAAGACAATTGGAAAAAACCTCAAGAAAGGTAAGGTCCTTCGTGACCCCCAGCTCCGACCACTCCTGCGACCATGGTGCAGCGCACCACCTGTCCCTAAAGTACACCCCAAAGCCACAGCCCCCTGCCGCATCCGAGTGCACTTGAAGCTCGGCCTCCAGCAGGAGCTGGTCCCGCCAGAAACTGACTCCATTGTACCCTTCCAGGAAATCCGCCCAAATTCAGAGGTCGCTTCTCTTCTCCTCTGTGACCCATATATGATCGTGTGCGGGAGGGTTCCCTTTCAGCCTGCAGTACAGGCGTGCAAGGAAAGCCCGACTGGGGGTCACAACTCTGCATGCAAAGTTGAGGCTCCCTACCAAGGACTGCAGCTCCCTCACTGTGACCTTAACTGCAGCAACACAGGCATATATTTTTTGTCTCAAGGAATCCAGTTTATTCTTGGGAAGGCGGGACAGGGCCATCACTGTGTCAATTTCTTTCCCCAGGTAATGTGAAGGAAGTGGAGGGGCCCTCCATCTTCTCCGGGGCCAGTGGAATCCCCATTTCATCTGCCACCCTATGGAATGTCTCCATCATCCCTAGACACTCCCTTGTCCCTGATCTGTCAATGAAGAAGAAATCATCAAGGTATTTTGTCATTTTCCCTCCTTTCGCCCGCTGCTGTACCACCCATTCAACCATGGAACTGAAACACTCGAAGGCAGAGCATGAAATTGAGCATCCCTTCGGCATAGCCCGGTCGAAATAATACTGGCCTTGAAAATGAAAGCCCAAGAGGTGAAAGGCAAGCTCTCTTGGTGGACCGGCAGTAGTCGAAAGGCAGACGTGATGTCAACCTTAGCCAGCAATGCGTTAGGGTAAGCCCCTTTTATTAGGTGTACCGCCCTATCAAAGAATGCGTAATGTACGATCGTTAATTCCATAGGAATGGCATTGTTAAATTCTAATCTTATACCTTGAAAGCTGTTGCTAGTTGGGAGTTTCTCAGAATCGCCGGGGGAGTTTATTAAAAAGAGAGGATGCCCTTCACTCAATTGCTCCATTTACACACCGGTCTCCTTCTATACTACCTTTCTGAAGCTATACTGGTTTTGCAAGAGGGGCTTATCTTTACTTTCTAGGCTTTAACCCAGCCTGACTCTGAACTCTTGACTTGGGCTCATTAATTCTCCTGTGCACCCCTCGAACTGCTTTCCACGGGGTGCTGCTTTGCCCAGCAGAGAGGGCAGGGGGGTGTCTGTCATTTTGTGGGGGAAAGCATCACTGGTAACAACACACAGGGAATTACCTCAGGCCCAGTACACAAAACATCCTCAGCTTTATCAGAGTCAATGCATGAGTCCCTCCATTGTAAGTTATTTACAATGAGTTCATGACTTACAGGGTCCCAATCCTGCACGTGTCCTGCACCAGTCCAGCTCAGCCCAAGGTTAGCTGGTGAGCTATTATGAATTTTCATAAAGACATGCAAATTTACGGAAAGTAGGGGTTTGCTGAAACGTACCTATTTCGCTCCATCAAATGTTGGGGGGGGGCGCGGACTGAGCATGCGCGGCAAATAGACGCACTGGGAAAAAGCCCTGCTCAGCCCGAGCACAACAAATCGAAAATAAACAGCCTACAGACTGCAATCCCAGCAAAAAACTATTTCCTGATGAGCAGGAGGATCCGGAGCCAGTCAAAATTAAAAAAAGGTTTGGTGAGCGGCACAATGCAAGCCTTTTATAAGGCTCGGAGTAATACTCCACAGGGGGCCCCAACGGAGGCTCACAAGATGGCGATGCTGCGAGGACATGGGGATTGAAAGGGAGGAGAAGGAATTCCCCACTTTACTTGCTAAGCTCACCCAATTGATAAAACAACAATATGAGACCACTCAGCAGGACAGGGAAACTATCAAGGAGGGCTTACAAAGGTGATCACAGTCACTGAAAATCTGAATAAAAAATTTGATGCACTCGCAAAAAGGGTCACTGAATTGGAAAATAGAGTTAGTAAACAGGAAGACCTTACGCACACGAGGGAGGAAAAAATGCAGGGGATGGAACAAAACAAAAAACATGGCTTTTTTGATTAACAAAGTGGAGGACTTAGAAAAATCGTAGCAGACATTGTATCATAAAAATAGTGGGAATGCCTGAGCTGACAAAAAATAACAATGCCAGAGACTTAGTTACAAGCATCATTAAACAGGTATTCCCACAAAAGCCAGAATTGCATGGGATTGAAATTGAGCATGCACACTGTGCTCTCAGACCTAGACCAAAGGAAAACAAATCCCCCAGGGCAATTATTTTCAAATGTTTAAAATTTACAGAGAAGGAAGCAATATTGTCTGCTGCAAGACAAAATAAGAGCTGCGATATGAAGGAAAGCAGATCCTCTTTTATCCAGACCCGGCAGTGGAAACATTAAATAAAAGAAGACAATGAAAGAACCACCTCAGTCTTTTCTACAAGAGTGGGATACGAGCTCACGTGCTATTCCCAGCGAAATTCTCATTTTACCATAAGGATAAACTTAGAGTCTTCCAAAGTTTGGTGCAATTGGAGGCATATATGAAGAAATATATGGCTGACCAAACTTGGGCACAAACTGAAACCTAATCGCAAGAACCCTAGAACTCTCAGGACTCATAAAATGAAGAGCAAGAGAAAACGTATACCATCATTCAAACAGGCTTGATCCTCCTAGGATACTGGACTTAAAAACAAAGAAGGGAACAGCCCAAAAAAACAGAGTTGAAGACTTGAAAGACTCAGTTAAGTTTTCTCACCTAACATAGGTGTTTCCACTAGATGGCACCAATAGACATTTAGACCTAACTCTCAAAAATTTTCAGGTTAAATTTGTTGATAAGTTAAGGTATAAGAATATCATAGTAAATAATGTTGATAGGCTATTTTGATATTGTTTAATAAGTTTAAGTGCTCGGGCTGGGACGATAGCATAGTACTGTTACACTGCGAATTTAGTCATCAACCTCCCCACGCAGGATGCTATTACCCCTGTATCAGTTTGAATGTATGCTTATGTTGATCTCATCTTAATTTTTTTCTTCTTTTTTCTTTCTAACCGTTTTGTAACATGTATTATCTGTGATATGGTGGACACTCATTGCAGGGGGGACTGGAGGCAAAATAGGAACAAACTAAAATGGTATGGGGAAAAGAACTGCAAGAAAAAGATTCTCATAGGTAATCCAAAACTTAATATACAACCCAGGGTGAGAAACAGAAGGAGAAGAGATTACATTAATAAAGAAAAAATACCCATAAATAAACAAAAAAAAATAAACATGGCAGAAATTAATATATGCACGGTCAATGTCAAGGGCCTAAACTGCTCCATAAAAAGGCGCAAATTTTGGCAGCTCGTGGGACAAAAAAGAATTGTTATAATAGTAGGACAGGAAACCCATTTGCTAAGTAAGGATAACTACAGACTTAAAAATAAAAAATACAACAAAATGTTTTTGCCAATGCCAATTACAAAAAAGCTGGAGTCCTGATAGGAATATCCAATTTACTTAATTTTAAATGTATTAAAAAAATAGGAGACAAAGAGGGAAGATACTTTATTATCATTGGTACGATAGAAGACATTACCTATACGATTGCTTGCATTTATGACTCTAATAAAAATACACTAGCCTTCTTCAAAGAAATTATCCCAATTATAAAAAAAGAGATGAGAGGCAGGTTGATTCTGTGTGGAGACTTTAATATTCCCCTATCTATGCTGGATAAATTGAACCCATCAATTAAAAAAAAAAAAACCAGCAAAAAATTATGAAATTAATAGAAGAAGAGGAATGGATAAGTGTTTGGTGGACCCAGAATCCCACACAGAGAGATTACTCCTTTTATTCAAATAAACACCTAACCTACTCTCTGATTGACCATATAGTAACAGAAAAGAAATATTTTCAAACAAGTTTTCAGAGTCAGATACTGCACACGACCTTTACAGATCACAATGCAATATGGGTAAAAATGACAGATAACAAAGTCAATAAACATATACATACAAGATGAATGTTGAACAAAACAATTTTAATGGACCCACAAATCAAGGAAAAAATACAAAAAGATCTCATAGAATACTTTAACAATAACGATCAAGGGGATGTTTCCCCATTAACATGATGGGACGCTATGAAGTTAGTCATCAGAGGCTCATATATCTCTGCAGTCGCCTACAAATGGAAAGAAAAATAGAGAAGTTCAGGAATTACAATTGAAATTGACAGCTTTTCAAAACATACAAAAATTGAAACCAACAAAGAAGAGGAGGGAAAAAATAGTGGAACTGAGGGGTTTGATAGAAGCCATAGATACAGAACACATCCTTAAAAAGTTAAGATACACGAAACAATTTTATTTTGAACGGGCGAATAAGGCAGACAAAACATTGGCATGGTTAGTTAAAAAAAAGAAAGAAAGAAAAATATATTTCACATGTTAGAGACAAAACGGGCCTAATTAATGTGACAGGTAATCAGCTAAAGGACAGATTTGTACAGTTTTATTCTGATTTTTACCAATCTATACAGCCCTCAGAATCAGCCATACAAGAGTTTTTAGCGGGGCTAACTATACCACAATTGAAAGACTCTCAACGGGCTTATCTAAATGCCCCAATAACAAAGGAAGAAATAATAGACACAATCAAGGACCTCCCCTCCAATAAAGCCCCCAGCCCTGACGGATAACCTGTTGAATTCTATAAAGTATACAGTGCAGAGATAACCCCGTTTCTGGAGAAAGTATTCCAGACCTTCATTGTTCATAAAAGTTTAGTCCCTCTTTCTACGAAGCCAATAGAACCCTATGTCCCAAAAGTGGGGGAAACTTAGAAAAATGCACAGGATATTGACCCATCTCCCTACTAAATTCGGACCTAAAAATATTTATAAAAAATTTTGCAAGTAGACTTCAACTTTGTATTAAAGAACTGATACCCTTGGACCAAACAGGGTTCATTACCAGATGAATTGGTATCGATAATGTTAGAAAAGGGATCAATGTTATGCACAAAATTAAACAGGATAAAACTCCAGCGGCAATAATCTCACTGGACGCAGACAAGGTCTTTGATCGTCTTGAATATCAATTCTTAACAAAAACTATTGAGCACATGGGCATTAAGGGAAGCTTCTTAGAGTGGATTAAAATCATACACAAACATCCTACCTCAAAACCTATTGTGAATGGTGAACTGACTAACAAATTTGACCTGCATAGAGGTACTAGAAAGGGATGCCCTCTCTCACCATTACTATTCAACATTGGATTAGAACCACTGGCATTAGCTATAAAACAAAATCCTATAATAAAAGGAGTACAATCCCAGGACCAAGAAGTTAAAATTGGTCTATACACAGATGATACAATGCTGTTTTTGACCAATCTCAAACATTCTGTTCCAGCCACCATAAAATTACTCGAGCATTTTGGTACGCTCTCTGGGGACAAGATTAATATATCTAAATCACAAATGTTTTTACTAAACGAGCTAAGTATCCCTTGGTCAGAAATTGAGCAAATTATCCCTTTTCAAATCAACAATTCACACCTAAAATACCTGGGAATTAACCTGACAAAAAACACTACACCCCTATATAAAAGCAATTACTTACCTTTGATAGAGGAAGCCAAGAAATTGAGAGATTTGTGGTTGACAATAGGATGCTCCTGGATGGGGAAAATAAATTTAATTAGGATGATACTATTACCTAAATTATTATATACTATAGTGGCATTACCTATTCAGGTCCCAATAGAATTTTTCAATACACTGAACAAGGTCATAAATAACATTATCTGGAAAAAAAAAAAAACCAAGAGTAAGACAAACGATTATGTTGACCTCTGCAGAAAAGGGAGGTCTCAACTTACCAAATTTCAAATTTTATTACTGGGCGTCGATATTACAGGGCATTAAGTTATGGTATGAAGAGACGAAGGAACCCACTTGGGTGGAAATGGAAAAACAATTATTACACATAGATAAATTTAGCTTCGTATTTGATAAAGAAACCCCCCCAAAAAATACAATCCCAAGACAAAACCACACCCCCATTTGCGGACACCGCACTACGAATTTGGAGAATGTGCCAAAATAAATTAGAAATCCAACAAGGAAAGTCTCCACTTAAACCAATAACGTGTGATACCCTATCCCTAAATAAAAAAGAGAGACCTTGCTCAGATGGCAAAAAAAAGGATTAATTCAAGTTAGACTGTTTTTTGTGAACAAAGATTTGATCACTGCAGACACTATACAAACTAAATGTAAAGAACAAATAGACCTCTGGTTATACAATAAAATACACAGTTATCTAACGCACCCTCAAAATAAACCACACTTTATACGAGAACCCCACCTTCTCAAACTAGAATTATTCAATACCAGCCCACATGGGAAAAGAATATCTAGATTATATCAAATAATTAGAAATATATTTCACTTACCAGATACAAAAATTGGTCACCTACCTCAGTGAACTTGTTTCTCCTCTGTCGTACTGTCAGTGATCTGTTGGGTAGCTCTGCGGATGACCGTCAGGAGGCAGAAGAAGAAGAAGCATTCTGCGCATGCGTGGAGCTGCCCGGCCATTTTCTCCAGTCCATATCTAAGCCGAAGAACGTCTCCACTTCTAGAATTACTTAACACAACATTAGCGTGCTCCCCCAATCATACCACTGGGACCCAACTGGGCAGTGAGTTTTGAGGGGAATCAGAGAACTGTACTTCTACCTAACTAAAACCAAAACCTCTTTTTTTAAAAAAAAAAGAAACGAACTGTCCATTACACCCCTAAGACACTCCCTATTCTTGGTCTTTGCTGTTTGACAGGGAGGGCCGGATCACTGACAGTACAACAGAGAAAAAACAAATTCACCGAGGTAGGTGACCAATTTTTGTTTCTCCCTCTGTCTCCTGTCAGTGATCCGTTGGGATGTACCCAAGCCCAAATACTTTAAGGGTGGGAGCAAACAGCCCTGGGGGCCTCCAGAACCCTCCTGCCAAACGCCGCCTCAGCGGATCTGAACAGGTCCAATTTGTAATGCTTTACAAAGGTGTGCAGGGAGGACCAAGTAGCCGCCCTGCACACCTCTGCGTAGGAAGCCCTAGATCTGAATGCGTAGGAGGTTGCTGCCCCCCGCACTGAGTGAGCCCAAATCTGTACGGGTGGAACCTTATATTTGGCCTTGTATGCCTCTATGATGCATTGGCAAACCCATTTAGAAATCAGGGTCTTGGAGGCCTTTTTTCCCCCATAACTCGGTCTAATGTTAACAAACAAGGCTGAAGAAGAATGAATTCCTTTGGTTCTTCTCAAGTAGATTTTTAGGGCCCTCCTAACATCCAAGGTGTGCCACACCTTCTCTCTAGCATGAGTTGGGTTAGGACAAAAAGATGAGAGAATAACTTCCTGTGACCTATGAAAGGTTGAGTTAGCTTTAGGAATAAAGGCCTCATCCATTCGGAGGGTAACTGATTGATTCTGAAAAGAGCAAAAATTCTCCTCCATGGACAGGGCTCCCAACTCAGACACCCTTCGAGCGGAAGTAACAGCTACTAAAAATACTACTTTCAAAGATAGCATATACAAAGAGACATGCTTGAGGGGCTCGAAAGGGGGGCCAGTTAGAGCGTACAACACCCAGCTAAGGCTCCAGGAAGGACACCTGTGAACTACTGGGGGGCTGATGTTCCTAGCTACTTTTAAGAACTGCCTGATGTGTTTGTGAGGCAAGACTCTCCTGTCTGATAGAGATTGCAGAACCGAAGTAATGGCAGCTGCTTGGCGTGCTAGTGTATTAGATCGTAACCCCTTTTCCAACCCCTCCTGGAGGAATTGAAGGATGGTCTGCACTTGAGCTAAACATGGGTCTATCCCCCTGTCTGCTGCCCAAAGAGCAAACACCTTCCAGGTGGCTCCATAAGATTTTCTAGTTGCTGGCTTTCTAGTCTGTTGTAGAATAGCTAACACAGCCTCTGAATAACCTGCCTTTCTTAGTGCTGCGCATTCAAGTGCCATGCTGTTAGTTTTAGAACTGAGATGGTGTCGCACAGTAGGGGGCCCTGCGCTAGCAAGTCCGGGCGTAGAGGAAGGATTATTGGTGGTTCTTGGCTCAATTCCACTAGGTCCGAGAACCACGGTCTCCTTGGCCACCAAGGAATGATTAGAATCACGTGTGCTCTTTGTTTGAAGATCTTCGATATCGTCCTGGTCAAGAGGGGCATCGGTGGGAAGGCATATAGCAAGCCTCAGGGCCACGCGTGATTGAGGGCGTCTACGGCCTCTGCTTGGTTGTCCATAGTCTTTGCCATGTAATGGAAGGTTTGTCGATTTTGTCGTGTTGCAAAGAGATCGATCTCTGGATATCCGAACTTCGTTGTCAGAGACCTGAACACTTCCGGGTGAAGGTTCCATTTGTGTGGGTCTATGGACTGCCGACTTAGCCAGTCCGCTTGTACGTTCTGTACCCCCTTTATGTGAAGTGCCTTCAAGGACTTCAGGTTGATCTCCGCCCAAGTGAGCAGTTTGACTGGCTCCTGTTGTAAGCAACTGGACCTGGAGCCTCCCTGGTGATTGACATACGCTTTTGCTGTCATGTTGTCCGTATACACCAGGACATGAGCACTGCTGATGTTGTGTGCTAGGTGTTGCAGAACCAGTCGGATTGCTGTCAACTCTAGGACATTGATGCTCAGCTTCGCTTCCTGTTGGTCCATAGCCCCTGAACTGACCTGGTTCCCATGTGGGCTCCCCATCCCTTCAGGCTTGCGTCCGTTGTTACGACCACCCTTTCTGGCTCCTCTAGTGGGATGCCCGCCTGGAAAGTTGTTGGGTCTAGGAGAACTGAAGTCTTCTGATAGGAGAAGCGAAGCCACTGTTGATGGGGCTCCCAGATCGGAATGTGGAGGTAAGCGTCCCTGAGGTCCAGAGACACTAGCCAATCTCCCCCCCTGATGGTGTGACATATTGATGTTACTGTCTCCATCTTGAATTTTTGGGTGCAGACCACCTTGTTCAGATGCTTGAGGTTGAGCACCGTTCACCAGGAGCCCGACTTTTTCGCTACTAGGAAAAGTAGGGAATACAGTCCCCATCCCCGTTGGTCTGGGGGAATGGATTGTATTGTCCCGATGTTTTTGAGGCATTGTAACTCATGGAGCATGGCTGAGTGTTTCTCTATCCAGCCTGATTTTGGAGAAATGATAAAGGCGGGAGTTGGGGTCTTTTTGAACTCTATTTTGTACCCGGTGCTTACGCATTGCAGGACCCAGGCATCCAAGACAGACTGCACCCACACATCTGAAAAATTCTGCAGTCTGCCTCCCACTTCTAAGTTCCCCTCGTAGTCATGCCTCCTGCTTTCCGGTACCCTGAACGAAAACCTTGGGTTTTTGTTTGTCCTGCCTGAAGTTGTGGGCTCTGCCTCCTCTACGAGAGAAGAATCGCCCAGGCTGGTCCTGTCTGTACTGGTCCTGGAATTTTCTGGAAAATCCGTATCCCGAGCCATATCCTCCTCTGGTTCTGAAGCTGGGGCCACGAAAAATATTTTTCTTAGATCCTACCTGCTGCAAGTTCTTTTGTTTTGATTTGTCATTGGCGTCAGCCAATACCTTTTCAAGGCAAAACCCAAACAATTTGAAACCTTTATAAGGGGCAGCGGCAAGGAGGTTTTTTGCAGTATTGTCACCCTCCCAGGATCTGAGCCAAAGTTTGCGCCTGGCTGATATGGAACTTGCCACGGATCTGGCAGACCATGTCATCAAATCCATTGTGGCATCGGCAAGGAAGGTGGATGCCAAGTTAATTCGTGAGGATAATACCTGGGCTTTTCTGTCAGAGATGCCTGGATCCTGGGCTTCTTGCAACCAAGCTAGGAGAGCCCTGGCTACACAGGAGGAAATTACATTTATTCTGACCACTGTGGCGGAGGAATCTAGACTCCTCTGTAGAGCCGTCTCTACGGCCCTATCCATAGAATCCTTAGGGTAGCAATCCCCCTCTGTTGGAAAAACGGTCTGTTTAGCTAGGGAGACTGCAGCCGCGTTGACCTTGGGGTTCTTTAGTAGGGGTTCCTTGCATCTAGAAAGGGAGTATAGCGACGCCTGGGTTTTATTCATCCTCTGTCCTTTTTCAGGGTGCTTCCACTCCTGAAGGATCAATCTCTCAAATGTCTTGTCTAGAGAGAAACCTGGATCTTTCCCATGAACTGAGGGAATATACTTGCGCTCCTCCTCCTCCTGAGAGTCGGAAGACACGTCTTTGGGGGGGGTTCCACTAGCTGGAGGGTCTTAGCTACTTGTGACATAAAGTCCCCCTTGAGATGGAAAGGGAACTGTCTGTCCCTGTCTTGAGATTCTTGTGTGGGGCCCTGAGCGTCCAGGTCCTCAACATCCTCCCAGTCTTGGTCTGAGTCCGATGCCAGCTCCAGGGTGGCTTGGGCTCTTTTAGGCTGAGACTCGTCTCCACTCTCCACCTCAGAAGACTGAGGGGATCCCAGGAGTCTATGGACAGAGGCCTGCAGGTGGCGCTTGTGTGCCTTATTCTTTTCCTTACATGGGGCTTTTCCCGCTTTCCCTGCTCTTCCCTTTGGATGGGAAAGGGTTAACCCTGACACACACACCCCGTCATTGGCGCGGCCTTGCTCGCTCCAGATCCCTGGGGCGAGGTAACTAGAGGGGGGGAACTCCGAACCCCGGTGCCCAGTACTGGGGGCGCGGAGAGCGGATTACTTGGGTTCCCTCCCTGTACCTGTGTAAGGCGCTCCAGTGCCAGCAGAATTTTATCGAGCCTTGTCTGCCATGCCGGGTGCCTCCATTCTGTCGCACTCCTGGGAGGGGCCAGCTTGCTGAGTTCTCCCCGCCCCTGCTCCTTCCATGCCTAGCTGTGGCTCAGTGGTGAAGAGGGGAACGTTGGGGGCTTTTTTCACACGGCACGGCCTGGCCCGACCCCCGCAAGCGGTGTCAGGGCCCCAAGTGGAGGGAGACTTATTGGGTTCATGACTCTGCGGTGACTAAGCCGCTGGGGTAGGCAGAGGCGTCTTCTCCCCGAAGTCAGACTGCTCCCCGGTTCCCGGGCACTTTGCGCGGCAACCTGGCGGGCACTCAGACGTGAGTCTCCCTGTGCGCGAGGGAGAGGATTGCTGCCCCTATGCCCCGCTCTCTTCTTGTTTTCTCTCCTCCGATTTGAGAACCTAACTATTTCTTAATTTTTTGTCTTTTCAGGAGACTGAAAAAATACCTCCGACGGCCAAAGGCAGAAGACTGGAGAAAATGGCCGGGCAGCTCCACACATGCGCAGAACACTTCTTCTTCTTCTGCCTCCTGACGGTCATCCACAGAGCTACCCAACGGATCACTGACAGGAGACAGAGGGAGAAGCTGGGTACTTAACAATGTGGGGAAACGAGATGCGGCTAATGATGACTGGCACACAGATGGCACACATGAGAAAGTGTGCGCGGTCCCTAATGGTCAAAAAACCACAGATAAATTTAACCTTTAGATTTTATTTAACCCCAGAAAGGATACACCAGGTAAATAAAGGTTATAGTAATCTGTGCTGGAGGGAATACAGACAAATAGGTACTTACTTACATCAGTGGTGGGACTGTATCATAATAAAGAACTTTTGGCAGAAAATCTGGGAGAAAATAGAACGATGTACTAAGCTGAAAATACCCTTTACACCTCAACTGGCATTGCTGGGGATATGGCCAAAAGAGCTAGAAAAACAGACCCAACGTTCCACCTGGAAAAGCAATGATCTTGGCGGCCATCCATTCAATAGTAAAAAAATGAAAATCCCCAGCAGGCCCTACAATTACAGACTGGATCCAGAGACTGGTTTGTCCTATCGATGGACAGAATAGCGGCTGGATTACATGATACCCTGGAGGAATTTTACATGACATGGACCCCAAGTTGGACTTTAGCTACAGAAAACGTGGATATGGAAAAGAGAGAACTCTCCATCAACTTACATTCAATTTGACTTAACAACCTGGACCGAAGCCCACCTACCTTGGATTCAGATACCCACAAACCTCTTCCTTTTATTCTTGCTATTTTCTTTTTTTGCTCTCTTTAGGCTATTTTATTGATGTTGTTTCAGCAGTATTTCTTTTGATGATGGATTATATGAATATTGTAGACAAATAATGACTTAAATGTAAAGTACAGAATTAAAACAAATTTTAAAAATGTTGGAGGGGACGCAATTGGTGTTAGGAAAGCAAGCATCAAGAGAAGAAACCAGTTTGGGATTTAAAGTTGACAGTTGGCCCAGAGTTGAAAATGTTTATTCAATTTTGCCCCAAGACACGCAAATTTCATTCTTCAGTTCCCAATCTCTTTGCCTGGGTGACCCCCGTTTGGAAACTTAACTAGAATCCTGTGACTCTGGACAGCAACAAAATTGTGCCAAGCCAATGGGGATCATCCACCCATCCACAGATAGTGCAACTCCACTTTGGTCCTACAGTGGCATTGGGTGTATGTGTGTCTGCTGCCCTCTGCTGGGAAAGATTTACATTCAAACACAAGTTCCCATTTGCAGTGAACATTAGCTTCTCTCATTTCTGACAGTGTCTCAGGTCAGTGTGTGGTAGGATGGAAACACAGGCCGTTTTGGAACAGGGGTCGGGGTAGGGGTCATGTGTGCACATGCACTTCCAGTGGGTGGGGGAAGAGACTGGATGGCAGCAGATGGGCGTGTACTCGGTGTGCACACCCATCCACCCGCCAGCAACCATGCCCCCTCATGGTGCAACCTGGGATTTTCCAAGTTACTTCATAATGGGAGATGGGTGGAGGGGGGGGGGGGTGTCGCGGGAGTGTACGTTCATCCACCCCCGATTTTACATGGGCACTACATGGTAGCATCTTAAACGCCCACAGTAAATGTACTGAAGCATGAACACTAAGATGAACTCTGATCCAGTCTGCAGCCTTGCACAATCTGTATGTCAGGACTGCTACCATGACACCAGAGGTCCCAGGCAAGCACAACCTGGGCACAGGATGGTCCCACATCCATGAGATAAGAGAAGAATGTAGAAAAACTGAAATATTAATAATGGTCGGCATAAGGGATGGGATGCCTTGAAAAGGATGCACAAAGTATCAATCAAGATTGCCCTAGGGTATAGACATTTTGGAGATGTGTCAGGCTCCGGGGTCGGAGCCTAGGGAAAGGACGAAGGGGAAGATGAGGGAAGGCAAAAGGGGAGACACAGGATTAGCAAGGGAACCTCTCAGCCGCTCTCTGATGTCCAGGAGATAAAGCACTCCGCATAAGTACCAGTCAAGCTGGTCTAGGAAGGCATACGACTCATCATCGAGGTGAAGGGACAGGGAAGAAACACACAGGGCCGGGAACTGGAAGACAGGGTTCAAGGGATCAACACAAGGGAAGCGGGAGGCAACAGGGGAAGCCAGAGGCGAGGGGA
>QEPC01004821.1:726587-738382 GCA_003113815.1 Sphenodon punctatus | reverse complement strand
AAAGGGGGAAATGGACCAAACTGGGATACACACAAGACAAAGGAGACAAGCAGACATGGAGCACACACAAGACAGGGGAAAACAAGCAAGCAAGGGGGCATGCACACAACAGGGGAAACAACACAGTCTTACCACATGCAGAGGGGAAAACACGCAGGAATCTCACACACCACAGACAACACGAGTACTTCCTCAATCACCATAGACAAGAATGGGAAGGGGGTAAGAGACGTTGCTCCACCAGCTTCCTGTGGCCACACCAAGGCTTAAATACTTCCTGTGGCCAATCAGGAAGCTGGGAGGCAGGGCTAAGGTAATTGACTACAGCTGGGAAGGGGCATGACACACAAGGAACAAGCATACAAAGGAGACAGAAGGGAGACAACCCAACACCCTCCCAAGGCCACCAGGTGGCGCAGGGCACTGGACAGTTTCTCCAGCACCCCAAGGGCCATGGGTTCGAGGCCCAGCCCTGACAAGATGGACATATGTAACGTGTTTGATAAAGTGTTGTTATTTACCGATAAATACGAGTAGGGAAAATAGGAGGGGCTTTGACCTAGGGGGAAAAAGAGAGAGCTGATACCATGCTCTGGACCCCCCTTTTCTTGGGTGCACCCCTCAACGTGTATGGGGATGCCAATAAGAAAGACATTGGTCAACAATAACCTGACTCCGCTCTTTGCCAACAAACCCAGTCTGAGGTCTGCTATTTCCAGTGACGACAAGGAGCAGTGCCAGAGGCTGGTCAGTCCCAAATCTTCTCCAACAGGGTGGTTACCAGATCAGTGGAGAGAGGTGGGATGATCTTGGTTACCTGACTATTGTCTTATGCCGGGAAGGCAGGGAGTAGGAAGTAAATCAGGGCTGGGTGAACCTTTTCCCTCCTGGAGACCACTTTCAATTAGTACAAGCTCCAAGGGTCACACAGACGTTGGTCCCAGGACACTTGAGGGGGACACCCAAGAAAAGGAGGGTCCAGATCATGGATCTGTGCCATAGATCTGTTTCCTATCTTTGTGTGCATGCCCTTATCTCTGCTTCCAGACCGAGTTCAGTTTTTCAGTACTTGGTGGGGTGGGAGGGTTAGAAACTGGATCCAGGGGGCAAATCCTGGAAGTGGAAAAGGGACACATAACAACTGGCTGTGGGCCTCATTTGATCCTCAGGCCTGAGATTCCCCATCTCTGGGATAGGAAAATTGGACACTTACCTCTGAACTTTCTTTCTGCGGGGGATCCTCCTGGCCGACCAGTCAGGACAGTAGGGTAGATCCCGCCAATTACCACTAGGAGGCAGACAATTACTTTTTCTAGACCCTATCCCCAGGGATCTATCCTTCACCTTCCAGTCTTACCAAGCCTTATCAACCTGCTTGCCTGTTAAACTATACTTATTGTATGTTACCTAATTTCCTATTGCTCTGAACTAGATAACTGAGGACAAACTTATTCTAACTCTCTCTCCCCCTTTACTAATCGGATGGTTTAAGAAGGTAGGAGGCATGGCAGCAAAGACATGCTCCGACACCACAGTTATGAACACTCCGGGTGGGGACTGGCCGGCCAGGAGGATCCCCCGCAAAAGGCAAATTCAGAGGTAAGTGTCCAATTTTCCTTTCTCCCAGGGGAGCCTCCTGGCCGCCCAGTAAGGACAGTAGGAACTTACCCAAGCAGTGCCCCAGTCCAATAGTATGAGAGGGAAAATGAAGAAGAGAGATAAATCAGCGGAGAAACTAGCAGTCCTTTCGGCAGTGCCTCTAATCAGAGGACTGCCTGAAGGACTCTTCTCCCAAAGGCTGTATCCATGGAGTCCTGTAATGGGATCCTATAGTGTCTAGTAAAGGAATGCATCAAGGATCATGTTGCAGCTCGACAGATTTCCCCATAGGAGGCTGCATTTCTGAAAGCTTGAGATGTTGCAGCACCCCTAAGGGAATGAGCGAATATCCCTTTAGGAGGGATTTTGCCTGTCGCCCTGTAGGCTTCTGAAATACATAGAGACATCCATTTGGTGATTAATGCCTTGGAAGCTTTCAATCTCTTTCTCTGCGGGTTGTAAGAAATGAAAAGGGCCGAAGTTTTCCTAAATGATTTAGTTCTGAGTAGGTAGATCTCTAGGGCTCTCCTAACGTCTAGGGTGTGCCGGGTTCATTCTAACGGATGTCCTGGGTTGGGGCAGAACGACGGGAGACTAATCTCCTGTTCCCTATGGAAACATGAGTCTACCTTAGGGCTAAAGGCTGGATCCAACCTGAGGACCACCGAAGACTCCTTGAAGGAGCATAGAGTTGGATCGATGGATAGGGCTCCCAATTCTGACACCCTTCTGGCAGAGGTAATCCCTATGAGGAATGCCATTTTAATGGATAAATAATATAGAGAAACCTCCTTCAAATGTTCAAAGGGGATCCTGGTGAGAGCCCCTAGGAGAAGGTTCAAGCTCCAAGAGGGGAAGTGATGAACCACTGGGGGGGGAGAGAGAATTCTGGCCACCCTGAGGAAACGTTTTATATGGGGGTGATCGGAAAGCCTGTGACCCTTTACTGTGCCTAGAACGCTATTAAGTGCTGCTACTTGTCTCTGTAGTGTGTTGGGTTTTAGGCCCCTCTGTCATGGGTTGGCGGGTCCGCACCCCCACTTTACCGGGTTTGAGTGACTCAGTTTCCCTCGCGCACAGCCCGCTTGAATTACCCAAAGCTACAAAAGAAAACCAGTACCTCTTAGTGTTAAAAATCATACTGCTGGCACCAAAGTTTTGTGCTTTGTTGTCATTTTCAGATTTGTTTCCTGTTGTCATTTTCAAATTTAAAGTTCCAAAAGAAATTAGTAGTAATTAAGGATTTGGGCTTTAAATGGATATTGGATTTTAGGAGTGTTATGTTAATTTAGATGAGATTAGTATGGGATATGTGTAAACCCATTGGGTACCTATTATATGGGAGGCCAATTGACTGTATGCTATTTAATTGTATTGGATTATTTTATCGAAATAGTATGCACAAATTTTGTGGTTGTTGTTGTTGATTTGTTGTTGTATTATTTGGCTATGGCGAGAGCTGATGTCACAATAATAAAGCATAAACCTGAAACCTGACTCGAGGGGCTGGATGAATTTTTTAGGCTTTTTTTGTCTGGGGTGTTTTCCCTTCCCCGCTCCTTTCGACTGGTGCTTAAAAGCCAGTTCTGTTCACTCCCAGGGGGAGGGGACCTTTTTCTCTTCAGCTCTGAGATAATTTCTTTTAACACCTCCATGTGCGAGTCTTGGGCTGGAGGGGGTGCGGGCTGGGCTCCCTGTGGCAGATTGTTCTTCTGTCTCTGCCAGTTCCGCCGCGGCCCTGCACCTGGGAGCCATTCCCCCCCCCTGCTTTTTTAGACCCCCGCGGGATGGGTGGGGGAGGGACGGGCCGCCTCAAGGGCTGCTGAGGGCCGTGAGACCAATTGCTGGTGTGGGCCAGAGAGGATCCAGGTCCCACATGGTTGTTCTGGGTGCCTGGCCAGTCTGTGGGCTGACAGTGGGAGGAGGCGGGCCTGGGAAAGCAAGGGCTGCGCAGCTCCGCGTCGGAGCTACCTGAGCTGGGAATGCCGCGACTGGAGTTTTTTTAAGGCGGGAAAGGTCTTCCACTCAGTGGATGGGAGGGAGGGAGCGGGAGAATCAGGCGTGGTTACTTGCCGCTTCTCACCCGATCCTTTTCCGCTGCGACGAGGTCTGCTGCGCTTGGCTCTCCCCGCTCAGTGGGGAGTGGGGATGGCCCCTCAGCAAGCCTCCTCCTGGGCTGCTGCTCCCACTCCTTGAACCTAGCTTGGCACGCTATTGGCAACCAGTGCAGAGTTCGGAGCACAGGTGTAATGTGCTCCCGATGACCCATCCCCGAAAGGAGACAGGCCACCGCATTCTGCACTAGCTGCAGCCTCTGAACCAGGAACAAGGGAAGCCCCACGTAGAGCACATTGCAGTATTCCAGCCTCGAGGTGACGAAGGCATGGATGAGGGAGGCCAGGTCCAGACCAGAGACGAACGGATGCAGCCTTCGCACCAGATGCAACTGGCGGAAAGCAGCCTTCGGGACTGCCTCCACCTGCCGCTCCAGGTGGAGATCCACGTCCAATATCAGCCCCAGACTCCGGACCTGCTGAGCTATAGGAGGGTGAACCCCCCCCCAATCAGAGGGGTCACTACCTCCCTCGCTCTCCCCACCAACATCACCTCCGTCTTTATCAGGATTGAGCTTCAGTCTGCTCTGCCACATCCATTCCGCCACGGCCTCCAAACACTGGGATAGCAACGAGACAGCAGGGTCTGGGTCAGTTGAAAAAGAGAGGTACAGCTGAGTATCATCAGCATACTGGTGACATAGCACCCCGAACCCTCTCACGACCTCCCTCAAGGGCTGCATATATACATTAAATAATAATGGAAACAGAATAGAACCCTGCGGAACGCCACATAATAAAGCGCGGGGGCAAGATGTCTCATCCCCCAGCACCACCCGCTGGCTTCTCCCCAAGAGGAATGAACGGAACCATTCAAGAATAGTCCCATACAGACCCCCCCCCCCAAGTCACGCAGTCGTCTCAACAGCAGCCCATGGTCCACGGTATCAAAAGCGGCCGAGAGATCTAGCAGGATGAGAAATGTTGAACATCCTGCATCCATCTCCCAGCGGAGGTCGTCGACCAAGGCCACCAATGCCATCTCAGTGCCATAGCCGGGGCGGAACCCAGGTTGAAACGGGTCCAGGAAACCGATGCTATCCAGATGCACCTGGAGTGCCACCACCCGCTCAATAACCTTCCCTAAAAAGGGAAGGTTAGAGACAGGTTGGTAACGGGCGAGCGCATCCACATCCAAAGATGGTTTCTTCAGCAGGGGGTGCACCACAGCCTCCTTGCTGCAAGGACGCGTTCACTACCCTCACCAGCACCGTCCCCAACGTCTCCCTGGAGGCATTCACCAACCAGGACGAGCATGGATCAAGTTCGCAACAGGTGGCCCTCACAGACTCCAAGACATCTGCCACATCGGCCGGCGTCAGTTCCTGAAACTCCCCTCACAAAGCTGAACCGAACGGGGCCTCCATCACCTCGCGCTCTCCCCTACTGCCCCTAATCCAGCATCAAAGCTCTTGATTTAGGTTGGAGTGACTCTGCTCATTTGATTTAGGTTGGAGTGACTCAACTCTGATGGCCATGTTTCGATAGGGCCTTAATGACGAGATTAAAGACCAGTTGGCTTGTGCTACTACTACCCCAGTCACTGTGGAAGAGATGGTTACATTGTCACTGAACGCAAACAAGAGCATTGGTGGGACCAAGGTAGGGAAATGGGGTATTGGGGTCCCAAGGGGCCGACGGGCCCCACCCCGGGCCCTTCGGGTCAGGGGGGTCCTGAACCCATGCAGACAGGGGCCTTACGGGGTCCTCTCAGTCCTGAGGAACGAGAAAGGCGCCTCTGTTTCTATTGTGGGGCGGCTACCCATTTTTCAAGGGAATGCCCTTCCAAACTCATGCGTTCCGCTGGACCGGGAAACGCCAAGGACTGGGAGGGCGGGGGGGGCCTCCCGGTAACTTATTGTAGTTCCCCCTTAGGGTCAATGAAGGGCTCCCATCCTTCACCACAATTATTCGTACCCCTGACCCTGCAGTGGGCTTCCCATCGCTCCCTGGTGGTCAGGGCTTTGATAGATTCTGGGGCCTCCGGGAATTTTATGGATGCCACTTTTGCTTCTGCCCACGGGGTTCCCCAACAGACCCAGGCCTCTATAGAGATGGTCCAAATGATTGGTCTCCCCTCACTTCAGGACCATTGTTGGTATGCTCTACACTTTTGGGGTGTACTATTGGCTTGCACACTGAGACGATTCAATTCAATTTAATTTCCTCTCCCGTTTTCTCTTGTTCTCGGGCTACCCTGGCTCCAGGTTCATAACCCCTCCATTAACTGGGCCACATGGACCTTGAAATTTACATTCCCTGCCTGTTGTCCCCATTTTATTCCTCCCCCCTTGCAAGGTCGCAGCCCCTGTGGCCATATCCCCCCCCCAATGACCCCCAAATCCCTTTCCAATATAGTGATGTAGCAACAGTCTTTAGCAAACAAGAGGCCTCTGAGCTCCCACCTCATAGATCCTATGACTGTCCTATCAAACTCTTTCCAGGAAGTGAACCCCCGTACGGACGAATTTATAATTTATTCCCGGGGGAAACGGAGACATTAAGAATTTATATTAGGGATAACCTAGCCAAGGGTTTTATTCGCCACTCCGCCTCCCCTGCAGGGGCTCCCCTCTTTTTTGTCCCTAAAAAAGAGGGGAACCTTAGACCTTGTATTGACTACCGAGGGCTAAATCAAATTACCGTCAAGAACCGATATCCCCTCCCCCTTATTCCCAAACTTCTCGGGAAGCTCCAAGGAGCAACTATTTTCACCAAGCTCAACCTGAGGGGTGCCTATAAGCTGGTATGGATCCAGGAGGGATTAATGGAAAACAGCCTTCCGTACGTGGTTCGGACATTTCAAATATAATGTCATGCCCTACGGGCTCGTAAATGCTCCTACAACCTTCCAGCATTTTATTAACGATATTTTGAGGGACTTATTGGACTTGTATGTAGTAGCTTATCTTGATGATATTCTTATCTTTTCAACCTCCCCAGAGGAACATGTGCAACATGTACAGACCGTTCTGGAACATCTGCTCCGCCATAAGTTATACTGCAAAATAGAAAAATG
The DNA here is from genome assembly GCA_003113815.1 of Sphenodon punctatus. Taxonomy (NCBI): domain Eukaryota; kingdom Metazoa; phylum Chordata; class Lepidosauria; order Sphenodontia; family Sphenodontidae; genus Sphenodon; species Sphenodon punctatus. The sequence goes on along the minus strand of QEPC01004821.1, from coordinate 731,650 downwards.
TGTTTTTCATGCCTCTTCTGTCCCCTTTTTAGGATTCATTATCTCTTCTAGGGGTATCCACATGGACCCAAGGAAACTCAAAGCCATTAACCTCTGGCCGGCCCCGACAACGGTAAAAGCCTTGCAAAGGTTTTTGGGTAGTGTGAATTATTATAGACAGCACATTCCCCATTATGCTGACTTAACCAAACCCCTTACTAGTTTACTGCGGAAAGGCGTACACTTTGAGTGGGGGCCCCCCCAAACTAGCACCTTTATCCACCTAAAGCAAGCTTTTATGTCCGCTCCCCTTCTTCAATACCCTGATGCAGGGGCGTAGCAAGGTTGAGAAGGGCCCGGGCTCAAGTCTTAGTTATGGGCCCCTTCTCGCGCGCGCTCCAATTACACAAGGTTTTAAGACACTGGACAGGGAAGAAGCTAGTGGATAAAGAGAAACTGTATCGAGATCAACATAGTTTTTATATATATATTTCACTGATTTGCCAGCCCAGGAAATGTGCTTTCAATACAGAATTCTACACAGTTCCACTTTTATTGACTCAATAAGTCAGTGCCAATATATAGGACCACACTGACAAAACACAGCAAGGATCCAAAAGCCACCCCATGTCCAATGAAGAGATCAACAAGCTATATGAATCAAAGACCATGTTGCTGCTCTAAAACATTTTAATTTCTCCCCCGCAAGAGAGAAGCTCAGGATTACATATTTCCTCCATGCTTCATCCAGTAATAGACCCTGACAGCTAAAGCATCTCACAAAGCAAGAATAATCAAAGCATCCAAAACAGAACAGACATCCTTGCTTTTTTAAAAAAAAAAAAGGGGGGGGGAGGAGGAAAACTGAAGCAGCCTCTTCTACCTACCAGCAGGAGTTAGATCTCTCAGGTTCAAACAATTCCAAACAAAAGTTGTGGGGAAAAACACACACAGTTCAAGCATTGGGGGTGGGGAGGAGAGGCTCCCAGCACTTTGTAAACTGAGCTAGAAGGCTCCACAGTAAATTTCTCCAAGGTGAACAACTCAGGCTTGCAGACCCTGCTAATGTCAGTCTCCTCCCCAGAGCAGAAAGGACATTAAGGGGGTTAGGAAGTAGTTGTAGTGGGAGGGGAGGTTGGAACCGAGAGGGGCGCCCACAGCTGTCAGAGAACTAACTATCCCAGCAACCTTGGACCCTTTTTTCTTGCTCCCATTAACTCCTCCCTTCCCCAGGTGCCCGTTCCAAGAATGCTGTCCTGGATCAGCTGCAAATAAAACACTTTTGACTCCCTTCCCATCTCCTCCCCAAACAAGATGTCAGCGTGCCCAGAGGATGAGGACAGTGGGCAGCAGGGCACTGGCCAGCACCTAAATCTCCCTCCTGGTCTGGGGCAGCTCCTTGCATCCCTTAGCTTCTGAGCAGCCCAAACAGCCAGGCTGTTCACATCCTCTTAACTGCGGTTGCCTCCCGTGTCCCCAGACCAAGCAGGACAGCAGCCACACGCACCTTCTCCTTCCCCTGTACCCCCCAAAACTAAAGGCCAATGCCTTGCGTCTACTCTCCTCACAAAACGTTCCTTTCACCCATGCCCCCGCCCCATCCCTCCACAGCATCGCTTCATGCCCAGCCCCTGCCCTGAAACCTGGGGGTGGGTAAGGCTTATTTCAGTTACAGTTAAATCACTTTTAATTGCAGTGAATTCATTCTGTGAATTCCCCCATCTCGGGTGTGTGTGTGCTGATCAAGGAGTCTCCACTTCCAAAGGTCTGGAACTGGGCTGGCTGGGGGCTCTGCTTGGCGGCTCGGCTCCTAAGGCGTGGAGCTGGCCCGGAGACGGAGGAGACACTAGTCTCTGATTGATCCCGACCTGACACTCATCCCAACTGCTCTGGGGGAGACAAGGGCGGGGTTGGTGTGGTGGGGGGGGCAGTCCCCCTCCTCTATCCCTTCTCCCTTGCAGCAAGGCAAGGGAGAAGAGATTTAAAGAGGAGGGGGACTGCCCCCACCACCACACCAACCTTGCAAAGTGAAGCAAGCGCTTTAGCTCTGTCCTCCGCTCTGATATCGTTAGCTTTTAGCTGCCGCTCGCTCGCTCGCTCACTCACTCACCCGAGGCACCCACGCTGCCTCCGCTTCCTTCGACTGAATCTGAGTCTGTTTGTGAGCCTGCCTCGTGGTGGGCTTAGAGGCAAGAACGCCGACGGGGAATGCGACGTACACATTGTGTGACGTTGGGACGGGCGTGCGTGTGGAGGCGGGGCTAAGGGGCTCTGCCAGGTGATGTGGACTGGCCGGCAGCGGAGGGGAGGCATCAACATCATGCACAGCTGGCAGGGGGGCCTACGTGGAGCCGCGGCAAAAAAACCCCAAACTCTCAGATGGGACAGGCGGCACCGGGCGGATCCCTATTTTTCTTTTCGGGCCCCCTGGTTTACGGGGCCCCCCCAGAGTAGGGCCCGGGTTCAAATGCGCCCCCCCGCGCCACGGTAGCTACGCCGCTGCCCTGATGTTACCCAGTCCTTTATAGTAGAAGCAGATGCATCAGATGTGGCCATAGGGGCAGTGCTGACTCAAACCCATGGGCCCTCGGGGCGTCGCCTTCCCTGCGCTTTTTATTCTCGCCAACTGACCCCTGCTGAAAGGAATAACCCCATTTTAGACAAAGAATTATTGGTTATCAACGCAGCGTTTGAGGCATGGCGACATTTTTTGGAAGGAGGTCCCCACCCCATCCTGGTGTACACCGACCACAAGAACTTAGCATACCTCCAGTCCGCCCGCATCAATAATGCAAGACACGCCAGATGGGCATTATTCTTTGCACGTTTCTGTTTTTCTATACAGTACCATCCTGGCTCACAAAATACATTGGCAGATGCGTTATCCAGATATTATACCCTGGCCGAAAGAGAAGGAGACCTCCAGGGACCCATTCTCCACCCCCGAACTTTTGCAGCCACCATCCCGTCCCTGGCACAGCTACAAACCGTAAGCCAAAAGGAAAGACCACGCCCTGACTTTCACCGAAGGTATGGGTTGTTTTATTTTAAGGGGAAGGTGGTTATTCCACCCAAGTTCAGGACACACGTAATGAGGGCCCACCACGACTCCCCTCTCGTGGGACACGCAGGGTACCAACATACTCTTTCATTGATTCAAAGAACATTTTGGTGGCCTTCCCTCCACAAAGACGTCGAACAGTATGTACGAGGATGTTCAACGTGCGCCCGAACAAAAACCCCTCGGACTTTACCGGTAGGGTTGCTACAACTTACTGACAGACCCAGGGGTCCCTGGCAGAAAATAGCTACGGATTTTATAGTAGGGCTCCCTAAATCGGCCGGGCATGACTAAATACTAGTAGTAATTGACTATTTTACAAAAATGTGACATTTTATTCCCTGCAGAGGGGTGCCCTCAGCGCCGATCATCGCACGTCTTCTCCTCCGGGAAGTAGTACGCTTACATGGACTACCAAGAGAAATAATATCGGACAGAGGTCCTCAGTTTATTTCTCGGTTCTGGAAAGCGTTCTTTACCCTTTTACAGGTTAGGCTTAGACCTACCACAGCCTACCACCCCCAGGCGAATGGACAGGTAGAACGTGTGAATCAACACATTGAACAATATCTATGGTGCTTTTGTACCTACCTTCAATATGACTGGGTGGAACATCTACCACTTGCTGAATTCACGTATAATAATGGACCCAGTGCTTCTCTAGGGAATTCCCCCTTTTATGTGTCCTACGGCTTTCATCCCCCCCTTTGTTTTCCAGAGGTACCCCTCACGTCAGTACCGGCAGTCGGAGCTTTGGTGCAAATTATCCATAAGGCTCAGCAGGCCGCCCAACGTTATCTGCAGAAAGTCCGTCTCGTTACAAGGCAGCCACCGATAGACGCCACCTACCTGGGCCCTCTTTAAAGGTAGGTGCGATGACGGAATTATCCATCCTTGCGTCCCTCGGCTAAGCTTGACGACGCCTATATAGGTCCCTTCCCCATTACCCGAAGGTTGAATAAAGTCACCTACACTGTAGGATTACCTGCCCATATGCGAATTCATCCTTCTTTCCATATCACCCTTTTAAAGAAGGCACATGCCCCTACCTATGCCCTCCAACGGGACATTCCAGCCCCCCGGTCTCCTTCCCGACGGGCCCGAATACGAGGTACGGGCCATTTTAGATTCCCGCATTTCTGGTTCACGACTCTATTATCTTGTAGACTGGAAACATTAGGGACCCGCCGAACGGTCATGGGAACCAGCTATGAATATCCATGCCCCTCGTCTTATTCAAAGGTTTAATTTCCAACATCCCTCTAAACCTGGCCTTCGAACCTTGGTTGGGGGAGGGGGGGCTTGGAGGGGGGTACTGTCAGGATGCGCGCCGCCTTGTCACTAGCAGGTGGCTTGTCCCGCGTTGCCCGGCAACAGCTCAGCGTGCGCGGGAGCCGGGGGAGCCATAGATGCCACAGCAGAGAGGCGGAGCTACCTCACACTCATGCAACGCGCAGGACCCCACCCAGACGCTGAGCACACCGGCATTAATCAGAACTGGAGCCATAAAACATACCGGCGGGGCTGGGAGCTGCCGGCGGTAATCATTTGAGAGAGGCTGGCTCCTGGTGTATGTGGAGAGTAAACATTGTCTGGACTATTGAGTGGAGCGAATGGGCGGTGCGTTTGCTTCTTGTGTTCTCCCTTCCCTAGAGTGACTCTGTGGTGAGTGTGTTTGTGCGTTTCCCTTGTCTGTCCTAGTTACATCCTTCCTGTGAGTGTGTGAAGTGAGGTCACGGAGTGTGGGTTCCCTGTTCCTTCCACCCTCTTCTTCCTCTCCCTTCCTTCCGTACAGCCCCCCCCTTCCATGGAGCGCGTGTCCTGTCCCCTGCAGGGAACATTGAAACTGACCACCTACCTGCTGAGCCTGTAGCTGTTGCGGGGGGGCTCTGGAGCTCCGCTCGTTGTATTACCACCGCCGCCGCTGCCGCCGCTGAATCCTGTTGCTGGGGCCGCCGCCGCTGCTTCTCGTCCCCGCCAGACACCTGCGGGGACAAAAACAGACAGAGCAAGGTTGGGGGCT
>QEPC01004821.1:692218-706809 GCA_003113815.1 Sphenodon punctatus | reverse complement strand
GGTCTGGGACTGAGTGGGTGGGGGGTGAGAGGTACGGCTGGGGGGGCACTGTGCCAGACATCCAGGACTGTAAGCCCTCCCCTACACCCTTAGATATTGGGTGCCCATAGGGCACAATTTGTAAATGGCTTCAGCAAAATCGATCATGTCATCAAGAAGAGGCAGTTGTTGACACTCCTTCCAAAATCAATTTAACATGGAAACATTAAAGTTCAAGTAACTAATATCTGCAACCTCAAAATGTATTGAATACTCAAGCAGTGCTCCACTCCATAAGAAGTGCTGTCCGGGAGGCTGGGCTGGGCTGGCCTGGCCTAAGGCTGTAGAAGACTTTCTGTTTACTGTTAAGCATTTATATAGCACCAGCAATGTACTTGGCACTTTACAATTGTTAGAAAGAAACACAGTCCCTGCCCCAGGGGGCTTACCATCTAAGAGAGACAAAGGGTGGGGGAAACAGAGGAAGACACAAGGATACAGTTTGACTGTTTTGTACAATAAGGACATTGAGGGACAGGGGAGTCTGTGGTGATGGGCTGGGCTGGGCCGGGGGGGGGGGGGCACAGTCCGTTTCTTGTCCCTGGGCCCATTCCAACCTAGCTACGCCCCTGGATCTATATCACCCAATCTTTCTCTTATCTTTTTCCCGGCATTCTGCGGAACTTGCATCAAAAAAGAGAGCGGAAGATCCAATTTTTAAAACTGAAGATCTACAGCCCTCATCCATAGATATCTCAGAAAGAAAGCCTTTCTATCTCAAAACACCTTTGGATGAGCGAATATTTAATACTCAATGTCAATTTCAATGCAAAAAAAGCAAGGATTTTGCTGTAAGCACCCCAAGAGACATACACCCAGTTTCTAGTTTCACTAATGCTGAAGGGGTTCCCAGAGGGACACCCAATAATTTTCATAGAAATTATTCTGGATTGGTTCTAGAAGAGATACCACTAATGGGGAATAACGCCACAATTGGGCACCATAACACAATTTCATAAGTACTTCTTCTCAAAAACTTTCAAAGCCAGAGCAACCAACTGACCACCCTTACCATAGAAAAATTTTAAAATAACTGCAGCACTGGCTGAGGCTTCCTGCTTAATAGATTGAATGTGCGACAACCACAGATTATTATAGAAGAAAACTAATCCAAGATACTTAAAAGGTACAAACCTGAACTACCTGGTTTTCTCCTATATACCAAAGCCTAGGTTTTAACCTCGTTGCAAACACAACAATTTTTGGTTTTTTATAATTTATTTTCAGCCCCTGCATGCAGCATTTTCCCACAAAATCAATCAACAATCTCACCAGACCCAGTCTGGCCATAGAGAGCAAAACGGTGTTATCCACATACATTAGGACCGACAACCGTTGATCCACAATTTTGGGGGCCAAGTAGTCGCCAATATCCTTGTGATCCAAAATCAATTGGTTCACATATAGATTGAAAAGTGTTGACGCTAATAGGCAACCTTGCCTTACCCCTCTAGATGTAGGGATCTCCTCCAATAACCATCCTCTCCTGTTCAATTGGAGCCTTGTAGATGAATAAAGAGATCTAATAAAAGAGTAAGCCACCTAGGATCTATGCCTAAACACTCCAATTTGGCCCACAAGATATCCCGATCTATCAGATCGAAAGCAGATGAAAAATCTATAAAGGCTGCATACAGATCTAACCCTTTTTCTTTAGATTGATTTATGACATGATTAAGAGTAAAGCAACGACCAGTCATACTCCGACCAGACTGGAAACCAGCCTGTTTCTGTTCTAGCAGCCTTAGATTGTCTTTTGATTGTCCTCTATATGAGACCCTAAGGCAGACTTGGTTAGCTCTGCTGTGAGAAAAGAAATTCTATCCGTCACCCCTCTGTAAATTAAGTGAGCTATTGGCAACACAGAAGGAAGAATCTATGCAGGCTATTGCCTCCTTCACGCTCCTTGCTATAAAGATATGGGATAAGGCGGTATAACCAATCCCGAACCTGTCCCGTTTTGATTGATACATCTGGGCTATATTATGGTGTATCTGGTTTGTTGGCTCTTGTTTGTATTGATGTTTTATTTGTATTATCTGTTTTGTTTTATTTATTGACCATGGCGAAAGCTAGTGTCTAATAAACATTTTATTATTAAGAGCCCCTCGTAAGAACTCACTGATTTAACCTTTTCAATAACAAATGGGAGTATATTTTCAAAATAATAGGTAATAAACTTATTGGGCTATAATTACTGGGAATATTCCTATTGTCTTTTTTGAAAATTGGCACCACTATATTTGCCCTCCAATAATCCGGAATAATTCCTGATTCATTTACCAAGGTGAATAAATTAGCGAGCACACTACACCACCAACCACAATTTTGTTTAAAGATCTCAGCGGGCAAATGTTGTCCTCCCCCCGGGGCTTTCCTATTTTTCAGGAGGAGGATGGCCTCTTCTACCTCAGCTGCTGTCACATCCTAGGGGAGGGGAGGAGATCGAGTGCTCTCTGTGGGCACAGAGGACAGGGCAAAGGGGTGGGGGGTAGAGAGGATGGGAGGGATGATCTCTTGAGGCATCAGTCCAGGGAGAGGAAGCAGCAATGGTGCCATGGAGACAGGGGTAGTTCCAGAGCCAGACAGGGCTGGGGAGAGCAGGGATCCCAACGGCAATGCTCACCTCACAGTCAGGGACACCTCCTTGCTCGTGGCTTCAGCACTGTCTCCAGGCTCCTCCAGAAAGGCAGTGTAATGCAGCTGCCCCAGCAGGCACAGGAAGAGCTGTGGAAAACAGGCCCGGATTGCTTCCTCATATTCACGGGCCCCGAGGACCTCACATAGACCTTGGGTCACCTGCAGCTAGGGAGAAAGAGAGACCCGATCCTGACTGGTGCTCCTGGGCTTCCTCCCCTTAGCAGGGAAGGACCAGGGCTTCCCCGGTCCCCCAGCAAGCAGAGGGGCCGAGGGAGGTTGCCCCCACTCCCTGTGTTACCCATGCAGAGGACTGGGATACTGGGGCAGGGAAGGATCCTCTCTCTGAAGCTGGCCTGGGGCCTATTGGGGAAGTGGGTTTGATTCCCACTCTAGCTTTCCTGTCCCCACAGAGCCCAGGGGCGGGGAGGGCTGGAGGCAGGGGTATAGCTAGAATGGGCCCTGGTGCTTCAGAAGATGGAACGGACCCCCCTTGTCCTGCCCGCACCCTCACACAAGATGCAGACACAGGCCACATGCCCGTAGGCTTGTGGGTCTACATGCAGCTGCACCTGCTGCATCTCTTCTTGCTGTGACCCTGGCTCGTGGAGCAGCGTCCCGAGCTCAGGCGAGCCCTGTGGCAAGGAAGGGAAGTGCCCCATGTTCCTCAGCTGTCACAGATCCTCTCCCCTAGGCCAGGCCTGACCCATCCCAGAGACACCGCCTCGTTTCTCACAGGAAAGCCCCTTCCTCATTCCTGCACCACCCATCTACTTCACCACAGGGAGGGAGTGCCCTCAAGCAAGGTATTGCTGCCCTGCATCAGAGCCTTCCCATGGGGAGGCAAAGCAGCAGGGGTTAATGAGGGTGTTCCTAATGCTCCTAATTTTGGGGGGGGGGGGTGTTAAACAGCTTTGCCCTGGGATTCGGCACCTGCCCTCCCTCCCTGAAATGCAGGAGACGAGAAGGGACCCCCTCAGGATTCTCTGCATTAGTACTCACAACAGAGGCCCTTGGGAGCTGGTATCCTTCAATGCACTGGATTCCTCCAGCGTGGAAAGGAGGAAGTCGAGAATGGGGCTGGCAGCCTCCTGGCAGGCACTGACGAAGAACCAGAGGTCGGTGCAGATGCTGTGAATTCAGAAGTAGAACAGAAAGGGTGAGGGTTTCCCATTGTTATCAGGGGCAGCCAACCACATCCCACCCCATAGGACAAAGAACATAAGAGGTTACTGGGTCAGACCCATGGCCCATCGAGCCCAGAATCCTGTCTCTGACACTGGCCACCTCCTGTTAACCACTCCCAGCTACCATAGACAGGTGTTTAAGTCCAAGCTGGTAGAGACTGATGGCTCTGTCCTCTTAGAATTTATCTAGTTGCCATTTGAAGCTAGTTATCACAATCCAGTGATAGCAGAAAATACAAAAAGGGAAGAGCCATATAGACTCATAGGAACGTGCTGCCATTTAACTTTAGAGCCTTGTCCCCTTGTTCTCGTACTGTAGGAAAGGGCAAACAGCAGTTCCCTATTTACTGTTTCCACACTGCTCCTAATTTTATGAACTTCTATCATATCCCCCTTAATCGCCTCTTCTCCAAGCTAAACAGCCCCAACCAGTTCAGCCTCTCTTCATATGGAAGTCGATCCATCCCTTCTATCATCCTTGTTACCCTTCTCTGCCCCTTTCCCCACTTCTATTATATCTTTCCTCAGATGGGGCAACAACCAGAAGCGCACACAGTATTAAAAGTGAAGCTGTACCATATATTTATATACAGCCATTAGGATATTTCCCCTTTTATTTTCTATTCCTTTAAACCGTGTGGCTTCCAAGCGGTCCACATTTGTGGCGGCACGTGCAAGGTTTGGAATTTTGTTTGATGGTGCCAATACCATGTCCTCAAGACTGTTCCCAAATTCTACCTGGGGATCTAGCCCCACTGACCCTGAAGCCAGATCAAGCCACGGCGACCTTTCCTTGCTCTCATCTTTTCCCTCTCCCTTCTCTTCAACACGCTGCTGCCAAGGTCATCCACCTCGCCCACCCATTTCATCATACTTACTCAGCCCCTTCTCCAGCTCCCTATCCCACTTCACATCCAGCATAACAACAACAAAACAACAACTTCTACTTCTCCTTCTTCCTAGTTTTTAACCTTCATTTCCTGCATCACCCACCGCAGAGTCTTCTACTCCAAACACTGCCCTCTCCCCATCTCCCATGCTACTCCTTATGCCTGGAACTCCCTCCCTTAACATGTACACTTGCTCTCTCCTAACCAAATCCTTCCTAAAGTCCTCCCTCTTCTATCAGGTTTCCCCTAGCTTCTCACCCCACAGACAGCTCATCACTGATGCTTCTTTCATTTCCCTTTCCTTTCATTCCCCTTTAGGCCTGTAACTAAGCTAAGCACATGCACCTGCCAATTCTCGCTTCTCTTTCTCTCTCTTGTCCATCCTGGATTGTAAGCACTGTGGAACAGGGACCTGTCTCTCATGAACATGTCTGATTCAGTACCAGGCACATTGCTGGCACTATTGAAATAATTAATAATAATATAGAGGCAGTGGGCTATGCTCAAGGTCCCTGTTGACAGTGGGATGTTGGCCCTGGCAATGGTCACTGCCTCTGAAGGGTCAAGGATGAGTCCAGGATAATTGGTACCCAGAGAAGGACAGCCAGGGTCATGGCTTCTTTACACTCTGGGCCCCAAATGCAGCTGGGATGGACCTGCACTGTCTCTGGTCTCCATGGGAACCACTGGCAGAGCAAACAGGGTGCTGCTGGGCTGGGAACAGTTAGAGATGGCAGGAGCAGCAGCAGGAGAGCAGGGTTAGGAGAATAAGGCTGCTCAGAGTCACCCTGCAGCTTGGCCTGTGGGAACCTGCTGCATCCCAAAGAATCTGCTGATTCAGATTCTCCGGTTCTGTTATTGGGTTATTTTGGTATTATTGGTTATTTGATGCTTTTCATTATTTTGTGACTGAAACACCAAATTAACCAAACCAGAATAAACAAAGCAGAGATTCCTTTCAGGAAAGAAAACAGGAAATGGAGAGCAGTTTGTATCCCTGCTGTCATTGGACCCGATTCCCAGCAGGTCAATGCACTGGATACAGATCTGCTGTAGAGTTTCCATTCAGCTCCACTCTACCCTATCTGGGGAACTGGCTCAGCACTGGGGCTTCTCTCTTGCCCCTCAGGATCTTACCTCCTCCAGACAGTCGCTGAATTCCTGGTTCAACTCCCGGAGCACACGGGCTATGATCATCGGGTCAAACACGCTGGAGAGGGCCAGCTCCGATCTCAGGGACAGCACAGCCTTCGTGAGTTGTCGTGGCTGCAGCAAGACTCCAAAGACCTGAAACCAACCGGACAAAGCCTGCAGGTGACGGCACTGCCATGCCGGAACCTTCCCAAATACAGGGGCAGGGACTGGAACTGAAACTGGGGAGGAGAGGGAAACCCAGGTTGGGGCAGGCAAGGAGTTTTCACCTTTGGTTTCTTTGGTGGTTAGTAGTCCAATAAAGATAGTGAGAAATGCATAAAAACTTTAAAATTCTTGCAAAAGAAATGATTTTTTGAGACACCAATCAGACTACCATAAGAAACAATATACTAAAAGTTGCAATGTCCAACTCGATGCAAAACATGTTTTTTGGTCCCTAGTAGTTATCAGAAACAGCTGAAAAGTAACAATCACTTGATATTGTAATATTTCTGCTTAAAAGTTGTCAAATGGATCCTTTTAAAAAAAAAAATAGCTTTTCAAACATTTAAACATTCAAACATTTAATAGGGTCATGTAAGGTTTTCCAAGTCCGTACTGTACAATTTGATAAGACTATTAGGGATTTGTGCAAATCACGAAATGATGAGAGGGCAGTATGCGTATATCGGTGCATCTATTTGGTATCAGATTTGCAATACAAACTTCCATACTGGTAGACAAATCCCATTACAGTTTGTAAGCGTGTCTGAGCTTGAATCGAAGAAGAGAAAAATTGCAAGATCTATAGATGATATCAGACATGAAGCTTTCCTCAAAACTATGTCATATTTTAAGGACAATGATGAGGAGACCATCACCATTCGTGACCTCACTGAAGTGATGAAAGGTTTCCTCGGTGAAGTATCAGAGCCATATGGGCAACAGTATATGAGGGGGAAAGTACTTGAGTACTTCAAGGATGAGGTGGTTGTTGTGGAGATTTATGGCAAACCTGAAGTTGTGACTTTCAAAAGAAAGACATCCACAGTATTGAAGGAATTCTACAAACTTAAAGATCAATGCAGTCCAGAGGAAGAAAAAGTGCATTTAATAACAGCTGCAGCAAAACTGTTCCAGACAGACATTAAGGAGATCCTAACAAGTAAAGATAACTACAACTTGCTGGAGTATCTATCTGCAGAGGAGGATGTTAATAACCACTATCTTCCAAATAGCTCTGCTGTTTTCCTGGCTACATTGTTTGTTGGGAAAAACAATTCAACTAAAATAGATGCAATTGAACAATCGATCATGCAAGCAGTAAGACCAAGAGTCCTCTTAGCTCCACTGCAGATCGGACTGGCAATCCAACTACACCACCATTATGGTTCACGTTACTTGATTGACAGTCTACATGCTCTTGGATTTTGTGCACCATACCATGAAGTTGTGCTATTTGAGAGATCATGTAGTGTTTCCTGTGGCTCAACACTTGAAGGGATAACATCACAGCATACTGTTTAATATGGGGCTGACAATGGTGATCATGACAGTTGCACTCTGGATGGAAAACACACTTTCCATGGAATGGGAATAATAGCAGTGATCACACCATCTCTCAGAAGTAGGAAGGAATGTGCTCCTCACCATGATGTGCTAAATTGAGAGATTGTGAAGGCCAGTAACATTGAAATAATCAACTACAGGACTGATGACACTGTGTTAAGAAACATCACATTTGAAAAACTTGAACCATTTCTTTTACTACAAGACCCCATAGCTAATCTTGATGTACTTTGGTTGGCTTCTTAGGCAGCCACGACCTAGTTGGAATGGTATGATGCAAACTATAATGGTTGGCGATCATCCAGGTAAAGCAAGTATAGCCTTCCTCCCAATTACTGACCTCTCTGCAAGTGATGAAAGCTGTATATACTCAACCTTAATGTTTATCACCACACAGGCTCATCAATATGACTTTACACCTATCATGACATTTGACCAACCACTGTCGTGAAAAGCTATGAAAATAGTCTCTTTAGTGCCGACTTAAAGTGTTGTGACAAATGTTGTATTGAAGCTTGGTGTCTTTCACACTCTCATGAGTTTCTTAGGATGTCTAAGCCACATAATGGATGGATCTGGGCTGCGTGAAGTGATGGAACTTATTTATGCAGAAAATACTGTTCCACACCTTCTAACGGAGAAAGGAGAATTGGTTACCTACCTTGGTGAATTCCTTTCTCTCTTACACTCCTGATCCTCCTCCGCTGGGTAGCTCTGCTGCTGGCCGATAGGAGGCAGATGACTGGATTTCGTTTTTGCGCATGCGCGCCAGGAGCTACCCGGTCTCTCCTCAGTCTGTAGTCTAGCCGAGTGCCCCTGTAAAGTATTTCTAACCTGACAAGACACAACTTAGAGCAAAAAACCTTGTAGTATATTCATAGTATATGAGGGAGAATAACTTGAACAATTGAACTAGGGCACAAAGGTGGCCGTTAAGGTAACTAAACTAATATGTTAGAGAAGTGGGATTCTGTATGCTGTCCGGCAGGGAGGGTCAGAGGAGGATCAGGAGTGTAAGAGAGAAAGGAATTCACCAAGGTAGGTAACCAATTCTCTTTTCTCCTCTTACCTCCTTCTCCTCCTCCGCTGGGATGTACCAGAGCAAAATCCCTCTCTTATGGGTGGGAGCCGACAGCACTGGGAGCATCCAGTACTGACTGCAGTACCCGCCTGCCAAAAGCAGCCTCAGCTGACTGGAAGATGTTGATTTTATAATGTCTTATGAAGGTATGTAGGGACGCCCATGTTGCGGCCCTACAGATCTCCTCATAGGAGGCTTGTGCCCTGAAAGCATAGGAAGTGGCCGCACTGCAGACCGAGTGGGCCCAGATCTGCAAGGTGGGAATCCTCCCGCATGCCTTGTAGGCCTCAATGATGGTCTGCTTGACCCATTTTGATAACAAGGTCTTGGAGGCCTTTAGGCCTTGAAGACCCGGGCGAATGGTAACAAAGAGGGCCTTGGATTTTCGACAGGCCCGGGTTCTAGCCAAATAAATTTTGAGCACCCGTCGGACGTCCAATTTGTGCCAAGCTTTTTCCCTGGGGTGGACCGGGTTGGGGAAAAAAGACGGGAGCACCAACTCCTGGGCTCTGTGGAAATATGAATTGATCTTCGGAATGAAGGCAGGGTCCAATCTGAGGGTGACCGAATCTGGGTGAAAAATACAAAAGTTGTCCTCCATGAACAGTGCACTCAGCTCCGAAACTCATCGAGCTGACGTGACTGCCACTAGGAACACTGTTTTGAGGGTCAGAAGGTAAAGGGATATATGTTTGAGGGGCTCAAAAGGTGGTTTTGTGAGAGACTCTAGAAGCAAGCTTAAGTTCCAAGAGGGTACCCTATGTACGACCGGGGGGGACAGGAGCCTGGCCGCCCATATGAACCTTCTGACATGTGGATGTGAGGATATTGTCCTATTGGTTGCAGCTCTCAGTACAGAATCAAGGGCTGAAGCCTGTCTGGCTATAGTATTGGCCCTGAGCCCTTTGTCTAATCCCTGTTGGAGGAATTCTAGCACTTGGGGAATTCCTGCATGTCGTGGGTCTACACCTTTTTGTTTTGACCAGGCTGTGAATGTTTTCCACGTGTTTTGATATGTCCTTTTAGTGGCTGGCCTTCTTGAACTCTGAAGGGTATCAAGTACTGGATCTGAATAACCCTTTTTTCAGCACAGCGCGCTCAATCGCCAGACTGTCAACTGTTGGGTCCGGATGTCCGGACAGAAGATTGGCCCTTGATGTAGAAGGTCTGTCATTAACGGGAGTTTTCTGAATTGGCCCTGGCTGAGATGGATCAGCTCGGAAAACCAAGGCCTCCTGGGCCACCAGGGTGAGATCAGTATTAGGAGAGCCCGCTCTCTGCGTGCCTTGGCGATTGTCCGTGCGATCAGGGGAAATGGAGGGAACGTGCAGAGTAGTCCCTTGGGCCACGGTTGGTTTAGGGCGTCGATAGCCTCCGCATCTTTGCATGTCTCCCGTGCCATGAAGCGGGGCAGCTGAGCGTTGGTTCTGGAGGCAAACAGGTCCATGATGGGAAGGCCGAACCATTCCACAATGTTCTGGAATACTGCTCTGTTGAGCATCCACTCATGAGGCTGTAGAACTTGACGGCTGAGCCAGTCCGCTGTCGTGTTGTCCTGCCCTCTGATGTGAAGCGCTTTCAGGGATGTCAAGTGGGATTGGGTCCACTGGAAGAGTCTGGTTGCTTCCCGATGTAGTTGGAGCGACCGGGATCCACCCTGGTGGTTCACATATGCCTTCGTTGTGACATTGTCGGTGTAGATGAGCAAGTGGCGACTGGTTCCGGAGGGGAAGAGTTGTTGAAGGGCAAGATGAATGGCCTTCAGCTCCAGGAGGTTGATTTGCTGCTTCGAGTCCTGGGGTGACCATATCCCTTGCACCGATCGAGTTGCCGTGTGAGCTGCCCATCCTGTTAGGCTGGCATCTGTTGTTATTATGTCCCTTGTGGGCTCCAAGGGGGACCCCTTGTAAGAACTGCACGGGCTCTAACCACCAGGACATGGAGTTCTTTAGGTGCCCTGGAATGAGTACCCAGGGATTCAGCCCACCTGTGAGCTCTCGCTGAAAAGGAGCTAGCAGCCTCTGCAAGGGACGCATGTGGAACCTGCCCCATGTCACCTGGGTTGTGCACAAGACTAGCAGTCTGAGAAGAGATGCAAGAGACTTGAGTCTCATCCGGTGTGATGATCTGAGAGTTCTTACCAGCTTCCGAATCCTCCTTGTCCTGTCTGGTGGTGCGAACGCGAGGTCGGAGCTGGTATCTATGACTGTGCCCAGATGCTCTAGTCTCCTCGTCGGGGTGAGGTGACTTTTCTCCATGTTGATTAGGAACCCGTGTTGTTCCAAATAGTGGATCGTTCTGTTGAGGTCTTGTATGGTCTTCTCCGGAGAGTGGGCCCAGATCAACAGGTCATCCAGGTAAGGATGCACATGGTTGCCTTCCGTCCGGAGGTTCGCCACCAGTGGTATCAATACCTTGGTGAAAGTCCTGGGGGCTGATGACAGTCCGAACGGCCGGGCCCGGAATTGCCAACGGAGACTGCTGTATGTGAAGCGTAGCCATTTCCTGCGAGTCGTTCTGATCGGGATGTGGAGGTATGCATCCTGCAAGTCCAGGGACACCATCCAGTCGTTTCTGTGGATGTTGCAGCAAATGGACAACAGTGTCTCCATTTTGAACCTCTTTTTTGTCACGTGCAGGTTTAGGGCCTTTAAATCTAACACTGCTCTCCATTTTCCCCCCTTTTTTGCCACCAGGAAAAGGATGGAGTAAAGGCCTGAGCATTGTTGACAGGTTGGCACCCTTTCTATGGCCTTGGCATTCCATAGCTTCTTGATTTCGGTGGTCATAGCATGATGTTTTGCTGCATCTCGTGATGTTGGAGACATTAGGAACCTGCGTGGAGGGGTGGTGTCCAGTTCGATGGCATATCCCCGTTTTACACAGGATAGGACCCAGGTGTCCGAGATTGAGTGAGCCCACACCTCGTGGAACAGCTGGATCCTGCCCCCAACCCGGCAGTAGGGATAGTCAGGCGTCCTGCCTCAGTTGATTTGTAGGAGGGCCTCTAGATCTGCACCTGTCGTACCTTCCTGAGCGGAAGCCTCTGCCCCTGAAGGCAAAGTTGGTGTTATAACCTCTCTGTGCGGGTGCTTGAAATTTCCTGGATGGGGCTGAGAAGCCCCTGAATGGAAAGGGCTGTGCCCTAAAGGCACCCCTTCTTGTGGATAGTTGTTGCAGAGTCTTAGTTTTGTCCTTGCTGGACACCTCTTCCAAAACTTTTTCTAGGCAAACGCCGAATAGCTTAGCCCCTGTGTATTGGGAGGCTGTTAGCAAATTCTTTGCGGTGACATCCCCGTCCCAGGAGCGTAGCCATACCCTGCGTCTAGCCGCAATGTTGTTGGCTACGGACCTGGCCAACCAAGTTAGATTGTCAGTGGTCGCGTCTGCCAGGAAGGCGGCTGTCATGCAGACTCTGGTATTTAGTCTCTGGGCCTTACCCTCTGATATTTCTGGGTCTTGTAATTCCTGGAGCCAGGCTAGCATGGCTCTGGATACGTAGGAGGACGCTATTCCTACCTTTAAGGCAGCTGACGTAGCCTCTGAGGCTTTTTAAAGAGCTGCATCAACCGCTCTATCAGAAGCATCCCTAGGATGGCAATCCCCCTCGGTGGGGAACACAGTGTGTCTAGCTAGTGACGCCGCCCCTGCGTCCACCTTAGGGGCTCGGAAGAGGGGGTCCTTTCTTCTGGAGAAGGAGTATAGTGTGTCCTGAGCCCTGTTCATTTTAAAGCTCTTGTCTGGTTGCTTCCACTCTTGTAGAACAAGCTTCTCGAACGCTTTGTCTAAGGGGAGGCCCTGGTCTTTGCCATGAACTGATGGGATGCATTGGCGTGTATCCTCCTCCTGAGAGTCGGAGGAATCCTGTTTAGAGGATTTTTCCTGCAACTGTAGTGTTTTAACAACATGAGCTATGAGCTTGTTCCTGTACTGAGCAGGAAATTGTCTCTCCCCGTCTTTGGGATCAGAGGCTTGTTCAACCCATTCTCCTTCCTCTAAGTCAGAGAGGGCTTGATCAGATTCTGAGGGTCAGACTCTGTCTGCCTCTGCTCAGTTAGTGCCTGGTTTAATTCAGTATGTTGCCCCTCTTGATCTCTCTCTGCTGAGGAGTGTATTGTGGCCATTTTCAGAGTGCCCTCTGGAGGGCGCTTGGTTTTCTTTTTGGGGGCACCAGAAGTCCCTGCCTTAGATTTTGTNGTGGTCGTTTGCAGAGTGCCCTCTAGAGGGTGCTTGGTTTTCTTTTGGGGGGCACCAGAAGTCCCTGCCTTAGATTTTGTGTTAGGCTTGGTACTGTGCCTTTTTCTTTTTGTCTTGGATAATTTTCCAAGGGTAGCCAGAATCTCTCCCATAGACTTTTCTATGGAGGCTAGGCGTACCTGTGTGTCCTGGTCTTGAGGGGGAGCTGGCGCTGTCGAGGGGGTGACCCCGGAGGGGGGCTGTCCCGTGCTCATGGCTTGCCTATTAGAGAACAAGCAAGATTTAATATGAGGGCTGGGAGAGGCTTTATTTACTGAAGCATCTCGAGCCAGGCACTAAAGGTTAATTTGCCTCAGGGGCAGAGCCCAGCCACACTGTTTCTGCCAGGCACTTAGGGGTTAATTTCCTCAGGGACAGAGCCCAGCAGCACTGTCTCCGCCCTCTATAGGCTATTCCACGTGGAGGTACTAGTTGCTAGGGAAAAAGAGAGCAGCAGCGCTGCCTCCGCCCTGTAGGGGTCCCTTCCATGTGGAAAACAATGGCTGAGGGAGACTCTGAGGCCCAGCCACGCTGTCCCCGAGTTCCCTGCCTTGGGCTTTTTCTTTTCCTTCTTATTTTTATTAATTCATTTATTTATTAGCCCAAACATTTTTGCTCTCAGGCGTGGCCGCCCTGCTCCGGAGCTTTCTGGCGGTGAGGGGAGGGGCTGCCAGGAGCCTCGCAGCAAAACGCCGTTGTTGGGTTTTTTTGTAAGGCTCGAGTTTTCTAATTCCCCTCGCCCCTAAACTTATACTAACTCTGTTGCTAGTTCCTCAGGAAAGCTGATGCCTTCTGAACACGGAGCTGTTACGGAGAGCGTCCTACGAGCCGAGGCAGATGATTAGACTGAGGAGAGACCGGGTAGCTCCTGGTGCGCATGCGCAAAAACAAAATCCAGTCATCTGCCTCCTATTGGCCAGCAGCAGAGCTACCCAGCGGAGGAGGAGAAGGAGGTAAGAGGAGAAAGCAGTTTCACGTTGTATCAGAGCACATAATATAATTGACTCTGCCCATCATGCTTTACTAATGCATGACATGTTCAAACCCGAAGACCTCTCAGACTCTGGCCAGTGTTTGTCACCAGAAGATGCAGCCTCTGAACAGTATGTGTCACTAGGGGTGGGACTACCGGATCTGCCGGTATCCGATACTGCTGGTATTGGGTGTACTGGCAGTATCGGATTAAACCCGGTAATCCGGGTAAATTACCGCATTCCCCCCGTACCGGAATTTTTACATTACGGCCATTCAAATTAATGGCCGCAACGTAAAACAAAAACCTACCAAAAAAAACACTTTTCCTCCCCGAGTCCAGGCTGCGCGGGTGGAAGGGGGGACACCCCCCACCCACCCTGGATTTAAACACCAAAAATAATTTCCCCTAAGTCCCCTAGTGTGGGCTCCGGGCCGCCGCCGGCAACCCAGAGCCCGCACCAGCACTGCAGCAGTCAGCAGGTAAGCGTACCGGTACTTTACTGATCCCTGGGGTGGAGGGTGGTTTAACACCCCCACCCCACCCCAGGGATCACCCTACCTCCCCACCCAGGGATTAATACCATTGCCTCCTACCTTGAGCTCTGGGCGGCAGCGGTTCGGAGGCTTCAGCGCTGGCTGTGGCTGCTGGCTTCAGCACGCTACTAGGCCTTCCGGGGAAACCCGGAAGTTCCCCGGAAGGTCTAGTAGCGTGCTGAAGCTGGCAGCCACAGTCAACACTGAAGCCGCCAGATTGCCGCCGCCACCGCCCGGAGCTCAAGGTAGGAGGCAATGGCATTAATCCCTGGGTGGGGAGGTAGAGTGATCCCTGGGGTGGGGGGGTGG
>QEPC01004821.1:674623-692118 GCA_003113815.1 Sphenodon punctatus | reverse complement strand
AACTACGAAGTATAGCCACAGGAATGGTTGCATCAACAGGTGTTAATGCTGATATAGCTAGGGAAATTGGACAAAAGATAATAAACAAAATGATTGGAAAGACTGCTAAAGATGTTTCATTTAAATGCAAGGACAAATTTGCACAACTAACTACAAAACAAACACCTAGGGGGGTGATAAAGCAATTGGACCCAACACTTCTGTTCCAGAGATTCCTCCTCATTGCCAAATCCAGCAACATTTCAGAAGAAGATTGCTTCAGATATGAATTGTGCTCACACCCAGCATCTTTGTTTGACAGTAGCTTCCTTTTCTGAAAACCAAATAAACCTGAACTTCTTCATGCTGTTCAAACAGTATGTCAGGAAGACAAAACTATAGTCTACAGGCCAGCAAGTGGAGTGACATTTGTGCTTGATGGTGGGGCTCTTCTTCATAGGATCCAATGGACTATGAACGAATCATACTCAGCCATCATGGAACGGTATTCTTACTATGTACACAAATATTACCCGGGAGCTACAATAGTGTTTGATGGATATACAAATGGACCCTCAATCAAGGACATGACATATACCAGCAGATCTAGAAGAGACGGCCGAGAAATCATCTTTATTAATGAAATGAAGCTTAAGATCAACAAACGGGAATTCCTTTCATGCAAGTCAAATAAACAACGATTCATCGGTGCACTGACAACACATCTAAAGGACAAAGGATTTATAATAGTTCAAGCTACTGGGGATGCTGATGTTTTGATTGTTCGAACAGCTGTCAAGCTAGCCCAGTCAATTGACACCATCGTGGTAGGAGATGACACTGATCTGTTTGTCCTGCTTTGTTTTCATGCCACCACAGAAAGCAGGACATTGTATTTCTCTCCAAAGCCAAAGAAAGGAGGGGTACCAAAGGCTTGGAATATTAAAAGTGTTCAGCAGCAACTTGGTGAAGAAATAGCCAAACTGTTACTATTTGCACATGCCATCCTTGGTTATGACACAACTTCCAGGATTTATGGACTTAGGAAAGGACTTGGTATATGCATGTTAATGGTCAATAGGGAATTTCAAGAACAAGCATTGCTATTTCTTTGCCAAGATCTCTCTCAGGCTACCATTGCTGCAGCTAGTGAAAGAGCTCTAGGTATCCTGTATGGTGCTCCACCCAAAATAACAATGAATGAATGTCGTTGCCAAGTGTTTTCTAAGAAAGTATCTAGTTCTTCATCATTTGTTCAACCTGAACAAGTCCCTCCAACATCTGCTGCTACAAAATACCACAGCTTAAGGGTGTATTACCAAGTACAGGTGTGGACTGGAAATGACATTTCAAGCATGAATGCCACTGAGTGGGGTTGGAAGGAACTTGATGGTATGTTGTACCCAGTCATGACAGATCTTCCACCAGCTCCAGCACAGCTCCTGAAAATAATGAAGTGCAGCTGCAAAAGCAGCTGTGACACCATGAAATGCAGCTGCAGAAAAAATGGACTAGAGTGCACNGGTGCCCACACTAGGGGACTTAGGGGAAATTATTTTTAGTGTTTAAATCCAGGCTGCGCAGCCTGGACGGGGGGTGTCCCCCCTTCCACCCGCGCAGCCTGGACTCTGGGAGGGGGGAGGTTTTTGTTTTTTTCCATTGATTTCAATGGGGACAGTTCCCCATTGAAATCAATGGAAAAGATCCGGTACCGGTAAGCCGGTATTAATCCGGTAAACCAGTTTTTGTAAATCCGGAAACCGGTAAAACCGGTACCCGGTATTTGGCCTGATTTCCCACCCCTATTGTCACTAGAAGATGTTACAGACCTGAAGATTGTCTATGACAGAATAACGACAGGCAAGATGGATGTTTGTGATGCTTGCTTATATCCTAATGTCAGGAAGGTTGTTCAACTACTTCAGGTAAGAAAGAATCATTTGACTGATGCACGTACGGCAGCATTGTGGCTACAGTATATGGAAACGGTAGGACTGATGCGGAAATTTATTAGCGCAGAAAGGACTAGTATGTGGAAATTGCATCTTCCGACCTTATGTGAGATGCTTCCTTTTTTTACTGCTGCTGGCCACAATAATTACAGCAAATCGGTATACCTTTATATCCAAACCATGAAAAAATTTGACAAAACTAATGGATTGGTGATTTCTAAACTTGAAAATGGAATGCATGTCATTAGAAGGTCTGACAGATTTTGGGCAGGTCTGTCACCAGACTTGATCATTGAGCAGGAACTTATGCGAAGCCTGAAGACTGCTGGAGGACTGACAAAAGGCAGGGGAATGACTGAAATTCAACGCTCTGTTTGGATATTATCTTGTCCAGCTTGTTTGGAGGTCATCTTACTGATGGAGACGCTGACTGAAGTAATATATGTAACAGGTGACCAACATAAGGAAAGCTGGGACTCCAGACAGTAAAGAGAGTGTAAGGATGTTCAGGTAGGTAAATTTTTATTGTGTAGCCATCTGGCTGTTATAATATATAAAGTTAAGGATGTTCAGATAGTACTTGAATATTTAACAGAACCATCACCCTTTGAAGGTGATCCTCAACTACGAAGTATAGCCACAGGAATGGTTGCATCAACAGGTGTTAATGCTGATATAGCTAGGGAAATTGGACAAAAGATAATAAACAAAATGATTGGAAAGACTGCTAAAGATGTTTCATTTAAATGCAAGGACAAATTTGCACAACTAACTACAAAACAAACACCTAGGGGGGTGATAAAGCAATTGGACCCAACACTTCTGTTCCAGAGATTCCTCCTCATTGCCAAATCCAGCAACATTTCAGAAGAAGATTGCTTCAGATATGAATTGTGCTCACACCCAGCATCTTTGTTTGACAGTAGCTTCCTTTTCTGAAAACCAAATAAACCTGAACTTCTTCATGCTGTTCAAACAGTATGTCAGGAAGACAAAACTATAGTCTACAGGCCAGCAAGTGGAGTGACATTTGTGCTTGATGGTGGGGCTCTTCTTCATAGGATCCAATGGACTATGAACGAATCATACTCAGCCATCATGGAACGGTATTCTTACTATGTACACAAATATTACCCGGGAGCTACAATAGTGTTTGATGGATATACAAATGGACCCTCAATCAAGGACATGACATATACCAGCAGATCTAGAAGAGACGGCCGAGAAATCATCTTTATTAATGAAATGAAGCTTAAGATCAACAAACGGGAATTCCTTTCATGCAAGTCAAATAAACAACGATTCATCGGTGCACTGACAACACATCTAAAGGACAAAGGATTTATAATAGTTCAAGCTACTGGGGATGCTGATGTTTTGATTGTTCGAACAGCTGTCAAGCTAGCCCAGTCAATTGACACCATCGTGGTAGGAGATGACACTGATCTGTTTGTCCTGCTTTGTTTTCATGCCACCACAGAAAGCAGGACATTGTATTTCTCTCCAAAGCCAAAGAAAGGAGGGGTACCAAAGGCTTGGAATATTAAAAGTGTTCAGCAGCAACTTGGTGAAGAAATAGCCAAACTGTTACTATTTGCACATGCCATCCTTGGTTATGACACAACTTCCAGGATTTATGGACTTAGGAAAGGACTTGGTATATGCATGTTAATGGTCAATAGGGAATTTCAAGAACAAGCATTGCTATTTCTTTGCCAAGATCTCTCTCAGGCTACCATTGCTGCAGCTAGTGAAAGAGCTCTAGGTATCCTGTATGGTGCTCCACCCAAAATAACAATGAATGAATGTCGTTGCCAAGTGTTTTCTAAGAAAGTATCTAGTTCTTCATCATTTGTTCAACCTGAACAAGTCCCTCCAACATCTGCTGCTACAAAATACCACAGCTTAAGGGTGTATTACCAAGTACAGGTGTGGACTGGAAATGACATTTCAAGCATGAATGCCACTGAGTGGGGTTGGAAGGAACTTGATGGTATGTTGTACCCAGTCATGACAGATCTTCCACCAGCTCCAGCACAGCTCCTGAAAATAATGAAGTGCAGCTGCAAAAGCAGCTGTGACACCATGAAATGCAGCTGCAGAAAAAATGGACTAGAGTGCACAATTGTATGCAAAGTGTGTAAAGCCAGAGACTGCTTGAATACTATCAATGAAACTATGATGGAGAGAGAAGATTATGACAGCAACTGATTTCCTTGTTTGCATCGTTTTCTAATACTTAGATTCAGGTACTACGAAGTATAGCCACAGGAATGGCTTCATCAACAAGGCACCTTGGGTGCAATGAGGGTGGGGTAAAAATACATACAAATAAATAAACAAGTATCAATGATGTTAATGCAAAGGTTCCACAAAGGAAATTTGAAATATTAGCTTTAGAAGTATTTGATTTTTTGTTTTTAATTATTGTTGTGCTGACAATAAAGACACAAAAATGACCCTATTAAATGTTTGAATGTTTGAAAAGCCTTTTTTTTTTTTTTTTTAAGTACCCATTTGACACCTTTTAAGCAGAAATATTACAATATCAAGTGATTGTTACTTTTCAGCGGTTTCTGATAACTACTAGGGACCAAAAAAACACATTTTGCATCGAATTGGACATTACAACTTTTAGTATGTTGTTTCTCATGGTAGTCTGATTGGTGTCTCAAAAAATCATTTCTTTTGCAAGAATTTTAAAGTTCAACCTTATTATTACTGGACTATAGGGGCTAAGGAGCTTTTACAAAGTGTCCCAGAAGAATTCACTTGATTGATGTTGGCCAGGAGGTCAGAGTAGATGATCTCAATGGGGAAGGGCTTCCTGCTGCCCAGCCCCAGTGGAAACAAGCTTCCTCCCTGGAGCAGGAGACTGGGATCCCCATGTCTCTCTGAGCACCTAGCTCTTGTCGTTGTCCCCATTGGCCCAGTGGTTGAGCATGTCCCATGCATTAGAACAGAAAGGGGCTGCAGAGAAGAGCTACAGGGATGATGAGTGGTTGGGAAGCGAGCCTTCGAGGGAGAGACTTAAAGAACTGAATTGCTTTAAGCTTCTCTGAGAGGGGACTTGATTGCAGCAGGTCAAGGAATTCTTGGGCACAAAAGAGTTCTGTGCTCTAGCTGGGGAGGACAGCACCAGAAACAATGGCCGGGCACAGAACTGGGATAAATCTTCACCAGAAAGAAACCCCAATGATTTGATAGTTGTGAGGGTGATTAACCCTAGCACCAGACTAAGGAGGAGGAGGAGGCCAATTCTCCAACACTCGCAGTCTGCAAACCCAGCCTCGAGGCCCTTGAAGATACGCTTTAGCTAGACACAAAGAAATGGACTTGCTAGAGAGAGAGTCAGGGGAGAGGGAAGGGGGAATCCTCTTGGCCAGCATGAAACTGGAGGCCAAACTAGATTAACTTGATGGTTCTTCCTTCTGATCTTAAAGTCTGGGACTTAATGAAATGCTGCTATCCCACTCCCTTCCCAGGCCTTTATGGTGAGGCGGCTGATATTGACTGAAGAGAGGGGGGCGGGGTTGTGAACTTATTAAAAGATTTTACTGCAGCAGAGCTTCGGGGAAGCTTCCCAATTCCCCTCCCCTCCCTCTCTGCTATTGGAGCACATTGGAAAGTGTAGGTTACATGTCCCTGTGTATGTTTGAGCTGCAGAGGGGGCAGGGGAGGTCAGTCACACAAACATGGCGGCTGTGACACTGTTATCTGGGTCTGGGCTGTTTTGCATGAATGAGGCAGCAGAGAAAAAGCTGCCCAGTGCTAATGCAAGGCTCCCCATCCATCCAAGATGGCAGAGCTGGACTAGTCGCTCATGACCCAATAAACAGCACCTTCGATCAAGACTCCAGTCAGGGCAGAGAGTTCCTCTCGAATCCCCACTGGGCAGCCAGAAGGAGAGGGTGGGATAAGAATATGTGGGGGTGACACGGTGACCCGCATAAAGTACAACAATGGGCGTCTCCCCACACACGTCATGCTCCCCACAGTTCCAGTTGCCTCACTAGGCATAGAGATAAAGTAGTAAAGTGATCTCTTCTATTGAACTGACTACAGTTGGTGAAGTCAGTATGCAAGTTTTTGGACTTTGTCTCTATTGCCTATATTTGGGACCAACATGGCAAACCTTACTTTCTCACTCACTAAGGATGACATGGTAGACAGCACCATGGAGCACATTGCTCCTGTGCGCATTGGAACACGATGCAGAGACCCCCCGCTGCGTCTATGGACATCCCCCTCCCCCCAGAACTCCAGAGATGCCAGCAGTGTTCCTGGGAAGGGCTGACTGGGATATTTACCTTGACAATGTTGGCGATGTAGCTGATGAAGGTGGAAGGGGTGGGGCTCCAAGTTCCTAGCTCAGCCTCCAGACCTGGCTGCACAGCTGCTGTCTCTTCGATGCTGCTCTTCAAGGTCTTTGTAATGGAAAGGTGTGGGATTGGGCTCTGGCTCACTCCACTGCAGCCTGTTGGCCCCTTTCTCTTCACAGCGGCTCCATCCCTGTCTCAGTCCATCCCTCCCCCCATTGCTACACATTCTGAGAGTCATTCTCTCCCATGACCTCTCAGAGAAGCCTCTTAGGACCCATATTCTGACCTCCAGGTGAGCCAGACTGCTCTGGTTGCTGCCTCCCTGCTGAATGTCTCAGAGCAAGGGTTAATTATGCCTCCTCTTCTGCCTGGTCCCGTTCCCCTACCAGCCAATGGGCTTGCTCCCTGAGTGGGAATTTATTTATTTTTTATTTTATTTATTTTATAGATTTTTATCCCGCCCCCTCCTGCAACGCAGCTCGGGGCGGCTAACAACAATAAAAACACTTAAAATCAATTAAAATACAAATATAAAATAGATCAATAAAACAGGGCAAAAACAATACTAAGTAAATACATAGGTGGGGGATTAAAAATCACACACCCCCACCCTCCCTCCCAAAGGCCTGGGCAAACAGCCAGGTCTTACAGTTCCGCCGAAATGTCAAAAGGCTTGGGGCCAGGCGAGCTTCCTCCGGAAGGGAGTTCCACAGCCGCGGCCCTACCACCGAGAATGCTCGCTCCATCGTGGCCCCCCGCTTGACACGGGGGACCTCCAGGAGGGCACCCCCGGCAGACCGCAGGAGCCGTTCCGGGGCGCGAAGGGCGAGGCGGTCCCTAAGGTAAGAGGGGCCAAGGCCGTATAGGGCTTTATAGATCATCACTAGGACCTTGAACTTGGCCCGGCACACTATCGGCAGCCAGTGCAGCGCTCGGAGCACCGGTGTAATGTGCTCCCGGCGACCCGTCCCCGTAAGAAGACGAGCCGCCGCATTCTGCACCAGCTGCAGCCTCCGGGCCAAGAACAAGGGAAGCCCCACGTAGAGCGCGTTGCAGTAGTCGAGCCGCGAGGTGACGAAGGCATGGATGAGGGAGGCCAGGTCCGGGCCAGAGACATACGGACGCAGCCTACGTACCAGATAAAGCTGGCGGAAGGCAGCCTTAGCGACTGCCTCCACCTGCCGCTCCAGCCGCAGGTCTGCGTCCAATATGACCCCCAGACTCCGGACCTGCTGAGCTACAGGGGGGCAAACCCCCCCAATCAGGGGGGCCACCACCCCCTTCGCCCTCCCCACCACCATCACCTCCGTCTTATCTGGGTTGAGCTTCAGTCTGCTCCGCCGCATCCAATCCGCCACGGCCTCCAAACATTGGGATAGCACCGAGACAGCAGGGTCTGGGTCAGTAGAAAACGAGAGGTACAGCTGAGTATCATCAGCATACTGGTGACATCGCACCCCGAACCCTCTCACGACCTCCCCCAAGGGCTGCATATAGATGTTAAATAATAATGGAGACAAGATCGATCCCTGCGGAACGCCACACGGTAAGGCGCGGGGGCTCGATGTTTCCTCCCCCAACACCACCCGCTGGCTCCTCCCCGAGAGGAATGAACGGAACCATTCAAGAACAGTCCCGTCCAGACCCCCCCGGTCACGCAGTCGTCTCAACAGCAGCCCATGGTCCACGGTGTCAAAAGCGGCCGAGAGATCGAGCAGGATGAGAAATGTCGAACATCCCGCATCCATCTCCCGGCGGAGGTCGTCCACCAAGGCCACCAACGCCGTCTCGGTGCCATAGCCGGGGCGGAACCCAGATTGAAAAGGGTCAAGGAGCCCGATATTATCTAGATGACCCTGGAGCTGGAGCGCCACTGCCCGCTCAATAACCTTCCCTAAAAAGGGAAGGTTAGAGACAGGTCGGTAGCTGGCGAGCGCGTCCACGTCCAACGATGGTTTTTTCAGCAGGGGGCGCACCACAGCCTCTTTTAAGCAAGGCGACAACCTCCCCTGCCGAAGGGACGCATTCACCACCCTCGCCAGCACCGTCCCCAACGTCTCCCCGGAAGCTTTTATTAACCAGGACGGGCACGGATCTAGTTGACAACACGTGGCCCTCACAGACCCCAGGACATCCACCACATCGGCCGGCGTCACTTCCTGAAACTCACCCCATAAAGATGGACCAGACGGACCCTCCGCCCCCCCGCGCTCTTCCCCTACTGCTATCAACCCAGCGTCGAAATCGGCCTGAATCCGAGCGATCTTGTCTGCGAAGTAGATGACAAACTCCTCACAGCGGGCCCGGGACAAGTCCCCATCCAGGCGGAGGGAGGCCGGACTAACCAGCCCCCGCACCACCCGAAACAGCTCCGCTGGACGCGACTTCGCAGACGCTATGAGGACGGCGAGGAATTCCTTCCTCGCCGTCCTCACAGCCTCCACATAGGACCGCAAATGGGCCCTATGGAGAAGACGATCGGAGACAGACCGAGTCCGACGCCAGCGTCGCTCTAGCCTCCTGCCCACACGCTTCATACACCGCAGCCCCTCAGTAAACCAAGGGGTCCTGCGGTGACGAGACCGAGGCAGAAGGCGCCTCGGAGCCACCCTGTCAATGGCCTCCTCCAGCAAGATGTTCCAATGCTGGACCAGCTCATCCACAGAATGACCGTCCACATCCAGGGTAAGCTCCCTCAGGACCTCCTGGAACCGCTGGGGCTCCATTAGCCTCCGAGGGCGGACCATCCTAACTGGTCCCTTCCCCTTCTGGAGGGGGCGCGCTAAAAGACCGGCCTCCCTCCGGAATGGGAGAGCTACGGAACAATCGTGCCTCCCATGGTTCATGCAGGACGTCAGATTGGTGGGGTGGAGAGGAAATTAATATTGGGAACTCCGCTCGGGATCTCCAGATGTTTTGGAGCTCCCCTCTCCCTGCTGCCCACACAGCACCTAGGGCTTCTCACAGAGAAGAGACCACATCCCTTGTGGCCACCAGCACGCCTGTTACCTCCTGGGCAATGAAGGATGGCATAGTGTTCGCAGAGCACCTCCGCAGCCTGCCCGCGAACTGCCTCCTTTCTAGCACAGCTGCGTAGAGTCAGAACTGCAAGCAGGTGACCCAGTCTTGGCAGCTCCACGGATGCCTGAGGAGAAACACAAGGAAGAGATTAAGGAGACTCATTGCAGAGACACTGCAGAGACAGGGGGCCCCATTCCCACAATCCCCTCCAGAAATGGGAAAGGACCTTGGTCCATCACTGGGAGCCTGGAGAGGGTGAGAGAGGGGGCCTGGTGAACCCCAAACCCCAGTGCTGACTGACCTGGGGAGACACTGACAGCTGCTGCCCTGGGCAGAAGGTCAAGGGAGGGAGGCACCTGCAGATTGACTTGCTGGAGAGAACCAGCAGGGATCTGGACAGGGGAGTCCAGGCAGCTGCTCTCCCAGAAGGAACAGCACCACCACCCTCTTTGGGGCTGTAACCTCGGAAGGGGCATTGGAAGCAGACACCAAGCAGGGAAGGGCTGAGTAGGGACTGGACAGGATCCAGAGACTGAATGGAACTGATGGGATGCAAGGAGTTTGCTTTCATTGGGTCCTAGGGTGGCCATATATGCACATTTTAGGGGACACTTATGAGAAATACTGGTTACAGGGCTGCACTGGAGCCAATGCAGCCCATTTCTTGTAAGTGTCCTCTAAAATTTGCATATCTAGCCACCCTATTGGCTCCTGTTTGTAGCTTGAATTGTTTTCCACTGTTGTGGCTAGAAGGGCCGGTCCTTGAATCCCCAGCAGGGGAGTGTTTCTTGGAGGAGCATTTGGGCTGCCATTAGCATGGGCCACTGGGAAGCGACTGGCCTGGATTTCAGGATGAGAGGGGACTCCCTAGAGGAGGGGTGGGGAATTTTTTCCCTCCTGGGGGCCACTTTGAAAATTTGGACAAATTTATTTATTTTATTTATTTATTTTATTGGCTTCCCCCTCATGCCTATGGCATCCCGGGGCGGCTCATCCGATGGTTGCATCGATGTGTGTGTGTGTAAGTACCTAAGGGGTGCACTCAGGAAGAGGGCCCAGATCATTAATTATTATTATGAAGCATTTAGATAGCACCAGCAATGTACCTGGCACTTCACAGTTGTAAGAAAGAGACATGGTCCTTGCCCTAGCAGGTTTACAATCTAAAGGGGGGGGGGGGGGGGGGAGGGGACAGAGGAAGAGACAAGGATACATACATGAACTCATGAGGTCTCAGGTGCACGTGCTTGGCTTAGTTCCAAAGGTGTAGTTATTCATTTAATGTTACACAAGATAAGCTGATTCAGGATAAGTCAGCAAGGGGGCAAGTGGAACGAGAACCCAGAGAAAGCTTGATGAAAGAGGGGGGTTTTGAGGAGGGATTTGAAGATTTGGAGCGAGGAAGCCAAGCGAATGTGTTCAGGGATGGAGTTCCAGGCATGGGGGTCTGCCAGGGAAAAGTAGAGGATGAGTTTTGAGGAGCAGGAGAGCCGTGAGCAGGCAAGGGTGGTGGCAGAGGAGCTCCCGGACAGGACGGAAGCAGGAAATGAGTGCGGAGAGATGGGGGTGGGGGAGGGAGAGAAGGCCATGAAGAGCCTTGGAGGTAAAACAAAGAGTTTGTGCAGAATGCGTTCAGGAAGAGGGAGTCAGTGGAGAGATGTGGCTGTACGTGGTCAAATCTGAGGTTTAAAAAAGAGGGAGGAGTCAAAGATGAACCCTAGGCTACGTGCCTGAGGGACAGGTGGGATGCTAACCCTGCCAACAAAGACAGAGAAGGAAGAGAGAGAGGAAGGATTGGGGGGGAAGTTGAGGAGTTCAGTTTTAGTTGTGTTAAGTTTGAGCAGACGATGAGACATCCAGGCAGAAATGTCAGAGAGGCAGTTAGTTAGGAGAGAATGGATAGAGGAGGAGAGAGAGGGGCGTGGAGAGAGAGAGAGTTGGGTATCATCAGCATACAGATGGTACTGGAAGCCATGAGATTCAATGAGTTTGCCTAGGGACAGAGTGTAGAGGGAGAAGAGGGCCAAGGATGGCGCCTTGGGGAACTCCAACCAAGAGGGGAAGAGAAGTAGAGGATGCACCAGCAAGAGACACATTGAAGGATCAGTCAGAGAGGTAGGAAGAGAACCAGTTGAGGACTGAGCCACGGAAACCAAGGGAGTGGAGGGAGTCAAGTAAGAGAGAGCGGTCGACAGTGTCAAAAGCAGCAGAGAGATTGAGGAGAAGGATGGAGTACAAGCGATTGAATTTTGCTAAGAGAAGGTTGTTTTGCTAAGAGAAGATCATAGGTCTGTCCCCTATCCTTGTCTGCAGATCTCATCTCTGCTCTCTTCCCATGAGCTTATTCCTTCAGCTTTTGAGAGGAGAGACTGGAGGACTCTCTGCAGTGGCACACAGGGAGGCAACAAAAGGAGCCTCGTCTCAGCCCAGTGCAGAGGAACTTGGAAGAGAGGAGCCTCCTGGGCTGGTCGCCCATTAAGCTACTTCATCTACAGTCTAGGTGAGGTCACCTTCCTATCCAAATATTCCTGGGTATTCCTGCCTCCTAACTTCCTTTGGATACTGTATTTAGAAGCAAATCTTCCTTTCTAAGGATGGACATGATCGAGGGGAGGGGGGTGCTGAGTAGTCCCACTCCCCTCTCCTTCTCCCCTCGCCCTGCCAGTGCCAAGCTTCATAGAGTGAGATTTAAATTCAGACTTGACAATCTGCTCTCTGCCAAGATATTTTTGGTAATTATTTGGGCTGCTGCTTTTCTGGGCTGGTGCCATTGCTACTCCTCTGTCCTGAGCCATGATGGTGCTCTGGCCATGTGGATAGCAGCAACAGTAGCAGCACAGTGACTGTCTGGAAAATCAGCAGAGTGGTTCCCTCCTAGAGCAACTTCTACTGTTGCTGTTGTAGGAGACACCCAACCACAAGCCCCTGAAAGTTCTAACTACTCCCTCTTGGGGATACGGATAGGGCTTCAAGCCTTCAATATCCCCAATCCCCTTATGCTTTTGTCTGGGTGTCTGAACATGGATGGTCATAAACACAACCTTCTCATCAGTTGTGGCACAGGACCCCGTGCCCCCCAGATTATAGACCAACTGCTAACAGTGCCACACCACTGGCTAACTCACACTACTGGCATCCTATCCTCCCAGGACTTGGGCTGTAATTCTGGGCTGACAGAAGAAATTCATGTAACAATTTAGCTAGCTGAATGCAAAATTCTGTTAAAATGACTGGAATTGCAACTGCCCAGGATTCTTGGGGTCCTGGCTATAAGGCTGGCAGGCACAGGATCCCAGGCAATCTACCAGAGGTAGGAGAGCAGTGGAAGTTCTTTTGAGGCAAGCTTACACAGCTACTGTCCCATGGATTGGTGGGAGGAGATATGGGAGGTGACTGGAGCACCAGAGCAAACTTAGTTCCCTGACTAATATAGGGGAATTATAAATAATTTATAATTAAAGTAGGCTAGGCAGGCAGCCCAGAGAGGCTGATAAGTGAGGACAGGTGGTTTGTTACACGGAGGCTATACTGCCTGTCTAATAAGTAACCCATTCTCTGTCCCTTCCCTTTCCCCATTCCAGTCTCCCTCCAGGTTTTGTTTATATCCCATAGGGATTTGGTGTGCAGCACTGATAGAACTTTCACATGTATGTTTCATGTCTGTTATGCACATCGGTTTCATGCTCCTCCTCATCACAGCCACATGGGGTAAATTTATTGCCAAAGTAAACTTGGATTTGTCAGGCCTTTGTGCACCAAAGAATGGGGCAGCCAGGGCCGCCTCTGTTAATTCCTGCAGCCCCAATGCATTATACAGAATCAACCTCAATTCTCCTCCCGCGCCCTGGCCTCTAAATGAGGAGGAATCAGTGGGGTCCTGAGGGCTCTTAGCTGCAAGAGCTGAAACATCAGCTTCATCAGCTAAGAGGATGGGAAATTTGGTGAGGATGGGGAAACTGGGGGATAAAAGCAGGAAAAAAAGCAGGGCACTGAATTTATTCAGTCAAAAGCCATAAGGTGTGGGTGGAAGCCTTGTGAGAAGAAAGTTCAGGTGTGTGCACGTGAGGGAAGACACACTTCTGTGTGTGGATGTGCAAATCTGTTTGTGGTGGAGTGCGTGGATGGTTGCTTGCTAAGGAGGATTGTGCGTGTGAGGCAGCAATGATCTGTCTTGCAGGGTGGTTGCGAGTGTGACCTAGCGAAGTATTGTAGAGCACTTTGAACGCTGAAAGCACTCTTGTTTAGGACAGGGGTGCTCAACCTGATTCGTGCCAAGGGCCAAAAAATTTGGTTTGGACCCAACCTTGGGCCGCATGTGACCCCACCCCCAATTTGCATAACCGCACCCCATGGCAGCAAGGAGCTGTGGCTGGAGATCTGGGTAGCAGAAGTGGCAGGGAAGGGCTCAGGTGGAGACACTGGCGGCGGCAGGAAGCTGGAGCCAGGGAGGAGGAAGGAGGGACCCGGCCAGCGCCTTTAATAGGCTTGTTGCATGGAGGAAGGAGGGTTTCACATCAGAGCGGGGGCTAGAGGAAAGGCGATTGCCAGAGCAGGAGGAGGCATGGCAGACCGCAGGAAAGGTCTTTGCGGCCAGGGGGAGTCAGGCTGCAGGAAAGGTCCTTGCTGGCTGCATGCGGCCCTTGGGCCGTACTTTGTGCAACCCTGGTTTAGGAGATTACAATAACGGCAGGGCTGTGATCACAGAAACATTTGTGGATAATGGAATCAAATGTTTATAGATTTTGTTAGTGAATGAACTCCAAAGCACAGCTGAGACACATCTGGCATTATGATTTATTTTTTTTATGATTTATTTCATGAACGTTAAAAAATTTGTGTTCTTGTTCAGTGCTTAATTTGTAAAAAAAACAACGAATTGTCGGGGTCTAGGCCTGCCCCAGAAGTGACTCCACATGTCCCAGAAGCTTCACCTCCTAGCCAAGAGCATGTCATCACAGGGAAATGAATCCAGCATGTAGCTGCATTAAAGCTAGTGTAGCCAGAGGGTCTGTCAGGTCTGCCCCCCCCCCCCCAATCCTCACCTCACTCTGTGTGCTTTAAGCCTCTGAGCAGGGATGGACCTGTCTATAGTGGATGTACAGCACTACCATGTATATTGCTATATATAAATATAATGTACTACTGAGTTTACTTTTTTCCCTCACAATATGCTGCTCACAGATAAAATGTCGAGTCCGAGCGGTAGTGGTGGTAATCAGCCTACACCGAAACATCTCAGTGGTGCAGGAAGTTAGCTAAGGCGAGGGTGGGAAAAGAGGCCGAGATACCAAAGATTACATCTTTCTTAAGAAAGACCACTGTAGACACTTCCGAGGAGGAGGAGGAGAAGGAGGAGGATCATAGTGTAGGATCTTCAATGGGGAGTGACATCTGCCATGTTACTGAAGAGGAAGGTGAGAGGAAAGAGTTGAAAGGACAAGCCAGCGATGATGAACAAGCTGATGAAGATGAGAGGGAAGCACAGGATCTAATGACTTAACAAAAGTGGAGAGTGAAATGACAGGCAGTGAAGGGGAGACAGTAAGTGAGATTAACATGCTGAAGACAGTTTGGCCTCAAAAAAATATCCAACTGACAAAGTGCACTTCATTGAACACCTTAGTAACCAGGACGAGCGGTTCATGATTTCAAATGGGCCATGCCAGTCATCAGGGCCATTTCCACGGAAGACCGATCAGCAACTGGTTTGACACATACCATTTTAAGTAGCATTGAAAGTCATGGACTGGACTTTGCAAAACTGTAAAGCCAAGGTTATGATGGAGCTGCAGCTATGAGTGGTTTGCAAACTAGAATTATTGCTCAACAACCCAAAGCAACATACGTCCACTGTGCTACCCACAACTTAAAATTAATCCTGAATAATGCTGTGTCAGATGTCCCAGAAGTGAAGAATTTCTTTGGAGTAGCAGAACATCTCAACATGTTCTCCGCACACAGTATCAAGCGATGGCATACATCGTCCTTGTTTACCTCTGAATCAAACATCACGCTGTAGAGATCGTGTCCAAGAAGGTGGGCACAATAGGACTCTCTAGTGGCCCTATGCTACTGCTTCACAGATATCCTCAAGGTGCTAACCTAGGTAATACTCCTGAGCAAGAAGAAGGATGAAATTGTGGAGGCAAGAACTCTGAAAGCTAAAGTGGAGTAGTTCCAGTTTGTCTTTCTTGTTGTACTACTGCTCAGAAAAACATTAGAATCTATCAAGTGTGTTTCAAAGCTGCTACAATCTCCACAAAGTGACCTCAGCAAAGCTGCAACTCTTCTCCAAACCACTCATACTAATTTTCAAGAGGCCAGGAGTCATTGTGACTCCTTTCAAAAAACTGCTGTTGAAATGTCTAAAATGTGGGGAATATCTCAGGAGTTTGAAGAGCGACATGCACCAAGGGTGAAGAGGTTTCATGATGAGCTCTGTGAGGACCAAAGACTAACATCTGCAGAAGAAAGATTCAGAGTTAATGTGTCCTTTGCTACAGAGCCTCTTCACACAGGAAACAGCACTTCGAGGGCCTAAAAGAAATGGTTTCTACGTTTGCTGCTCTTCAGCCATCAAGACTGACATCAGCAACTGATGATGAGTTGTACGCAGCTGAAGAAATTCTGGTCAAGCACTATGAACATAACTGGTCACCCTCTTTTTAAAAAAACACCAACGATAAAGGAAGTAGCTGCACTGCTGATGGTTGATGAGAACCATGATATATCTTCTAGCTTCCCTATCTGCATTGCACACCTACTTTTCTGACCTGTGACAGTAGCAACATCCAAGACATCCTTCTCAAAACTTAAAATTATTAAGAGCTATCTGAGGAGCTCTATGTCCCAAGACAGACACAGTGGCCTGGCTCTGCGGTCCACTGAAAATGAATGAATGGGCAGCTGGGCGATTCAAAAATCATTGTTGTGTTTTCAGAACTAAAAGCACAGAAGAGACCACTGCAGTAGCTGAGTAGACGTTTGCTTTACTCCTCCTCCCTCTTCCCTTTCTGCTCAGGATCTTGCTTCCTTCTTCACCTCCAAGATAGACAATATCTGCCTTGACATTGCTGCCCACTCCTCTTCCTCCCTCCCCTCTCCCTCCTTCTCTCCTGTCCTCCTTCCCTCCCACCTGCCTTGAGGAAATCTCCTCCCTGCTCTCCTACTCCAACCCTTCCACTTGCCCCCTTGACCCCATCCCCTCCTGCCTCCTGACCTCCATTGTTTCCACTATTGCCCCTTCCCTCCTGCACATCAACCTCTCCCTCTCTTTTGGCTCCTTCCCATCCGCCTTCAAGCACGCCAGTCTCTCCTATCCTCAAAAAGTCCACTCTTGACCCCTCTGACCCTTCTAGCTACCGTCCTGTCTCACTCCTTCCTTTTGCTTCCAAGCTTCTTGAACGTGTGGTCTACTCCCGCTGCCTCGACTTCCTCTCTGCCAACTCCTCCCTTGACCCCCTCCAATCTGGCTTTCGCCCCGTTCACTCTACCAAAACTGCTCTTGCTAAGATCACCAACGATCTTCTTGTCGTTAAATCTAATCGCCTCTATTCCATTCTTGTCCTCCTTGACCTCTCTGCTGCTGTCGATACTGTTGACCACTCACTCTTGCTGGATTCACTTCACTCCCTTGGCTCCTGTGGCTCCGTCCTCGACTGGTTCTCCTGCTTCTCTGACCGGTACTTCAATGTGTCTCTTGCCAACTCCACCTCGTCCTCCCTTCCACTCTCGCTTGGTGTTCCCCAAGGCTCTGTCCTTGGCCCTCTCCTCTTCTCTATCTATACCCTGTCCCTAGGCAAACTCATTGCCTCCCATGGCTTCCAATATCACCTCTACGCTGATAACACTCAACTCTCTCTCTCTACTCCCTCTCTCTCTCCATCTGTTGAAGATCGCCTCACCAGCTGTCTCTCTGACATCTCTACCTGGATGTCTCAACATCAACTGAAACTCAACATGTCTAAAACTGAACTCCTTATCTTTTCCCCTCATCCTCACTCTCCCTCTTCCCTGTCAATCATCATCAATGGGATCACCATCCTTCCCACCCACCAAGCCTGTAGCTTAGGCTTCATCTTTGACTCACCCCTTTCTTTTAAACCCTACATCGACTGTGTTGCCAAATCCTGTCGCTTCTCCCTCCATAACATTGCTAAGATTTGCCCTTTTCTCTCTGTCTCCTCTGCCAAAACCCTTGTTCATGCCCTGGTCATCTCTC
>QEPC01004821.1:637544-665799 GCA_003113815.1 Sphenodon punctatus | reverse complement strand
GCAGCCTGGGAGGGGGAGGGGGAAGGAATTCATTTATTTCATTGAGTTCAATGGGGACACAGCGCCCCATTGAACTCAATGAAATAAATCCGGTACCGGTATACCGGATTTAATCCAGGAATCCGGTTTTTGCAGAACCGGTAACCGGTAAATCCGGTAGCCGGTAACGGGCCTGGGGTCCCACCTCTACTAAATGCAGAACTTTACACTGATCTCTGTTGAATTTCATTTTGTTAGTTTTGGCCCAGCTTTCCATCCTGTCAAGATCATTTTGAATCTTGTTCCTGTCTTCTAAGGGCGCTCCACTCCAGTGTGTGCCACACTATAACAGGGGGAATGGAGCGGAATGGGCCATGTTGGGGCTCTCCTTCAGCCTCTCACGCTCCTCCCAAGAGGCTAGGGTGGTAACCCCGAGCCTCCCCCGACCCCCAACCTCCTCCACACACACACAGCCCTCCTCCTTCACCCTCTCACGCTCTTCCCAAGAGGCTGGGGTGGTAACCCCGAGCCTCCCCTGACCCTCACCCTCCTCCACACACACAGAGCCCCCATCCCAAGAGACTAGGGTGGTGTATGTGTAGGAGGGTGGGCACTAGGGGGCAACTAGGGGGAACTAAGTGGGGAACTGGGGGGCGGCTAGGGAATGGGGGAACTAAGTGGGAGGAACTGGGGGCAACTAGGGCTAGGGAATAGGGGAACTAAGTGGGGGAACTGGGGGGACTAAAGGTGTAGTGTGGGGTGAAAGGCTGTGGGGTGAAGTCAACAGGTGTAGGGTGGAAGGCTGTAGGGTGAAGGGGTGTGGGGTGAGGGACTGTAGGCTGGGAGCTAGAGGGGTGGAGTGGAGTGGAGGGGTATGGGGTGAGGAACTGTAGGCTGGGGGCTAGAGGTGTGGGGTGGGGGTGGGGAATTGGGGGTGCCCTGAGAGTTTTGGCTGAGGTTTGTGTCTTGAGGTTCAGGTTTGTTGTTTTTTGTTTTTTAAGAGATTGTATTGTTGTTTCAGGGGGTGCTGCTGGCCAGTGCTGAAGTCCTGCTGGGAGAAGCCTGGAACCTGCCTGGACTTGGGCTGAGAAACCCAGCCCCTCTACGATCTCCAAGGTACTGAAGGTGCTGGGGGGTGAACACTGAACAGCCTGAAGAAGCCCAGGGACTAAACTCTGCCTGGCAGAAGCCCTGGGGAACGGTGAGTGGCCTGCCAGAGAGCTGAAGTCTGGCTAGTGTTGGGACTAGATAGGGCTGGGGATGCCACCAGAGGGGTTGCATTCCCGGTGTTAGTAAGAAGACTCCTGTTACTGGGGTGAGACTCTGTTGTTAAAATCCATGAGGAACTTTGAGCTAAACCCCGTAATGGAATGTAACAGCCAGGGGTCTGATTCTATGGGGAATTACACCTGGGGAACTACACCCTTTTGCACTATGGTGTTGTATGCGAATGAGACTACATGCAACCTAATGGATGGAAACCGGACCCGCGGGCACACATTAGCCTGCACCTCTACAGTTCAACAAAAGTATGAACTGATGCCCAAGTTTCAGCTCGACATATTTCTTCATACGAGGCCCTCACCTTGAAGGCATAAGAAGTGGCTGCTCCCTGAACAGAATGAGGCCAAATCTGAAAAGGGGGAACTTTTCCTTTGGCTCTATAGGCCTCGATTATCGCCTGCTTCACCCACTTAGAGATTAGAGTTTCTGACGCTTTAGAGCCCCTAACGCTAGCCTGAAGATTGACGAAGAGAGCTGTAGTTTTTCTAAAACTCTGGGTTCTAGCTAAGTAAATTTTCAAAGCGCGGCGCACATCTAAGGTGTGCCAAAGCTTTTCTTTTGGGTGCACCAGCTTTGGGCAAAACGATGGCAGAACCACCTCTTGTGATCTGTGGAAAAATGAATTAATCATTGGAATGAATGCCTGGTCGAGCCTGAGGGTTACCGATTGCCTATGAAAGATACATAAATTTTCTTCCATAGACAGGGCCCCCATCACCAACATTCTCCTCGCTGAGGTGACCACAATCAGAAAGGAAACCTTTAGAGATAACATGTAAAGCGAAACCTGTGAAAGCAGTTCAAATGGAGAATTAGTTAGGGCATCAATCACCAGGTTTAAATCCCAGGAAGGACACCTGTGCACCACAGGGGGAGAAAGGTGCTTCGTTGCTTTTAAGAATTGGCGAATATGTTTGTGGGCGGACAGGTTCCTATTAGACACCGTGTTTAGCACTGAATTCAATGCTGCCTGCCTGGCCAGGGTATTGCATCTGAGACCCTTGTCTAGGCCTGCCTGCAGGAAGTCTAGAATCTGAGGAACGAAAGCTTTACATGGGTCCTGTCCCCTAGACAACGACCATAAGGAGAAAACTTTCCAGGTTGCCCTATAAGACGTCTTGGTCGCTGGTCTTCTAGTGGCCAAGAGTGTCTCGAGCACCGTCCCTGAATAGCTCTCTCTCTGGAGAGCTATGCGCTCAATTTCCATGCTGTCAATTTTAAAGACCTCACATTCTCGAAAAATAGGGGTCCCTAAGACAGTAAATCCTGAATTGGCGGTAGAGGGAGAGACTTCTCCACACTCAGTTCTACGAGGTCCGAGAACCAAGAACGCCTCGGCCACCAAGATTACCCGGGCCCTTTCTCTTTTGATATTTGCTACAGACCTTGCTAGCAAAGGAAAAGGGGGAAAGGCATAGAGAAGACCTGGCGGCCACCTCTGGTTCAGGGCATCTATGGCCACGGCACCCCTGGACTGTGACCTTGCCATGAAAAGCTCCACTTGAGCGTTCTCCTGGCTGGCGAAGAGATACAGGATCAGTTGTTCGAAGGTCCCCGTTATCTGCCTGAACACTATCTTGTTCAGGGCCCATTTGTGTGGATCTAACTCCCTCCTGCTGAGCCAATCTGCTCGGGTATTGTCTGTCCCCTTTATATGTAATGCCTTCAGGGATGCTAGATGAACCTGGGCTCAGTCCAAGAGTTTCTTGGCCTCCTTCTGCAGGGACGGAGACCTCAAACCCCCCTGATGATTTACATAGGCTTTTGCTGTGGTGTTGTCTGTGTAAATGAGGGTATGCGCATTGAGGAGGAGGTGAGCAAAGCGTTCCAGAGCGAGGCAAATCGCCCTCAGCTCCAGGAATTTTATGCTCCTGGATGATTCCTCCCTGGACCAAAGCCCCTGGATCGACAGATCATCCATGTGGGCTCCCCAACCTCTCAAGTTGGCATCTGTGGTTACTACCTTTCAGGAGGGCTCCACAAGGGACACTCCTGTTGCAAAGATTGCTGGGTCTAACCACCAAGACATGCAAGACTTTAGATGGGTAGGAATACATACCCAGGGATTGCCTCCCAGAGGAAGCTCTCTCTGGAAAGGTCTGAGCAGCCACTGCAAGGGTCTGAGGTTGCAGCATGCCTACTGGATCTGGTGGGAGCAGATACCATCAACCCCAGCAAGTTTGCCAGCATCTTGAGCCTTAGCCGAAGACTGGCTTGAAGAAAAAGAACAATAGAGCAAATCTTTTCCTGTCACTTCTGTGGAACAAACACGGCATCTAAGGTCGTACCTATGACTACGCCCAGGTGCTCTATCCTGTGGCGTGGTACCAACTGGCTTTTGGGAAGGTTCACGATAAAACCGTGGCTGTTCAGATAATGGATGACCCTGGCAACATCCACTGACACTTTCTCCTGAGATGGTGCTCTGATCAGGAGATCATCGAGGTAAGGGAAAAATGGATCCCCTCCCTGCGCAGATTCGCTATCAAGGTAATCAGGGTCTTGGAGAACATTCTGGGGGCCGAGGAGAGACCGAATGGCAGAGCTTTTTGAATTGCCAATGGTTCTGGTCGTATGCAAACTTGAGCCATTTTTTGTGTGCAGAGAGTATTGGGATGTGGAGGTAGACATCCTTTAAATCCAGAGAAACCATCCAATCTCCTCTCAACAGGCCCTGGCAGATTGAATGGACCGTTTCCATCTTGAATTTTTGTGGTTTTACCCACCTGTTTAGTAATTTTAGAACCAGAACTGCTCTCCATTGACCCGACTTTTTGGCCACCCAGAAAATTATAGAATAGAGGCCCATACCTCTTTCCTCGAGAGGGACCTTTTCTATGGCTCCTATGGACCACAACCAGTTTATCTCTGTGCACATGGCCAGGATTTTTAGGGGATCTTTGGAAACTGGGGAAGGCGGGAACCTGCTTCTTGGGGTCCCACGCAGGTCTAAGGCATAGCCTTGACGCACAAGCTGCAAAACTCAGACGTCTGAGATCGATTTTTCCCAGACGTTGGCAGGGCCGGACTTAGGAATTTTGCACCCCTAGGCCCTTTTTGGGCTGCTGCCCCCAAGTCAAGGCCTGCCACAAGCTCCATCCACAAGCCAAGCCCCACCCCCATGCTGCGTGTTCATGGGTGGGGGAGCCCCATGTGAACAAAGCGGCGCATGCACGCGCAGTGAGTGGGGATGTATGCGTGGACCCGCCTGATGCATCCCCACTCATCCTCCTGCACGGAGCAACCAGGGAAAACAGCGGTTGCTCTTGGGTGCAGATGAGTGGGGATGAGTGTGCAGCCGTGTGCATGTCCCTCTCACACACCGGCACATCCACGAACCCCCCACCCGGCAGAGTCATGTAAAAACAGCCTGTGAGGAGCCACTCGAAGAAGAACAGAAGGCTGATGCCTTGTAAATAAGGTTCTTCGAGATGGCTCCTAACATTCTCACAACCACCACCCTTCCAGTCCCGAATGGAATTTTTTTCTTCTATTCCTTGAAAGGAACTTTCATGCTGAGGGGGAGAGTCAGTGCTTTTTATAGTAGAGGAGCTCGAAACCATCCCGTGGTCTATTATTTGAATAGGGTGAGCATACACAACCTGGTTGTGAGAATGTTGGAAGCCATCTCGAAGAACCTTCTTTACAAGGCAACAACCTTCTGATCACTATCATGGGGAGGAGCTGTTTGTAAACAAACAGCTTTATCTCCCAGATGGTGTCCAGCTGCTGCTGCTAGGAAGACTGCAAAGGCGATGCAGGGAGAAAAACAACAGAGTGGGTGGTGCCAGCAATTGCCCCCCCCCCCCGAAAATGCCACCCAAGGCCCAGGCCTAGGGGCCCTGCCCCTAAGTCCGGGCATGGATGTTGGAGAAAAGCTGAAGCCTGCCTCCTATCTCCACGTCCTCCCGTGAGTCATGCCTGCTTACTAGGCTGGGAGGCAGAGGGCTCGCGTGGCTTAAACTTATCAGGTCTGCGTTGTCTCTGCCCCCTAAATCGAAAGGGCTGTCTGGAATCCCTGTCCTGGTTCTGACTACGTCTGGAGGACGTGGAAGAACCCCCAAACCTAAAAAATGGGGTCTAAAAGGTTTTCTTTTTGGCCCCAAATGGTTGCAAAGTCTTGCTTTTAGCCCTATCAGTAGCATCTGCCAAGACCCTGTCCAAACATGTACCAAATAGCTTGAAGCCTTTATAGGGGCCTGCCACCAATAAGTTTTTTGCCATTGCATCCCCCTGCCAGGACCTTAACCAGATCCTATGCCTAGCTACAACAGAGAGGGACACCGAGCGGGCCGACCAAGTGAGGGCGTCCGTGGTAGCGTCCATCAACATGGCAATTGCCAACCTAACTCGAGAGGACAGGACCTTAGATCTCCTCTCTGAGATGTCCGTGAATTGTATCTCCTGCACCCATGCCATCGTGGCCCTTGCCACGTAAGAAGACAAAATGTTTACTCACAGAGAAGCTGCAGAAGATTCCAAGACCTTCCTCAGGACTCCCTCAATAGCTCTGTCTGTGGAGTCCTTAGGGTAGCAGTCACCCTCTGTGGGAAAAACCGTCTGCCTCGCCAGGGAGGCAGCAGCTGCTTCCACCTTGGGGTTTTTAAATATGCCCTTCTTTTTCCTGGAAAAGCTATATAGGGCCTCTTGGGTCTTATTCATTTTAAACACCTTCCCTGGGGATTTCTACTCTGAAAGCACTAATTTTTCAAAAGCTCTGTCGAGCGGCAGGCCCTTGTCCTTGCCCTGGACAGAAGGAATGAGCTCCCTGTCATCCTCTTCCTTGGAGTCACAGGATTGGTCCTTGGAGGACTTTTCTTCTAGCTGGAGGGTTTTTATGACCCGAGTGAGTAATTCCTCCCTATAAGGAATTGCCTGTCCTGGTCTTTGTGAGCGGATGGAATGTCCTGCCACTCTCCCTCCTCCAAATCAGCAGGAAGTTGAGGGGAGTCTGCCTCAGAATCTGAAAAGAGGCTCAAAGAACTAACTGTCCTGCACCCCCCTCCCCCATTGAACTGCTACTAGCAGAGGACTAAGGAGAATCCAGGAGGCGGGAAGCAACATCCCCTGGTGGCTGAAGTGACTTTCCTGCCTTTTTTATCTGCCTCTTTTTAGGCCTATGGGCTTTTTCTGCGCCCAGGGCCCCTTTTCTCTTCTTCTCCTGTCTATGGCATAGCCAAGAGAGGGACTCCATAATCTTGCCCACGGTGGTATTAAGGGCCAGAAGGGGGTCAGAAGGGCTACCCAACATATCCGGAGGGGGTAGCCTGGTAGCAGGAGCCAGATCTCCCTGCGAGGCAACCTGCAGGGGAATAGAAGAGATGGGGAAAACCTGGGGGCTGTGAAGATCCCTTTCCTTCAGCAGCCTGCCGCCGTCGGAACGGACCTACCTCCGTCCTGGGACTGGTCTCCATGTCCTCTCTCTCTCTCTCCCTCCGCCACTGCGTGGGTGAGACAAGCTCCGGCCTAAAAGGTTCCTCCTGCCTCTCGGGAGAGAGGGCCAGACTGAACTGCCTCACTGTCACTGCAGGAGGACGTTCAGGATGGGGGAGAATGAGCTCTGTCACATGAAAAATCTTTGGCCAGCTTCCCTGCTCTCAGGGCGCCTGCCTGAGAGTCAGCCTGGGTCCCAGCGGCGTTTCCAGGGGCACGGCGCGGAATAGGATATCCTACGGCCCCGTCTGTCAGCCCCTAGCTTAGGGACGGTCTAGCTCACTCCCAACTGGAACGCTGAAAAATCTGTCCTGCCAGTTCGAGGCAGAAGAATGGACTGGAGTCGATTACAGGGGAGCAACTATCTATCTTCTGCCTCCTGTCGGTCATGAGAGGAGCTACCCATCCGGAGGACTGTCTGCGGCAGGGGGAGAAAGCAGTTGGAATTGACAGGAATTAGTGAGGAGGAGGCCCACGCCACCACCCCAACCTTCAGGGCGGGGCTGGTGAGAAAACGAGAGACCCCCCCCAAAGGAGAGGGTAGCAGGAGTGACAGAGTCAGAGGGGGGAGATCCAAGTTTTAGTAAGGGCAAGGCGCTAGAGGGAGGAAGAGATCA
The DNA here is from genome assembly GCA_003113815.1 of Sphenodon punctatus. Classification (NCBI taxonomy): domain Eukaryota; kingdom Metazoa; phylum Chordata; class Lepidosauria; order Sphenodontia; family Sphenodontidae; genus Sphenodon; species Sphenodon punctatus. Next base: position 658,486 of record QEPC01004821.1, on the reverse strand, counting down.
TGGATGTAGAGTGCTTTATTGGCAGAGGAACAACAGCTCCAAAGGGAGCAGGAGAATGGGGGCTGATCAGGGGGAAGGAAGGGGATGCGGATAAGATTGGGAGCAGGGAGGGAAGGTAGCCATGGGGAAGGAGTTCTTGTACTCTTGAATAGATCTGTCTGAAGAATGCAAGTGGAATTTCCCTTCTCCCTCTCCTCTGCTTACTAAGGTAGTTTAACCTTTTCCAAATTGAGGTACACAAGCATATTACTCCAGCATAGAATGCAAATTATGCTTGCGAGGCATAAATCTCTCAGAATTATAATAATAATTTTTATTTTTATATAATGCCCCCTTACCATGGCACTCAGAATACTTCACATAGAACTAATGAACATAACTTTTAATCCTCACAACAACCGTGTGAGGTAGGTTAGGCTGAGAGAATATTGTGACTGGCCCAAGACCACCCAGTGAGTTTCTAGCTAAGTTGAGACTTCAAAAAGCACTCAGTTCACTTAGTCTCTTAGGGAATTAACTCACAAAAGTCTATTTATTTATATATCTCCACCAGTAGTCTCTCTGTAGCACTGTTCCACTCAGAGGGATACTCAGGATCTCTTTGGGTTACAGAGACAAACAGCTCCCTTTGTCCCCTGTGAACTCCACTGTCAATCCAAGCAACCCCCACCCCCTTGGTCTTGGTCTTTACTCACACCAGGCTCCCAGTCTTCGTTCTGCTTCTCAAGTAGTCTTTCTTCTCTCTCAAGCCCACTAGCGTTACCTTTTCCAGGAAGAGCTTCCTCCCAGGTCTCGCCTCACTCAGATAGTCTCAGTTCTTCTCCCTCTCTGGGCTGGGAGGGAGGTGGGTAGCTGTGCCACACACCCTAACATCACACCGCTGCCCACTTATTAAGCACGGTTTTGCCTCCAGGCACAGGGTCAAGAGCTCAGCTAGCCCTGTATACTGCAAATGTAAGCTACTAGCCTTTTAAGAAGTGCAGCTAGCAAGGACTCTGGCCTGCCACCCCAAGCATTGTAGCTTGAGCCCCAGAAAAACTATCTTATCTGAACAAGCTCTGCATGTCTTTTCTCCTGCTCTAGCCACTTGTATTTCCCTGCCTTATTCCCATCCTTGTTCATTCCTGTCCCTCATAATCTAGCCAAGGCCTCCTGCCCTAGAACCCGTTCACTTTGCCCATACCCCCAAACTTTGTTACTAACCACTGTCTCTAGCCTCTCCTGCCCCATACTCCCAACACCACCCCTTTCCCAGTTCTATCCCCCCAGAGGGAGGTGAATGGGGTTAAAATTGTACCATGCCCCCAAGCTCAGTGTCACTAAAAACTACACTTTTTTCTTAATGTACATTACAATAATTTTAAGTAACATATGTACAAATGGTACCAGTATGATCTCCAGAAACTGAATTTCAAAAGGGGTTGGAGGTAAGTGACACAAACACCCCGCTACAGTATTGTACTGAAGTTCCAAATGTTTCTCAAATTTCTCTCAATGCGTCTGCCCTTCTACCACTATCACCATCACCACTATCACAGTCCTCACCAACTCAGCTCCTTCTGCTCCTAAGCTACGTTCTCAGCCTCTTCTTCTGACCTTTTTTTTGCCCCCAATTCTTGCACCCTTTTCTCTCCAGCTCCCTCCGACAAGGCTACTTCTGCCTCATACTACCTACCTAACCTTCCCTGTAGCCTTTTTGAACCCTGCTCTCCAGCCCTCTACCACAACCCTCACCAACTCAGAGTGCTTTCTGACATGCATAAATGCACAGGAAAGCCCTCAATTTGCCTCTGCAAGAAACTGAGACAAATCAGGTGTGACTTTTATCACATGAAAAAGCAATTTGGTGATGATCATGCAGGGACTGTGAAGCTATGGGGCTTTTCTGCGCATTTATGCATGTCAGAATATCCCCTCAGTTCCTCTTATTCCTGCCCCCAATCTCCTATTTTCCACCTCTTTCCAGTCCCATTCTCACTCACTGCTGCTCAGGACCAGATCCAGAATAGTGCACAGTATGTGACTGCACAGGGACCCATCTGTTGGGGTGGCCCTGAAAAGGTCCCCAATACATGGAGCCCGTGAATAAACTTGAAATGATGACAGGTGTGCAATAAGCACTGGTGTAAAATACAGGTCCACAAAGCCTCAAATATGGAAAGCCCTGGCCTATGGGAGGCTTGCAGAGATTCAGGAGGGTCCCCCATCACATGGGGCCCATGAATAAACTACAATTAGCATATGGTTAACATACAGGGAGCTCTTGTCCCTGAAAGGATGTTATGTTTAAGTGATCAAAAAATAATTATGATGAAATTTTTCCTTTTCTAACGTGTGTGCCGTTCCTGTCAGAAGGGGACCCACATGACCATGTTGCACAGGGCCCCCAGCTACTCTGGATCTGGTGCTCCCAGTGCTGCTTCTACCCACACTTCTGTAAAGCCCAAGCTGGTTTTGACCAAAAATCAAGGACACAGAGAGCAGCATTCTCAGTTTCCCTAAATGATTTGGGTCCCAGGTATCTGAAAGACTGCCTCTTCCCTCATGTCCCGCCATGGCCTCGGAGGTCAGCTGGGAGCGCCCTCTTGCAGCTACTATCTGCCCATGAAGTTTCTACAACAATGGCACACAGAGCGGTGTTCTCAATCGCTGCCTCACAATTACGGAACTCCCTTCATCTAAGTCAATGCTCACATCTTCTGGAAACAATGTAAGACTCTTCTATTCGGCTGAGTGTTTGGTAGGCAGGGATAGGGTTGAGGATGCTCAGGAAAGGGTTGTGGGAGGGTTAAGGGGATTTTTAGGATATGTTATTGGTGGTAAACTGCCCTGAGCTATAATGGGAAGGGTAGCGCAGAAATTTGATTAAATAAATAAATAAATAAATAGCCTGGCCTCTACTAACCCTGCCTCAACTTCTTACTACAGCCCCCCCAGCCTCAGCCTCAGCCTCAGCCTTTCCTCTGCCCTTCTAGCTCGTCTTGACCTCCCCCTCCACAGGTTCAGACTCCCGAGTCTCTCACTCTACTTCCCCTTTTAACTCCAGGCTTTCCCCGGCCCCACTGCCCCCAGTAACCGCCTGCTATTGCTCCTCCCTGCGGCAGGGGCCGCTGCGGGCACCATGGGACCCTGTCCTGGCCAGCCCTGAAGTGTCTCCCCTATGATAGTGGTGATAGTGATGATGGTGGTAGAAGGGCAGACGCATAGAGAGTAGGCGGTGCCGGCGGAGGCTAGCGGGGAGCTGGAGCGGCCTCTGACTCCCCGCCGCCGGGTTTGCGGGAGCAGCATGGCCGCGAGTCTGTGGATGGGGGATGTGAGTGCCGGGGGGAGCATGCTGCTGAGTCCGGGGCGGTCTCTTTGGGGAGTTCCGGGGTCTGGGAGCAGGAGGGGGGGCAGAGAGCAGGTAGGAGATCTGGAGAAGCAGAGCGGAATTTGGGGACTCCCTGGAATGAGTGGGGCCGAGAGGGAGGCGCAGGGAGGATTATAGGGGTGACATGGGGATCGGGATTGGTGGGACGGAGGGGATTTCATGGGAGGGGGATTTGGAGACGCCAGGTGGAATGGTGTTTCGGCTGGCTGACAGGAGGGGAAGGGGGAGGGACTTTGGGGTAGTCTGAGTTGACTTGGAGGAAAGTTGCAGGTGGGATTTAGGCCACGTTCTGATGAACAGTTAATTCGAAGTAGTTGCGCCTTAAAGCAGTTATCTCTGTTTACACTGTTTGTATAAATGCTAAGGCAGTGAAGTAGTTCTGTTTATCGGAAGGTGGCCTTAATAGGAATTTTGCAGGTATGGGTGAGTGATGGGAGGATTCGTTGTGACCTGGTGAGGTATGATTTGGGGTAGTTTAGAGGAAGCCTTTGCTAGAGGATATGGGGTGGGGGGAGTTGGTGGAGTTTTGAAGTAATTTTGGGGTCATGAGGGGAGTACCCCAAGCCATTGCAAGGAACACAAAGACCTAATTTTGAGGTTCAGTTTCTTGTTGGATTTGTCTGAGCAGGCAGCTTGGGTATGTTGAATCCTTCACTGGAGCAGGGGGCTGGACTAGATGACTCTTGAAAGCCCTGTGACTCTTGAGTGCAAGCAGTGGCAGAGATGGACTTTCACTTTGGTAGAGGGGGTTAATGCCAACACGCATGCCCCAAAGGGGTGTCACCTACTTTGGTTTGGCTCCTGCTGCTACAGGGATAAATGCGAACTGGTCACATGAATAAATGATTGACCTGTATATGGGGAAACTGTATTCCAATGTTCCTCCCCAACCTTTCTTGTCTAATTTTAATCTGTCTGTAGCTGGAGCCATATATGGATGAGAACTTCATTTCAAGAGCCTTTGCTACTATGGGAGAACTTGTTCTGAGTGTAAAAGTTATCCGAAATAGACTGACAGGGTACTTAATCATAATTCACTTTTACTGTATAGTCTTGCATTTGGATTGTACTGTTTATCCTTTATAAAGTTGGGAGATCTCTGTGGCTCTGTTTTTTTTCCTTAGTTTTCCAACAACACAGCTTCTTCTGTGAACCCATATAGCCTCTGAAATTTGAACCATTCATTGTCGTAATGAGTTGGAACAGTGATCCATCTAGCCCAGTCTCCCAACAGTGGTCAGCACCAGATGCTAAATGGGAAGTGGACAAGAACAGTGCAGATATCAAGGGTGGGGAGCCATCAGTCGGTGGGCCAAATCCACCTCGTGGCTGTTCTTTATTTGGTCCCTATCCAGTTCTTGAATCTGGTTTATAAATCCATTCCCCGTCCTCAAGCACTGAGAGTGAGATCAAGTGAAGGGAGTGCAGATCAGAGCCTGCACTAAAGGATGTGGAGCTTCCAACTCCTATAGCATGTGGCGTTTGTACTAAGTTTCAAAGTGGCCCCCGGGAGGGAGAAGGTTCCTCACATCTGGCATATAGAGTGTTCATCCCATGTCATTCACTCCATTCCTTGCAGTCAGAAGTTACATTTCCTCACCAACTTAGTTGATAATAGCCATTGATAATAGCCACCTATCCTGCATCCATTTACACTATGTGTGATCTCATTAAGGGAGATCTCCTGTGGTTTATTGTGCATCAAATAGGTGGACTCCAGTGCCCCTGCAGAGCACTGTTGAAGATGATGGGACTCTGAATGAGCACAACATGTTGTTTGCCTACATGCTGGGCAATGGAGGATAAGAGCTTTAGATGATATGTTGATGAAAGCACTGATGACCAGGCATTGCTGCTGAAGGTGCACCAGGGTTAGAAACAGGAGGAAATTCAAAGAAAACAATTCTGTCTCGGGTCCAATGTTGTTTACCCTTGAACAGAGCTGTAAAAATATTTATTAAATTTACTAATACTTATTTGATTTAATTTATTTTATTTACTAATAATTTACTAGCCACGCATAGAAAACACACTACTTGCCGGACTGGGATTTGCAGTAGGAGAGGAGGGCCAGAGCTGTAAACTTCCACTTTCCGCTTTTATACTTTTTGCCAGAAGTGAGAAGGCAAGTGGATTTTTTCTACAGCCCTGCCCTTTAAGCTCCCCACAAGGATCAGTATGAGGAAAGTGGCTGTGGAATAACAAAGCTCTGCTTTTGGTTAGTTGCAAGCAAATTTGATCCACTATTTCAATCTGTTGGATCTCTGGATTCTAAGTACTTTTAATTTAGTGCCATCCACATCACCACTGTGAGAAAGAATGGCTTTTGTGTAACTTTTTCCCCTTGCTTGGCTCTGTAGGAAACATAAATGCTCAAATGATATTGCCTTGTGTTACTGTTGGACTTTCCCGTGCTGCTTCAGATGCTTCTTTATTGAAGTTGAACTTTAGATTGATTCAACAACAACAAAAATTTGGACAAAAAATTTCTAATTTCTAAATACTGATTAAATCAAATTCTTCCACTCTCTCAGCATCCTTCAAAAAGGCAAACCTATAACATTTTTCACCAAATGACTTCTAAATATTTTAAACCTAAAATGCATCCTCTCTCTCTCTCTTTATCTCTGTTCAGGATTCCAGCAGGCTATTGCTTTGTGGAATTTGGCGATCTTGCCACTGCAGAGAAATGTTTGCATAAAATTAATGGGAAACCCCTTCCAGGTGCTACACCAGTAAGTAAATCAAATTCCTTACAAGGATAAAAGCGAAGGGTAGGAGTGAATTAATAAAGATGTGGGGTGGGTCCTAACAGACTCAATGGATTCATCCTAATTAATCAACGGATGTTATCACACAGGAAGAGAACCTGCCAGGGCCCGTAGTCACTCAGTGGGGCCCACAAGCATCCGCTACTCATGTGGAAAACCTAATACACAGACAGTTCCCCACGTGGTTTCTGTGGGTGTGCAAGTAGCTGCCATGTGGTCCCCGCCCTCTCCACGCTAAGAAACCCAAAATTCCCCACTGTTGCTATCTAGCTGTGCAGGGGCTTGGAGCTGAACTCACCCCATCCCCTCTTCAGGACAGAGACTCTTGTGCTGACCATTTGCCCCCTGGCACTCTGGGGGGGTGGGGGCAGAGGTGAGGGAGAACCCCAGAGTCCCCAAAACTGACACACACACACACACACACACCCCACCCCACCCCCGTGGCAGAAGGAGAGGAGGCAAGGCCTGGGGATTTCAGCTCCGAATATCTGGTCCTGAAGGGAACCGCGAAAAGCGGTGCACCACAGACCGAAGGGTCACGCTAAAGGCCCTTGGGCGTGGCCCTTGGATGAGTTGAGGGTGGCAGGGCCGGCCCCAGGCATGTGCCGCATGGTTAGCTGGGGCCCCGCACTTGCATGGCTGGGCAGCAGGCTGCAGCCAGCTTCTCCCCTAATAAGTTCTGCTTCCCCTCCCTGGCTCCGGTCCCCATCCCTGCCTGTCTCTGCCTCCTAGATCAGGGGAGATAAAGCTGTTTGTTTACAAACAACTCCCCATGTGAGTGATCAGAAGGTTGTTGCCTTGTAAAGAAGGTTCTTCGAGATGGCGCTTAACATTACAACTGGGTTGTGCATACTCACTCTAGTCAAACAATAGACCACATGGGGGTCTCGAGCTCCTCTAGTATAAAAAGCACTCCCCCCCCCCCCGAATGACAGTTCCTTCCAACCCTTTCTAGAAATATAAGGAAAATCCATGCGGGGTTGGAAGGGTGGGTGTTGTGAGAATGTTCGGAGCCATCTCAAAGAACCTTGTTTACAAGGTAGCAACCTTCTGTTCTTCGAGTGGCTCCTCACATGCTATTTTTACATAGCTCCGCCGGGTGGGGGGTCCGTGGGCGTGCCACTGCATGGATGGGGCATGCACATGACTGCACACTCATCCACACCCACGGAGTAACCACGGTTTCCCCCGGTTGCTCCATGCATGGGGATAAGCGGGGGAGTGAATGGGGATGCGTGTTAGGTGGGCGCACACGCACCCCCACTCACCATGGGCGCATGCACTGCATCGTTCACACAGGGCTCCCCCACCCACGAACACACAAAAATCTGCATGTTCATGAATGGGAGAGGCCCGTGTAAAAAGGGCCACATTCTCACAACTGTCTTACTTATACTATCTTAGGTAGGAATTTAGGATGTAAAGCAAGATCTATTCTATCTTGGAAAATAAACCCGCACCCCATAACCAGTTCATTTGTGCCCCCCATATAATCAATTCACACTGCCCCAGGGGCACAAATTAAATGGTTATGGGTGGGGGACAGTGTGAATTGATTATATGGGGGTGGGGGCAGCATGAACTGATTATGGGGGCACACCTGAACTGGTTATCTCTCTCTTTCTCTCTTCATGGCATAATGCGGTTAATAAGCTAGCTGCATTTTGGGTGTCTGGTGTGTTTGATAGGAGCACCTCTGGACTGGTTGCACCACATGCATGCACAAGACACAGGCGGCACCGGCAGCAAGAAGCAACAAGCCCTAGAGGCCAGGCTGGCTAAGCTCACCCCCCTCCCCGAGTAAAGCAGTGGACCCAGTCAATCTCTCTGTGCCTGCGTCACTGCCCGCCCGACTGCCCCTGCATTGGAACCACTCCTGGGGAGTGGTTTTAGACACTCGGCTGGGAAGGTGGGGGGGGGGGAAGCATTGGGAGGCCATGCTTGTCTATGGCCACTCGGCTGAGCGCCAGGTAAGTCAGCCAAGGGGTGCCAAACCGGGTGTGTGTGGGAGCATGGGGGAGGCCATACTTTTCCATGGTTGCTCGGAGTGGTGGAGAATGGGAATCTTTCCTGTCCAGAGGGAGTAAATTTTATGTAAAAATACACATTTCCATAATTAGGTGGGACCTAATTATGGAAATTAGGCCCCACACCAAGGCTTCGCACATGGCCTCACAAACCCTGGGGCCAGCCCTGAAGGGGGGACTCTGCTCAGTTTTGTTTTTAAGGGTGGGCTCTGTAGCTAGGGGTCTTGGCTGTCGTTTATTTTTGGATTGAGGGGCCGAGAATGAGGGGGCTTACTGTTGTGGATGCAGTGTTTGTGATGGAGGCTTGGTAAGGGAGGGGGTTATTTTGGGAGGTGGGTTAAGTAATAGGGTTTTATTTTAGGAGGGTTTGGGGTATGTTCCCTACCTCCAGTAACAGGGAGAGGAAGAAACTTGGGCTGGGTGGGTCTTTTCCACTGGTGAGAGGGGGGGTTATGACCCCCATGAGGGGGGTTCTAGGGTGCCTCGCGGTGAGAGCAGGGGGTTGGGGATCTCCATCATCATCCAGGTGGAGCAGCCATGAGGAGGGGTCCAAGGGGGAGCCAACCGGGGGGAGAACCACATCCTGGTACCTGTTCCTCTCCGTGCCCCCCAGGCAGGTGGTGAGGTGGTTCATGATCAGGGGGCCCTGACCTGAATCTGATGCTGATAAACACGAGGTTGGTTGTTAATAAGTCAACAACAGTCCAGGAGATAATCCTGGACTGCATAGCCAGTCTTGTGTGCATTACGGAGACCTGACTGGACAATGAGTTGGGGTGTACGTTGGCTGGCCTTCTTCCAGCTGGGTACTCCATGCAGCATCAGCCATGGCCAGAGGGGCAGGGAGCATGGTGTAGGCATTGTTCTTCTTCAAGGATCTCCGCGATTCTCACTAATGGGATTCACTTCCTGCTCCGCAGGTACCGGAAAAACCTCTTGTCAGCAGTTTCCAGGCAGAAGATGTCCTGGAAACAACTAGAATAAGGTGAGGGCTCCGCCCCTCCCTGCCCCCTCCCGCTCGGGTAAAAGCGCGGGCTCCAGGTCACGCGAGAACGGGAGGCTATAAAAGGGGGCGGAGCCCTCGCAGCCTCAGTTCCTTCCAACCGTGCCGCGTTGGAAGACCTCTGTGTTTTTCAGCACCGTCGGTGTTATATTTAGTCAAAGAAGACAAGTGTAGTGGAATTTCTTTCGCTACCAAAGATACCTCTACCAGTTGACTTTGCCCGCCCCCGGGGCCCCTCCGGGGCTCGCCACCTTCTCTAGGGCCCGCAAAGCATGCCCAAGCAGCCGGGCTTTAAGCGCTGCGCTTCTTGTCCAGCCACGCTCTCCATGAGTGATCCTCACGATCTCTGTCTCGCCTGCTTGGGAGAGGGGCATAACACGAGGACCTGCCCCTACTGCGCCAAACTAGCCTTGCACACCAAGAAAACGAGAGCCCTGCGGCTGCAGGAAATCTTGATGACGAGGGCTCTTCAGGGCGGTGAAGACAGGCCTCTGTCGCTCTCTTCTCATCCAGCTCCGATGGATTCGCCTGTGGTCCCTACCGCGCAATCCCATAGTCTGGCCCCCGTACAGATGACTCCGGCTCCGGAGTTGCGGGCAGCCTCTCCCTTGCACTCGGTGACCGCTGCTACCGCCAGTACCCCCTCACACTCTGGGACCACTGGTACCACCGTTTCCACCGGTACGGCTGCAGCCTCATCCAAAGACCGTCACCAACATCCAGGCGAGCACAAGAAAAAGAAAAAGAGATCTCGGAGTGCCGATGAAGCGGCCCTGACCCGTCCACTTCTGGTTGAGACTCTTTTTTCCCAACCAGCACCGGGGCCTTCGACACCTCCGGCATCGCCCGCTGCTTCCATTCCGGCCCTGGCTAGGGCAGAGGCGACTCCAGTACCACCCGAGATACCTACACCATCGACTGTGCAGGCGCCGTCAGTACAGGCTACGCAGCGAACCTCTCCGCTCCCACTTCCCCCCACGGGGAATCACAGCTACTCCCTATCTGCCTCTCAGCCTCTGTTCCAAGAGTGCCATCGGTCCCACTCGGGCTCTCGCTATAGAGACGAAGCCTCCGACTTTGCGCCTCTGCCTGGAACCGACCTCCAGGAGCTTCTCTGGGAGATCTCTCCGAATTTCTCGAGACCACCGTTCCCGGTCTCCTTGCTCCTGCTGCTGCCCTCGCAGTGCCTCCCGGTACCGCCATGAGGATTTTGATTCACAGTACCGTCAGCATGATCTCACTTGCTACCGCGATTATGACCGTCTGGAGTACCGGTACCATCGGCACCCATCACGTTCCCCCTACCACTCTGAGAGGGAGTTTCTGGCCTTCGACCAGCAGGCTCACTATCGACCACCACTCCAGTTCGTGCCTCCCGCACCGCCCCGAGCACCACCGACAGCCACGGTCTCCAGGGCTCCTCCAGATTCTCCTAAACGACCACCCATCTCTCGGCTTTCACAGCCACGCCAGCGAGGTGCCCAGCAACCTTTGGTACCGTCGGTATCAGCGGTACCTTCCCTACCTCCAGTGGCGCAACAGGCTCCAGTAGCCCCCCCCCCTGCCTCCGTCTACCTACAACAGCCTAGGTTAGACCCACCAAGAGGCCTGTCTCTCATAGACTCGCTGCTAGTTCTGGCTCCGGCAGGGGAACTGCCCCCTCCTGTCACGACCCCCTTGGAGCAGGAGCAGGACATCTCCTCAGAGAGTGCTGCCTCTGTCTCTTCCTCCTCTTCGCTGCATGACGAGGATGAAACAATCTCTCCGCCACGCCATGCCCCCCCCCCCGATGCCGTATCAGACCCCAGGTCCTCCCTCTCCACCGAGGACACCAAAGCCTTTCAGAGCATGCTCAAAAGGCTAACCTCCGCTCTTCCCAACCTGCCCACTAAGATTGTCAAGAAGTCACAATTGGGGCCGGTCTTTGGAATCCTAGGATCCAGAGATTCTGGGCAGATTATGCTCCCTATCTTGGATCAGTTGCTAGAGCCTTCCAAGTCAGTGTGGGCTAAGCCCGCTTCCGCCTTACTCACCAACAAGTTGGTGGACTCACTTTATGCCATACCTGGGGAGGGAGCGGAAATGTCCTATAGGCACCCTGTTCCTAACTCCCTGGTCATAGCCGCAACTGCTTTGAAGTCTAGGGCAGCTGGGCTCCAAACGTCCCCTGCAGATAAGGAGGGTAGATGCCTGGATGTATTAGGGCGAAAGATATTTTCTTCTGAAACCCTGTCCCCCCGAGCTGCCAACTACAGATCATCCCTCTGCGGCTACCAGCATTGGCTCTGGACTCAGTTGAGTAGAGTCTCCGACCCAGCCCAGATCCTAGCCCTACAACAGGAGGGCATGCAGATAGCCAGGTTCCAACTTACAGCTAACATGGATATAGAGGTATGGCCTCCGCTATCACCCTCAGGCACCACGCTTGTCTGCGTTCCACCGCCCTAGCCCCCGAAAACAAGACCCGCATCGAGGACCTCCCCTTCGATGGGGATGGTCTCTTTGCGGCTTCCACCGATGACACTTTAAAGAAGGTCAAGGAGATGTGCCAAACTGCCAGATCTACGGGGGTGATTCGGTCTACTAGAAAGAGGCCCTTCTACTCCTCCTCTACCTCCTATCCTTACCACCCCTACCAGGCCAGACATCGCTACCAGCCTTCATTTCTAAGTAATAGGAGGTTTTCACCCCAACACCAGCAACAACAGCCGTCCTCCCAATCCCGTAGGCGCTTTTCAAAACAGAGGGGCAGGGGCAAGTCCTCTTCCACCTCGTCTACTGGACCCCTCCCTAAGCAGCGTTTTTGAAACGGTCCAGGTCAAGGGAGTTCCTCTGAACTTTCCCCTGTTCCACAACCGTCTCCGGCCCTTTTTCAATCTCTGGGCCTCTTACCTCAGACCGTTGAGTTAAAGAGATCATAGCCTGTGGATATTCTATTCAGTTCCACACCCTGCCGCCCGACTCCCCTCCCCTTCGTGCCCCCCCCCCAAAAAACCTTCAAATACTACTTGAGGTTCAGGAACTTCTTACCAAGGGGGCTATTGAGGAAGTTCCTCGGGCTCAGCGAAATACAGGTTTCTACTCCAGTTATTTCCTCGTCCCTAAGAAGGACGAGGGCTTCTGACCTATACTCGACCTTCACCAGCTAAATAAGTATATTCAGAAGTTCAAGTTTCGCATGACTTCCCTTCCCATTATCTATATGGGCCTCCAAAAGGGAGACTGGTTGGCCTCCCTTGACCTGAAGGACGCTTACTTCCATATTTCCGTTAAAGTCCCTCATAGACGCTACTTACGTTTTCTTGTAGGCAATCGCCACTTCCAGCATTCCGTGTTCCCCTTCGGCCTGTCTACAGCCCCCAGGGTGTTCACAAAGTGCGTGGCAGTAGTCGCAGCCCACCTCAGAACTCTGGGCATCAGGGTATTCCCGTACTTGGACGACTGGCTGTTTGCGGCAACATCCCCCCTCATTCTAACAGACCATATCCATCTGGCTCTAAAGACCCTGCAGGAGTTGGGGTTTGTCATCAACTACAAGAAGTCTCACCTCTTTCCGATGCAACGTTTTCAGTTTATAGGAGCGATCCTCGACACCACACAGACAGAAGCTTTCCTACCCAGCGACAGGTTTCAAGACTTACTAGCAACTATACAATCCCTTCAAACAAAGCCAAAGAGGCCAGTGCGCCTCTTCCTTCGCCTCCAGGGTCTGATGGCAGCAACTACAGCAGTAACCCCCTATGCTCGTCTCTGCTTTCGACTTCTCCAGCAATGGCTCGCTCAGGCCTACGACCCCACCCGTCATCCTCTCTCCCTGCACATAACCATTCCTCAGGAAGTCTACAATGCCCTTCTTTAGTGGACCGATCCTCAACAGGTGCTTGCGGGCATGCCTTTCAACCCACCCCCTGCGCACGTGACCCTCACTACGGATGCATCGCTCACAGGATGGGGCACTCATATCGACCACGTCACGGTTCATGGCCTGTGGTCTCAAGAAGAGAGTCTCATGCACATCAACCTACTAGAACTTCGCGCCATCTGATGGGCACTTTTGGCTCTTCTCTGTCACATCAGGGGATGCAATGTTCTAATTCTAACAGACAACACCACGGCTATGTGGTAAATAAACAAACAGGGAGGGGAGAGATCCACCCACCTCTCCCTAGAGGCTCAAGCCATCTGGGAGTGGTGTATTCGTCACAACATACATCTGCAGGCAGTCCACCTAGCAGGACAAGACAATTCTCTAGCCGACCAGCTCAGCCGCAAATCCACTGACCAGCATGAGTGGGCCCTCAACGACAGTGTCCTGACAGACATTTTCCGGCTATGGGGCACTCCCACTATCAACCTCTTCGCCTCTCAAGAAAACACAAAACTCCTCAACTTTTGCAGCAGGGCGGGTCATGTTCAGGGCTCAATCTCTGATGCCTTTGCCATTTCCTGGAAAGGGACCTTGCTATACGCTTTTCCTCCCATCCCTTTGATCTACAGAGTCCTGCACAAGATCCAGTTAGATCGTGCTCAAGTCATCCTCATAGCTCCGGCGTGGCCCAGCCAACCGTGGTATCAAACTCTCCGAGCCATCTCCGTCGACGTAGTCAATCTCCCTCTCCTTCCCAATCTTCTATCGAAGAACCAGGGGTCGATCCTACACCACAACCTTTGGTTGCTCCATCTCTCCGCCTGGTTGATCAAGTTCTGATACACGACACCTCTCCCGAAGTGGCTAGGATCCTGCTCAATTCCCGTCATCCCTCAACCCGAGCTTGCTATGCAGCAAAGTGGAACCGCTTCATGACTTGGTGCGCTTCCCTACCCTGCGAGGTACACAATTTGTCTATGAACCACGTTTTTCTATACCTGTTACATCTCCATGACTTGGGGCTCTCCATCCCTTCCCTCAAAGTACACCTTGCTGCACTCTCCTCTTGTCTCCATCCAGCTGGCACGGAGACACTCTTCTCCCATCCCCTCATGAGAACCTTCTGGAGAGGGCTGGTCAACTCCTTTCCTCCCGCCTCCCACCCTACGCAACCGTGGGACCTCACTGAACTGATGCGACCTCCTTTCGAACCTATGGCATCTTCTTCCCTGGAGAACCTGTCGATTAAAACTGCTTTCTTACTAGCTATTATGTCTGCTAGGAGCGTTTCAGAGCTCTCCACCCTTCGGGCCTCCCCTCCTTACACCGTTTTCCATCTGGACAGAGTAGACCTCAGGACAGATCCCTCCTTCGTCCCTCAGGTGGTTTCTCCTTTTCATCTAAACCTGACCATCTCCTTGCCTGTGTTTTTTCCTAAACCACATTCTTCCCCTAGGGACCGAGTTCTCCATACTCTAGATGTCAAGCGGGCTCTATCCTTTTGCCTTTCCCGCACTCGCACTTTCAGAGCTTCTGATGCCCTGTTCGTGTCCTATGGTGGCCTTGTATTGGAGTCAAAGTTACATCCCAGAGACTCTCTAAATGGATTTTACTCTGCATACATAGGTGCTATGAACAAGCGGGCAAGGCTCCCACCTTCGAGCTCACTCTACGCCTCTTCGATTGCCAACTTCCGTGGAGTCCCTATACAGGACATTTGTAAAGCAGCCACTTGGGCCTCGGTGCATACTTTCACCAAGCACTACTCACTAGACATGACTGCAACTACAGACTCAGGCCTTGGCAGAGCAGTATTACAATCTATACTCCATTGACTTCCTCGACTCCTTCCACCAAAGGTATGTCTTTCTCTGCTACTCACTCTCCCATTAGTGAGAATTGCGGAGATCCTCGAAGAAGAAATAGAAGTTACTTACCAGTAACTCTGTTCTTCAAGAGAGCTCCGCGAATTCTCACGACCCGCCCGACCTTCCCCTCTGTCTTGGAGGCAACCTCTGGTCTTCCTGAGACGGGGTTGGAAGGAACTCAGGCGGCGAGGGCTCTGCCCCCTTTTATAGCCTCCTGCTCTCGTGCGACCTGGAGCCCGCGCTTTTCCCCGAGCGGGAGGGGGGAGGGAAGGGCAGAGCCCTCACCTTATTCTAGTTCTTTCCAGGACATTTTCTGCCTGGAAACTGCTGACAAGAGGTTTTTCCGGTACCTGCGGAGCAGGAAGTGAATCCCATTAGTGAGAATTCGCGGAGCTCTCTCGAAGAACAGAGTTACTGGTAAGTAACCTCTATTTTTTAGGCATCCGTGGTCCGTTAGGAGGTATCCGGTGCAGTCTATGTTGGGTATTGAGGGCCTCCATCTTGTGATTGATCTGGCAAGAGACAGGTTGGGGGTGCTGCTAGTATACCATGCACCTACCTGTACTGCAGCATACCTGCACACTCTAGAAGAGCTGATGTCGGAGGTGGTATTGCAGTCCCCAAAGACATTAGTCTTGGAGGGACAGAGCATGAGTTCATGGCCACCATGGCAACCATGGCCCTGTCTCAAGTGATCATTGGCCTGACACATGATGGAGGGCACATCCTGGATCTGATATTTTGCACTGGCCTTGAGGCAGGGGATCTGTTGGTGGGGGAGGTGTCAGCAGTGCCCTTGTCATGGACGGATCATTACCTCCTATGGGCCAGTCTCCCAGTGCATGTCTTCCCCTGGAGTGGTGTGGAACCAGTTCGGTTGGTTCGCCCCTGGAGACTAATGGAACCAGAGAGGTTCCGGAATGCTCTGGGAGAGTTGCCCCCTGATCTTGACAATCGTTGACTTGATGACCTCATCACTTTTTGGAACAGCTTGCTGACTGAGGCCATCGACTGAACGGCTCCTCGTCATCCACTCCCTAAGCATTGGCACCACAGGTCTCCTTGGTTTACAGAGGCTCTGCAGCGGCTGAAGCAGGAAGGGCAGCGATTGAAGCGACAGTAGCGCCATTTGTGCACTGAAGCCGACAGATTGCGTCATAGAGCTAGTTTAAGAGCCTGTGCCATGGCAGTGCAGGCAGCAAAGAAACGGAAGTTCTTTGCTGCCCTCATAGCATCTGCGAAGCCTCGTCCGGCAGAGCTTTTCCGGGTTGTGAGGGGGCTGGTTGGTCCAGCCTCCCTCTGCCTGAAACTGAAATCTTCCAGTTGTGAAGTGTGTTGATTACTTCGGCAGCCAAAATTGCTTGTATTCACCATGACTTCGACAATGCGTTTACTACAATGGGAGAACCAGAGGTTATGGAAGCCCCGTCTTGTCTGGTTTTGTGGGATCAGTTTCAGTGGGTATTGCCCGCTGATGCAGAAGATGTTCTTGGGGCGGTCAGAGCCATCTCTTGCAAACTGGACCTGTGCCCGTCCTGGCTGGTCAAGGCCAGCCGGGAGACGCTGGGGCTGTTGCTGGCAGGGGTGGTCAGTGCCTCCCTGTGGGAGGGCAAAGTGCTAAGCTGCCTCAAAGAGGTGGTAATGCAGCCTCTGCTCAAGAAACCATCGCTTGACAGTGACTCCCTCACCAGCTATCGGCCAATCTTCCCTTTTTAGGGAAGGTTATTGAACGGGTTGTGGCTCAGCAGTTACAGGAGCATCTGAACCACATTCGTTTTCTAGACCCCTCACAGTCTGACTTTCGCTCAGGTTATGGCACTGAGACTGCACTTGTGGTTTTGGTCGATGACCTTCGCCATGAATTAGATCAGGGTCAGTTGACCCTTCTGATCCTGTTAGACCTGTCAGCTGCTTTTGACACGGTTGACTATGAGGTGTTGGCGACTCGTCTGCGGGGCTGAGCTGGGGTGGGCAGGACTGTTCTTGAATGGTTCTGTTCCTTCCTAGCCAAGAGAACTTAGCGAGTGGTGCTGGGGGACTGTTCTTCATCTCCCCAGGACCTACCGTGTGGAGTCCCACAAGGTTTTATTCTGTCCTCTCTCCTGTTCAACGTGTATATGCAGCCGTTGGGCAAGGTCGTGAGAGGGTTTGGTGTAATCAATATGCTGATGACACCCAACTCTACACCTCATTTTCATCCAACCCAGACCTGGCAGTCTTGGTGTTTACTCAGTGTTTGGTGGCTATGGGGGACTGGATGAGGGTGAGCTGTCTGAAGCTGAATCCCGACAAGACTGAGGTGATGCTAGTGGGGAGGGCAGTGGGGCTGGGGTCTTCCATCATTGATAGGGTTCGCCCTCCACTGGTCCCTCAGGTTTGCAATCTGAGAGTGCTCCTTGATTCCCAGCTCTACCTGGGTGCCCAGGTAGAGGCTGTGTCGAGGAGCATATTCCGCCAGTTACATCTGGTGCAGCAGCTGCAGCTGTATATCTCAGACTCCGACCTGGCCGCTATCATCCATGCTTTCATCACCTCAAGACTGGACTATTGTAACGCACTCTACCCATGATGACTGACTGGAGACTGCAGCTGGTGCAGAATGCAGCGGCTCGTCTCCTAATGGGGATGGGTTGCCATGCGCACGTTACACCAGTGCTCTATTCTCTGCACTGACTGCCTATCCAAGCTTGAATTATTTGGATTATTTAGACAATCAACAAGATGTGGACTTTACTTTTGAAATTTGCCCATGATGGTGCAGTTTACCTATAAAGCCCTATACGCCTGTGCCCTACCTATCTGTGGGACTGTCGCACTCCCCAGGCTCTGGATCAACCCCTGCAGTCATCCAGGAGCACCTTTCTCGAAGTTCCCCTGGTATCTCGGGGGGCGACTATGGAGAGGGCATTCTCGGTGGCCGCACCAATGCTGTGGACCTCTCTTCTGGTGGAGGCCTGGATGGCCCCGGACTTCTCCTCCTTTCGACGTCAGTGTAAGACCTGGCTGTTCCACCAGGCTTTTGGTGAGGGAGATGACTATGGGGTTGAGGGTATGGGAAGGAAGGGTTTTTTGTTCTTTTATGCCTCACCATTTTGATGGTGTCTTATGATATTCTTTTTGTATTTATTGTTTATTGTATTTCATGTATTTTTAATATGCAGTTTGTTAGCCACCCCAAGCTGCTGTTAGCAGGAGGAGTCAGGATATAAATTATTAAATAAATAAATAAATTAAATAAATAATAAAATATATGGACAGGACTCTGGGACTCCTGCTGCTACTGCAGCAGCAGTGTTCAGTGCAGGGGAAGCAACTGGCAGCTTGAGCGGGGCTGGGAAGAGCGGTGGCGGCAGGATCAGGACCTCCTGCACCAGGAGCAGCCTCTCCATGGGCAGGGATGTTTCCACTCCCCCCAGTTCAGTGGATCCTTCTGGTGCTTCTTTCCTGAAGGGAGGTGAGTATAAGGAAAGAAGCACCAGAAGGATCCACAGAATTGGGGGAGGGTGGGTAGCATTCCTTATGTTGAAGAGGCTGCTCCCAGTGTAGGGGAGCCCAATCCTGCTGCCACCGCCACTTCCCCCAGCTTTGCTCAAGCTGCCAGCCAGCAGAGCCACTTCCCCCAACCTTGCTCAAGCTTCCGGCCACTGCTTCTCCCAGGCCCGATCCTTGCCAACATCTTGGCCTCGTCCGCAGTGTTGGCAGACCTGGACATGTGGAGCAGCCCCAGGGTGAACATCTAGCAACCACCCAGTAGACGGGCAGGTGAATTGGGCGCTAATGTGTGGCAACGTCTCATTTGTTAATGCCCAGAGTTAGAAACAGGAGATAAGATGAATATTCCACAAAATGGAAGGTTTTGTTTCATTTGGGGGTCAGTTGATATAAAATTACCAACATTCTTATGAGAAAGGTCCCTCCCTCACTTTTGTTCAGAACTCTGCTAAAATCATTATTATTATTATTATTATAAGCATTTATATAGCATTATTATAAGCATTTATATAGCACCAGCGATGTACCTGCCTACATTGCCTGCCACTTTGATCAGCCCCTCCTCTGTTCTCTCCACCTGACTCTCCACATGGCTCCCTCTACCTGAACGTATTTAACACAGGCTTCTGGACCTTACTTTCAAGACCCTCATGGCCTTGCCCCCTCCCTTTTCTCCTCCACTGCTGCCATGCTCCTTGACTCGCTTGCTCCTTGAAGCTTATCTGCCCCCTTCTCCCTTGCTGCCCCCGATACCTGGAATCCTCACCCTGAAAACATTCATTCTGCTCCCTCACTCTCTCTCTTTAAGTCCCTCCTGAAAATCCACCTCTTCCATAAAGCTTTTTTCTAGCTCCTCATCCCCTTAGGGTGTTAACTAACAAGACGTAAGCCTGCTGCAGTCTGGGTTTGCTCCATGCAGCCCCCCGTAAGACCCCGCTTGCATGTTTTGTGTGTCCAGCCTAATAAACAGGCATCCCCCAGCATATCTTTAATGTGCTCGTGGGCAGCCCCTACTGGCAGCGCCAGTGAGGGTGAGAGCATAGAGAGGGACAGGAAGTGGTCACTCATCGGACGCTCTAGAATTTCTGCCCACAACTCTATGGTGCTGGAGGCCTTGTATGCATGGAGTCACTGCCCACAACCTAAATGATGGGACACAGACACGTGGGCGCACATTAGCCAGCATTCACCCGCACAGCGGGATACAGACCATGCCATGAGTGGAGGCTCCTGATCTGGAAGTTGTTCACCCCGTGTCCAGTGGGGACGAACACCTAATAAACGGGCAGTTGGACATCCACCTGGTGTCGGCTAATGTGGGCTAGCATCTCATTAGTTAACACCCTTAGTCTCCACCCTGATTTTCTTCTTAGGTTCTCCTTCTCCCCTGTAACTAAGCTATACATGTGTACCTGCAACTCCTTGGATTTATTCCTGTCTGTTCCTCTCCCCTTCATCTCCCCTCCCTTGTCTCTTAGATTGTAAGCCTGCTGAGGTAGTGACCTGTCTATAATTGTTTATTGTAAAGCACCAGGAACATTGCTGGCACTATACAAATACCTTATTATTATTATTATTAATTATAGATTAGAAAGCCTAGATGAGTTATGCTGATAAAAATCTTCTTGTGTGAAGACACGTAGGGTAAAAACAGATGTGCTGGTGGACTGCTTTGGCTCAGGAGCCACCGGCATGTCTGATTTGGCGTCACCAGACATTGGCCCACTTCTGCCCCGGGGCAGGTAGGCAGCTAGTCCGGGCTGTGTCCTCGGAAAATCACTGAAGTCATAGCCTGGCTAATGGCCGTCCGTGTGGACTAATGCTGGCTAGCACGTCTGTGCAGCCCTGTCCTACCTGCCCCGAGTCAGGGGCTGCCATGGCCAGCCTGCTTGGCTGCCCATCATTTGCCGCCATGGCTGTCTATCATGGTGCGGTGCTGGGAATAGGGCGCGGATGGAACTGGCCAGCCACACATTTTTTATGCTCCCCACCCTACCTGGGCTGTGCAAGTGACAGAACAGCTCTCTGGCTGCAGGCACATTGGCTCAGGTTGTGTAGGCTGCAGCTTCCATGCTGAGGAACTGCTGCGCCACCTGCACATCTGTTTAATCCATAGTTTCCATATTACCAGCTTTTATTTTTCCTTGTTTCAGGCAAAGCGGTTTAAACTGAACTATGCGACATATGGCAAACAGCCTGATAACAGGTGAGCCTGGAATGTCTAAAAGTTTATTGTCTTTAATATCTATTGGAAATAGCAGTCAGGTGTATGTACCTGTCAGCTCCCAGGCAAGCAGTCTTCACTGGGTGCAAATCTGTGTATGCAGCATAGCAGGACCAGACTAGCATCTAGCAAAACAGGAATTATTATTATTATTATTATTAAACATTTATAAAGCGCCAGCAACAACCTGGCGCTGTACAGAACATATAATCAGCTGCGGTCCCTACCTGTGGCTTACAATCTAAAAGACAAGGAGGGGGAGACAAGGAGAGGGGACAGTGGGAGAGACATGGGAGAAGACAAACAAACATTCAGGCGG
>QEPC01004821.1:591101-634286 GCA_003113815.1 Sphenodon punctatus | reverse complement strand
CGCCGCCCAAGGGCTGCCGCCCGCTGGGCGCGGGCGTGCACTTGTGGCTATGGGGTGGGGCCCTGCTCACCTGGAGGGGCTTTCTGGGCGCTGCAATGCCTGCTGGGCCTTTCTGGGCGCTGCAATGGGGGAGAGTTCTGATTTGGGTAACTTAAAATAATTTGTAAAAAGAGGTTTTATAAAACCAAGCATCAAAAAATGTTTAAATAAATAAATAAATAAAAGGGGGTAGGTTCTGGATTGTACACATCTCCTGCAGTACTGGTTAGCTTGTGCTAGAGAGGGTGAAATAGTCTAACCAAATAGTGAAATTGAGACGTCTAGTTTCACTGCTCAGGCTGAGTTAAATATAAGCTGCATAAACAGTAAAAAAATAAATAGGATTTAAAAATACTTTCTTGTAAGAAGCTACGGCCACAATTTAGTTGCCATGGAAGTCAATGGGAATCTAGTCATTGACTTCAATAGGACCCAGATAGCAACCTATGTTGTTAGCAACATAGGCCAAAATTGGTATGTCTTGGGAGTTTCTTTAACTCAGGAAGAAAAAGTACTTAAAATGATATCTTTTATTAGGACAACAACTGATTTTTATTTAGTCTTCAAATTCATTATTTAATTTATTTCTTTAAGAAATACTGTTAGTGTTTTTTAATTTATTAAATAAATACCACTTGTGAGAGTATGCTAACTTGCAGATTTTCACCAACAGCAGCTGGTTCACTGAAACATCTGAACTACTTTGTGTCTCTCTTGCATTTGGGACTAACACAGCAACCACACTTACCCTTTGACTCATGACATATTGGACATTTCAGATGATTTTCTGGTCCTGGATGGGATATTTGTGCAATTATTATTGTCAACCAAGTATATTCTTTCCTGCTTCCTTTAGCCCAGAATACTCGCTCTTTGTGGGAGACCTGACGCCTGAAGTGGATGATAGCATGATATACGAGTTCTTTGTTAAAACTTATCCTTCATGTAGAGGTGGCAAAGTTGTTGTGGACCAGGCAGGAATTTCCAAGTAAGTCTCTCTTACTGGATGAAAACTGACATAATGCTAACTCCACTTTAATACTGCTTTAACATTTCTTATGCATTTTGCAGAGCTGTATTGGTGCCCTGTGCAACCCTGCAACATGCCTGTAGAAACCCTCTTACCTGGGCAAAAAGCATGCCCTACAAAGGGTGTTAATGAGCGCTGCCATCACAGCCCAACCTGGGTTGGGAAGCCGCTGACAACATGGTCCCGCCCGGGTCCAGCCAGCCAACAAATGTGCACAAACGTGTGACACCTGGTGCGATGCACCCAATGGGCCATAACAAAAATTATAGCCCACTTTGGCTCAATTGGGCAGACAGTAGCCTGGGCCATGATCCCAGACATCTCCAGGGTCACAGTCCGGGCTTGCTGCTGACACCGTGAGCAATCCCGGGCAAATATCTGGAGGGGCACCAACAAATGTGGCAGTGGTTCGTGGGCCAAAGGAGGCCACCGTCACCTTTGTTGACACCCAAAGTGTCCAGTTTCTACCATAGGAGAAAGCAGATGGCAAAATTCCGGCTTCTTTATTAAATGCTCCATCTTGCTCTTCTTTTTCACGCACTAACATGGAAACCACTGAGTTGAGAAACTGGAAGACTGATAAACTGACATGGTTAAATATGCTTCTTTAATGCATATTTTCCCCCCATTGTATTATTTTAATAAAAGTCCTGCACGTAACTACCTACACACCATTTTTGCCATGTGAGGCAGCCCCATCCTAGTCCAGCTGACACTAATGAGTTTTATGTGCTGTATGGTCTCTGACTCCACAAGTACTGCAGGTATTCTCAGGAAATGACATACCTGAAACAGTAAGGGGGAAATAGTAACTAGAAAGGGGAATAATTAAATCCCTGCTAAAGATGTGGATGACTTATTTATTTCTTTGCTTCCAGTTTACTAGCAAAGTGCTTTCAAGCTTGTGTCTTGCCAGCTGGAGAGCATTCCTTATGAAAGCACTGTGCTACAGTGTTCACCATAAACACCTGAAAGCTGTTAAATTCTGTCAGGTTTGCATGTAGTAAAACCATCCCCTGTCTTTCTACAGAGGCTATGGGTTTGTGAAATTTTCCGATGAACTGGAACAGAAAAGAGCCTTGTTGGAGTGCTATGGGGCTGTGGGGTTGGGTGGTAAACCCATACATTTGAGTGTGGCAAAACCAAAAACGTAAGTATGTAACTGGGTGGCTCAGAGCTTGATGATGAATTTCTCATTTCCATGCTTTACTTTTGCACTTAACAATTGATGAGTGTGCAAAATCTCTGTCACTAAAAACAGTAAAACCTTTCATTTTGATTTTGTAAATAGTTCATTCAGGCCATGAGCCACATACTGCTTACTCTCTAGGGTAAGTGATTTGTGGATTGTAGCCTCTGTCATTATGAACAAACCTAATTTCAGTTAAAATTTGTTACATGAACATTAAAACTATTACTGTATAAGCGTGCTTGTACATGAGGCAGGGGGATGAGGAGGGCGGGCGGAAGTGCTGTGAGTTGCAATCATGGTAGGGGGAATTGCGTGAAACTTCGCTGGTGGGCAGATTTCTGGGCTCAAAATCCTGAACTGTAATCAGTGAGTGCAATCATGGCAGAAACAGGTTAATGATGTTTTAAACCCTGCACCCATGAGTGGAGTTTCACGTGATTTTCCCCTGCCATGATTGTGACTCTCAGCACTTCCCCCACCCCCCATCCATCAAGCACCCTAACTCTTGGTATCCTTGGTAATCCAATGACAGTTTTCAATAAGCATTGTCTCCTGCTTGTCGAGTACTTTTCTGTTTGTCACAATTCTGCATGGGAAGCAGGAAGGGTCAGAAGATGCTGCTTGTGGTTTGATGTAGAAGACTTTATTTTCTTAGTTAAAGATAATTTCCTTTTTTTTTTTTTTCTTTTTAAGGGATTTTTTCCCCCTCTTTCCTCCCTGTTTTATTTCAAATCATGTTAATTAGCTAGGAATCCTTGTCTTTGGAGCAGAGTTGTTGAATAGTAAGTGAAAAGAATTTGGCAGGTTCACAGATCATTTTAAAATTATTTCCTGCGGCTTTTTTTTTAACCGATGGAAAGCCAAGAGGTGGAGACAATCCACTTGTGGATCTCCAGCTAGTCTCCAGTAGATCATGGTGTAGGGAGGGGTCCAGCCTTTCAGAGGTCATGTCTGCGGAGGAGAGCAGAACTGGAGCCCCAGGGAGCATTGCCAGGGAGGAGAATAGCTAGGATAGCTCCTCCAATGCGGTGTGGAAGGCGTTCTCTTGGGTGAGTGCTCCTTTCTGCTCCCAGGACCAGTTGCTGAGGTGCCCTAGTGCTGGGAGCCAGTGGGAGGGGTCCTGGCCTAGACCGTCAGAACCAGTGGAAGGAGTCTGGTAGCTCATTGGAGGTTGGCACCTTAATCAATTGCACCATAAGTCTGGTCACCCGTTTTAACCCAAAGCATTTTTCAAGCTGTATGAGAACAGCAGCACTAAAGTGCACCCGCTTGTGTTCAGGAAAGCATTATCTGGTGGGCGCACAGTGTTCGGTAGTAGTGAAAGGGAACCTTTTGTCTGGCACACTACGCTCCTGTTTGTTTGCAAACCTCTAGGGGACTGTAGATCTTCACATGCAGCAGAGGGGACCTCTGCTTTTAAAATCCACAGTCTTCATGCAGTGAGTGTGGTGCTGTTGAATTTACCTTATCAAAAGGATAAAGGATTGAGGTCATCTTGTTGGGATATGAACTCTGTTGGATTCAATCTTGTCATCTAATGGTCACCTACCCTATAAGATGGGACACAATAGCAGTAGTTGTAAGAGAGCAACTCGGAGACATAGGTGGGAATGGAAAGCCATGCACCCATTTCGTCCTACAAATAATCATAAATGAAACTCTGTGCACAATAAATTGGCATCCATGCTACAAGCTCATTCCAAACACCAGTTTGTAGATTAAACCCTCTCCTTAATCTGTTTTTTCCCTCTTTAAATGTTTTGCCTTGTTTATAACATTTTTTTTTCTGTTTAAAGTAACCGTGTGAAGACAGTAGAGTACAATCAGATGTTTAGCTATAACTACAACCAATATTACCAGCAATTTCAAAACTACTTTGCCCAGTGGGGATATGACCAGAACACAGGCAGTTACTGCTACAGCTATCCACAGTATGGCTACACACAAAGCACCATGCAGGTGAGGATGTGGGAATACAGTCTTCTATATTGTTAGTCTCGTGTCAAAGGATATGTAGCAGGCATTAAATCACTGCAAGGATTAGTTCCCAAGTGGAGCCTAGCCTGTCATTTGATGCCTGTCACTCAACCCTAGGTACCAGCTGCAGCAGCAAGTGAGGGTATAAAGGGCAATAGGAAGCTAGAAGGCTGCAGGAGCCACAGACGGTGTCAAGAAACAAGATGGTAGCCCACACCAGGTGGGTAGAGAGCCCAGAGAAGTTAGGGGGTGATGGATCCCTTGGCCTTTGCTGACATTTGGGTAAAGCCTCATGTACACAGAAAACTGTCAGACCCATCCTCCAAGACAACCTATGAACTTATAGAGCAGCACATCATGCATACAACATGTATGCATACAGCACAATACGTTGTATGTATACATACAGCACAATACATGCTGGATGTATGTATGCATGCCTACAACATAACGTATGCATGATGGAGTGCAGATACTGCATGACTCTGTGAAGTTTCAAGTTTAGCAGAATTGGAAGAGGGGAAGCCCCATACGAGATGAGAGAGTAGGATGCGAATGAGATCGTGACTTTTCTGGAGGTTTGTGTACTGCCAGAAGTAGGGCAGTCACTAACAGAGGCTGGACCTTCCGTGCTGTTTTTTCTCATCACTGCCCTGCTGACAGCAAGATGATACTCACAGGGCCACCGGGAGTGCCTTGATGGGATGGTGGAGATGAATCTCTTTGGGGAAACAGTGGACTCGGGGTACAGGGAATGTGAACCGACTGAAGGAAAGCTTGTTGCCCTATACAAGGATTGAACACTCAGAAGTGTAGAGTGCCCTCGCGAGCGGGAATGTTTTCTATCCCCAATGTGTTGTAATACAGAAGATGCCAGTGAAGGGGGTACAAGAAGTGCATTTTAGACTGGAGGTTTTATGCAGTCTGAGAGGCATTTCCAACACCACGGTGGGCAAGACCCCATAAAACTGTGTGCTGCTACCTGCCAGTACATTGCTGTGAGCTGTGGATGTGATAAACCGAGTTGACAACATGCAATGATTGATTGCTTTCAATTTTTATTTTTGCTTTCAATTTTCACTATATGTGCTCAATTTACTCAATAAACTCAGTATTATGTGCACAGCAAAGGATATCTCCAGCCACCAAGTGCTGGCAGGTATAAAACCAGGTTTGAAACTCCATAGGTAGACATCGATAGCAGGTGCTGAACCACCTCATGGAGTCATAATAGCCCGAAAGAAACAACTAATGGATGCAGCTTCTTGTTCCCATGGTTTACTGCAGCTGAGAGTCATGACCGGGGACAGAATACTGAGAAAGATGGGGGATTGGTCAGTGGAGCACAGCTTACCCATGTATTAGGCTTGTTGCAGTAAACTTGTGAGTGGGCTGCCCGAACGCACAAGAAATGCACACAGGGGCTGCCCATATATTAGGCACTACATGCTATACAGGGGGGTGGGATGCACGGGCTGAACCCGAACTCCAGAACTCTGCTTATATGACTGACTGCTATGAATTTCCATAATGATGAGGTAGCTGGGGGAGAGGAGGAGAGAGATGGCTGCAGGTTGGGTGGCAAATGGAGAAATGTAGTGTGTGGAGGGGGGCCAGGGGCCCTCAGGTACCACAGGTAAGAAGAAGAGTTTGAGGGACAGAATCTTATAAATTTGAGGCCCACAGCTCCAATCCATCCATCACTACATCTGGAGCTTACTTGGACCACACCAGACCAGGCTTGGATAGAAGGAATCCTGCCTCCGTCAGCCCCTTCATGAAAGGCCTAATGTACAGCAACAGTAATAAGTGAGTATTGTTTTCATTCAGGAGCCTTGACAATGTGTTTTGTTTCCCTTGTAGAAATATGAAGAAGTTCGTGAAGATGCATTGGAAGGCAGGTGTATTTATTTTAATTCTCCATTAGGACTGACTGCCTGTCTGCTATTCATATAAACTCTTCCATGGATTGACAGTACTCCATGTCTGTATTAATAATACCTGAATTGGGGTCTATGCAAGCTTTAAGTTAATGGTCTAGACAGATACAGTGCAAATCTTCCCACTGAAATGACCTTACTCTTGAAAGCAGCATGATCCCCCCCAGTCATAGAACTCCCACCAGTGGGGCTTCTGGAGGCCTCCTTCTGAGCAAAATTCTAGTTGTGCCCCTGATTGATGACCTGTAGCTTTTCCAGCTCGGAGCATTGCTAAGGCCAAAAGAACTTGGATTCACTAGAATTGAGAAAAAGATCCTGATACAACTACTGTACCCTCTAAAGCTTGATTTTAAATTCCCTGGTGATCACAAAGTTTTATCTAAACTTTGTTCATACGGGGATTTTAATTTGCATTGTTTCCTTTTAGTAGAGTCCATGTTAATAAACTCACTTCATGGCATCTTTGCTTTCCAGACTAGCCCCTTTAGGCCGTTTTTACACAGACGGGGGTTGGTGGGGGAATGGGTGTGCTGCCGTGGTGGGTGGAGGTGGGTGGGTGTCCTTTTACATGGACATTACAGTTTTCTGGATGGTCCGTGGGTGGAGATGGGTGTAGGTGGGTGTGCGCCAGGAGTGTGCATGCACAAACACCCACTGCCTGTGGTGGTCACAGGGGCTCACACCCATCCCCCCCCCCGGCCTGTTTCCATGGATGCCCACACACACACACACCTGCCAAAACACCCAGCAGCGGGTGGGGCCGTCCATGTGAAAACAGCCTTAGTTTGCACCAGCACAAAATCAGTTTATGACTAAATCCTAATCCAAGCAGGGTTTATTGATCTGGATTAACTAGGAATTAATAAAAAAAAATTAAAATGTGCATGCTCTTGATTTTAAATTGAACTTGTGGGGGAGGCTAGCTATAAAATAGAGTTAATCCAGAACAAGCCTCTTGTCTTTAATAAATGTTCATATCATCAAGTTGTCATAGTTTTTTACAGTAAAAAATAAAAATTGTTTTTGGGAGGTTTCTGGAGACATGCTTTTTGTCCAGATCATAGAGAGATCTGGATAAAGGAGGAGAAGATTTCTACTGTAATAGTAATGCAGTGTGATTGTGTTAAAGAACAAGACAGGCATATATGGAATAAGGAAGGATCCAGATTAGAGAGATCTGGATGAAGGGATTTATACTGTATATTGTTTTTCTGTGAAATCCTGAGCTCTCTCTGTCCACTGGGTTGATCTAGCAAGCCTTCTGTATTTAAGCAGATGCTACAGGTAATCCTTTTTTGGATGTTGGTGGCAGCTGTAGTCACTCTAGCCATTATACAAATGGAGTATGCCCTGCGTAAAGTGTTTTACTGCAGCTCTTACTTGTAGACATGAACACAAGGGGCTCATTCTGGCCAGGGGGGTTTATAAATATGGAAACAACTTCATTTAACCAAAAGGCATGTTTGTTTATAAAAGCAGTTCATACTATACGATGTCTGCCCTTTGTTGTTTGGAACTAGTACAGTGAATCTGCAATTAGGATAGTTTTGCTACTTTGTGTGTGTGTGCATGTGAGACAGTGCCCTGCATTTAATGTTTCATTTTTACAAAACTCAGATATATTACTAAATTATTTGTTTGTATTTTTTTTTTAAAAAATTCTATTTTGTGATCTATTAGCATGATACGGTTAAAACTGAACAGGTCCAGATCCTGAAAACATGCATGTTAGAGTTCGCAGGCTTGGAGGCTAGTTTACTTTCACTCCTTAAAATGTTTTGAATCTTTGTGTTTTGAATCTTTGTGGACTAGACAGGTTCACTTCCCTTTCTGAAGCTCATTCTTAACTAAGAGCCTAATCTTTGATTTGTAAATGCTGCAAGGAAATAGTGAATCCAAAGAGATTTTTAAAATTGTTTTCAAAAGGGAAGCATTTGCCATAATCATCTTATCCAAAATTTAGAACCCAATTTAATCTCACCAGTTCCCTTAATTCATATAATATTTAGACCATGTTCTGACGAATATAAGTAAACCGAAGTAAGTGTAATTTAATTAAATCAAACTAACTACTTCACTTCTGTACCATTCAGATGAACAGCGTAAACTGAAGTAACTGTTCACTTTAGTAGTAGACAGATGAACAGCTTTGGAAAGCTGGGAATGATTACTGAACCATCCTCACAGAGCTAGTTAACTGTTCACGAGAAAGTAGGTTGTGACTATGTCAAATTAGCTATTTGTTAGAAGGTTGCCTTAGTAGCACTTCAGTAGAGGCGTTTATTTTCAGAGTTTTATAAACATTTTCCGCAACTGTAAAATGTGGGAAAGCATTTTCCAAACAGCCTCCTATGAGCTTTTACAATAATAGTAACTGTTTTGTTAAAACTCATGTTAATTCATTTTAAGCCGTTTACCCCAAACTAGCTCATTGCTTTTCTTTTTCTTTAGATCCAATGCCCCAGATGGACGTGAGTGAAGCAAACAAACAGTTTATAGAGCAGAGTGAAGAACTCTACGATGCCTTGACAGACTGTCACTGGCAGCCTTTGGACAATGTCACTTCAGAGATTCCAGCCATGTAATAGCCTTGTTGCTGATGCATTGTCTGTCTGACAAGCCAGCCCGCACAAAGCATCTGTGGAGCACCTGGAGCTTGCAGCTGTGCAGGGAGTAGCCTCCCTTTTGTTCGGACCTCTGACTCAGAGTACAGAACTATGGTTTTTCCTGTATGCAAAGAGGATGACGACTCGGAGAAGGATCCTTGTAGCTTTTATTCCTGGTGACGATTAGAACTGAAACACTTAGTTTTTATTCCTTTTGTCTTGAAAATGAACTCTTACTACTTTTGGGGGGAATTGTAATATATGATTTTTTAATAAGGTTTGGGGAAAAGACTTTACACCAATGTACAATTTAAAAAAAGTCCAGTCTTTTTAAGTAGGAGAAAGTGTGCATTGTTATCCCCATTTTGCAGATGGGCAACTGATAGTCTCAGAGAGACTAAATGACTTTATTGTACTAGCCCATTGGCTTTGACAAAAGAAAAACATATATATATAACAACATCACAAAAATATAAAAGGTAAAATATAAAATTAAAATTAAGATTAAATCCTATACATTCTGTATTATTATATTTAGATAGCCAAACTATAGCCAAGACAAAGCTATACCTTGTAACCACAAAAGGAAAGGCAAAAAACATCCATGTTGCATAAGAAGTCTCGTCATGAGCAATGCTGCGCTCTCTCTGATCAATCGTGCTCTCTCTTTTCCAATCACATTTCCATAGAGAGCCACTTCCCTGGTAACCTTCTCGTTTCTGTCAGTCAGAAGGTATATCATTAGCCTTAATTCTGATGCCTCCCTAGACCATATTATATTCCTACGTAGCCTTTCCCTATATTTCCCATACTGAGGGCAGAAGAATAAAACATGTGGGAGATCTTCAATTGCCAGGGCACAACTGCGACAAATTCTGTCATTATATGGAATTCCCTTATATCTACCTTCTATAATAGCTGAAGGTAAGATTTGGAGAGGCATGGCAGTAAAAATATTTTTGAGACTATATGAGATTTCATAGTCTAGGTATAGATCACCTCCGAATTTAGGCAGCAGGAATTTGTACAGAGGGGATATCTTTTGAGGCACTAGCCCGTGCCCTAAGCTCCTGAATATCAATATCATTTATCCTTTGTTTAAGGATTCTGCATGCTTCTTTTGTAGGAAGATCTGACAGAAAGGTGAAAGGGAGGCCCAGTCTGCAAAGAGCTTGGTTCGCAGCCTTCCACCACAAATCGTCACTCCCCATTCTTCCCTTTTCCAATAGACAAAGCTTTACAAATGAGTTGTCTGCATGATCTCTCATCTTCAGTAAAGCCATTAACCAGGTTTCTATTATTGTAACCTCAAGGGATTCTGTTCCTGTTTCTAGTCTTAAGGATGGCCATTGAAACACATCTGGGGACCCACAACAAGTTCCATCAAAACAAATTTTGTACAGAATCTAGTGACTTCCAACCTGCAGTTTCATGACCCCAGAGCTGTGCCCCATATCTTATTTTGAACACTATTTAAGTTTTTAAATTTCCAAAACTGCTCTTATCTGGTACCCACCCAGGGGTGTAGCTATCATGGGGACAGGCGGAACATGTGTCCCGGGGTCCACCCTTGGCTGGGGGTCCACCTGGCCGCCCATCATCCTATGATAGCAATAAATGCTTTGTTGGTTTTTTTGTTCCTTCCCGGCCCCCGACCACCTCACCGGCTGACAAGGGGTTGACACCCCCACCCCCCTGCAGCCCCGCCCCGCCGGGCCCACATGTCAGTGAACATTCACTAGCGCCGCACTGCTAACAAGTCTAGCCCTGCCTCCCTGACGCAATGTGCATGCCATGCCGTGCGCCGGGGAATTGATTTGCTCATGCGGGTGGGCGTCCCCTCCAGAGTGGCCGCGTGGCGCGCACACACAAGGCAGACGGTGACCCGGCGAGCACGGGGAACGAGGCGCGGCTGAGGCTTAGCAACTGCTGACTCCTGGGGGGGGGGGGTAAGGAGGAAAAAGGGTTTTGGGGGGGCCCAGGGGCAGCGACTGCTTGGAATTGGGGGCGACCCAGCGCCGGGGACGCACACTGGTTGGCAGCGGGGGGGGGGGGGAGACTGGGCCAGAGCATGGCCCATGGGGGTGGTGGTATATGCCTCGCACAGAGGGATGGGAGTGGAGAGAGCCTGAGGAGAGCTCAGCTGGGTTCCTGATCGGCCCGGGCGGCCCCCACCATCGGCAGCACGAAGGCGCCCACAGCAGTGTAGTGGCTGCAGCAGCAGGGGGGAGGGGGGTGTCGGGGGATGATGGAGTGGCTGGCTGGCTGTGAGGCCAGGAGGAGATGGACTTGGTCTCAGCGCTGAGCGCCGGGTTGTTAACTGAGCAGCAGCTGGAGGTGATGGCATGACTGCGTGGCAGCAAGCCCTTATTTCTTGTCCAGAACACAACTTTTATTCCTTTTGAAAAGTACTCCAATGCAGAACACTTTGTAGAACAGACCTTTAAAAATCAGCCTTTTGCTTTGAACAGTATAAAATGCTTTTCTGAAGATTAAACAAAATGACTCATTTGCTTTTCCTTTGTCCACAGTCCACCAATTCAGTAGTTGGCGGGGGGGAAATAAAACATCGTGTTGCATCTCTTTGTATAATATTGTTTATCCATACAATATTAGAAATTTGCCTCTCGTCAAAAAATTTGCCTCTCGTTTCCTTTCTAAACGTATTCAAGTTTAAGTAATTCCAGGGGAATATTTTTCATTTCTGAAGTTCTGCCACCAAGATGATGTTCTTCATCATTGCTACAGAGGGCAGGATTAGAAATAAATGGGCTCAGGTTAAAGGAAGTAGATTTTTGGTTAGGTTGCAGGGCCCTGCAACATGTATTTTTCATAAATGTTCCTTACAAATTTGTGTAGGTGGCAACCCTAGAACTGAGCCCCTGGAGGGCAAGTCATGGGCCTGGGGTGGGAGAGAGAGTAGAGACCCTAATGACTTAAGTTCATGATTGGGATTTGTAAATTATTTTGAAGCCGCCGTGTTTTCAATGAATTACTGTAGAATTAACAAATGAAATGAGCACTTTCTGGAGGCAGGGAGCAGGCTTTTGGGGGAAGAGGCTTTGGGCTGCTGGTTAGCTAGGGGAGGAGTGGAGAAGGTTAGTAGGGGGACACCAAACCCAGATAAACCTGTCTCAAAATAAAATGTGTTCACCTGGAGACTTTTGACTGGATAAATAGATGTTTTAATTTTTAAAAAAAACCCTGCATATGTGGCCTCAGAAATGGGCTCCCACTTATATTCATTCACCCTGACTGAAGGTGAATGATCAATATAACCAGGTGCAACCCTGCCAGATGCAGTGGCTTATTCATTTCATGGTCTGGACATGCTTTAATTTGCACATACACTCTCATGGTGGAAAAGCAGCTCACACTTGTACAAGTACAGAGAACACAGGAAGAAAATAATTCCTGTTCTTTCTTTTTGATTCTGTCTTTGCCTGTGTAACTGGACAATGATGAAAGCCTGTTCATTTTCTGTGGAGGAAATATGGTGTTGAGACTTGAATCAGAAAGCAGTTCTGATGCTGCATTTGCATTCTCCTCTTTAACGATGAAAAACATTGAATCCTATGTGTCTGAAAAGCTCATTTGGGATTGCGGGATGCTCTCAAGGTGTGTTCCTGGGCACCTCTCTCTCAGTGGTTCTTATCCCCACTTTCCAGATGTAGATGTGCACTTTTTCATGCCCTCTGATGGCCTGCCAGAGGTGGTATCCAACCCCAGGCTTGCTCTCTTCTTCCTTCCTTCAGCATGGTCCTTCAGTATGGCCTGGTTTATCCAGTGACTGGAAGAGGAGTGCATCTTTGGACTCTGTGCTGTTGTGCTAGGGCCCTTGATGGGACCAGAGCTTAGTAGGGAGAGGGTCTTTGGACACCCTGGGCCTCCTGAGTATTTTGAGCCATCCTGCGCAGGAGTTGGAGGTTCTTGTCTTTTCTCTCTCAAATTCATGGTCTCTTTGTCTGAGTGAGTTTCCCGCCTTGGTCTGCGTGTCTTGGGTCACATCCACAATGGCCAACTGCACTTGCAATTGAGTTGTCTATGGGCAGTGTCTGGAAAGGTGTGAGGCTTTTCTGAATCCACATTCGGTTTGACTGTGTGTTTCTCTATTGCATGAAGTGAGGTTTCTGTTCTCAGCTTTCACATTACATACATGTTTAACCTTTATGTGCTAGACCTGTAGACCTGCTAGACATATGTGCTAGACCTGTAGGACCCCTCCATAGGGTGGAGTCAAATGTGTACTTGCTATTGCAGCTGTATCAAGCTTTATAGTGAGATGATTCAGACAAACTGCTTCTCTGCCCAGATTTATGTTGTTGTTTTGGGGCTCTTTTGCCATTTGGGCTGCTGCTTCCCTGGGTTGCTTCTGTCACTACTCCTGAAACAGCAGAAGCAGCACAGGGACTGTCCGGAGAATCAGTGATTTCCCCCCCTTCCTAGCGCTGTGTGACGCAATTTCCTATCTTGATTCTTGCAGGGTGCTTCTGCGACTTAGATAAGTCTCCTAGCCAAGAGCATGTCATTGCAGGGAAATGTGTTGATTTGAAGCTAGTGTAGCCAGAGGGTCTATCAGGACTGCCCCCTCACTCTTTGTGCTTCAAGCCTCTGAGAAGGGGCTTGTCTACATGTTTATAGTGGTGGTTGTACAGCACTGCTGTGTATATTGCTATATAAATAGGTGTACTACCGAGTTTACTTTCTTCCTCACAGTAAGCTGTTCACGGAAAAAATGTCTGCTCCAAGTGGAAGTGGTGGCAATCTGCCTACGCCAAAACATCGCAGCAGTGCAGCCAAGTGGAGGTTGGCCAAGAAGAGGGAAGAAAAAGAGGCCAAGTTACCAAAAATCACATCTTTCTTAAGAAAGGCCACTGTGGACACTTCCGAGGAGGAGGAGGGTCACAGTGCAGGACCTTCAACGGTGAGTGACATCTGCCATGTTACTGGAAAGGAAGATGTGAGACAAGAATCAAAAGGACAAGACAGTGATGATGAACAAGGTGATGGAGAGAGGGAAGCACCGGATGTAATGACTTTTACCACAAGTGGAGAGAGTGAAATAAGAGACAGTGAAGGGGAGACTGTAAGTGAGATTAGTGTGCCTGAAGACAGTTTGGCCTCAAAAAAATATCCAACGGACAAAGCACACTTCAGTGAACCCTTTAGTACTCAAGACAAGCAGTTCATCATCTCAAACGGATCATGTCAGTCATCAGGGCCATTTCCACGAAACTTCAGCAACCCGAGGAGAAGTTTTTCTGAATTGTATTACACAACAGTAAACAAAGCTGGTGTGAAACTTCAACGACAGTGGCTCTGCTATTCCCCAACATCAGACCATATCTACTGCCAGGCATGTTGGCTTTTTTCAACTAAGGACAGAGAGGGGACTTGGATCACAGGAATTTGTGACTGGCGTCATCTGAAAAATAAAGCAGAGTTGCATGAAGTCTCAGTTGCCCACGTACAGTGTAGCATGGTTCTTAGGCAGTGGCGTTTGAACAAAACCATCACAAAGGATCTAGAAGATGCTATTAGGAAAGAGGCAAATTTTTGGAGGCAAGTGCTTGATAGAATTATCAATGTCACACTGACCCTGGCTTTGTCCAACCTGCCATTTAGAGGTCACAGGGAGCATGCAAGCTCAAATGGAAACGGTGGGAATTTTCATTTCATTGGTCACTTGTGGCGTAATACGATCTGGTACTGGACAAGCTGCTAAGTATGCCAGAAGGAACAAAAAAGTACCTGAGTCCTGATGTGCAAAATGAAATCATTGGCATACTCTCGAAGCATGTCAGGGACGGAATAATAAATGATGCCAACAAAGCTCCATTTTTTCCTGTGATCATGGATACCACCCAGGATATTGGTAAGAAGGATCAGCTCAGCCAGGTGATCCGCTATGTGTCTCTTAAGACAGATGAACAAGGAATGCCAGACATAAAAATATACGAATCTTTCTTGGGCTTTGTTGAAATGGAAGACCAATCAGCAGCTGCTTTGACACATACTATTTTAAGCAGCATTGAATGTAATGGACTAGACACTGCCAAACTACGAGGCCAAGGTTACGATGGAGCTGCAACCATGAGTGGTGTGTATAGTGGTGTGCAAACTAGAATTCTTGCTCAACAGCCCAAAGCAACGTATGTCCACTGTGCTACACACAACTTAAATTTAATCTGGAACACCTGTGTCAGGTGTTCCAGAAGTGAAGATTTTCTTTGGAGTAGCAACTCTACACATTCTTTGCACACAGCATCAAGCAATGGCATACATTGTCCTTGTTTACCTCAGAGTCAAAAATCACACTGAAGAGACTGTGTCCAACAAGGTGGTCATCACGATATGACTCTCTGGTGGCCTTACGCTACTGCTTCACCGATATCCTCAAGGTGCTTACCCAGGTAATACTCCTGAGCAAGAAGGATGAAATTGTGGAGGCAAGAGCTCTGAAAGCTAAAATTGAGCAGTTCCAGTTTGTGTTCCTCGTTGTCCTGCTCACAAACATTTTAGAATCAATCAACTGTGTTTCAAACCTGCTACAGTCTCTACAAAGTGACCTCAGCAAAGCTGCAACTCTTCTCCAGACTGCTCATACTAATTTGCAAGAGGCCAGAAGTCAGTCTGACTCATTTTGCAAAACAGCTGTTAAAATGTGTAAAACGGGGAATATCTCAGGAGTTTGAAGAGCGACGTGCACGAAGGGTGAAGAGGTTTCATGACGAGCTCTGTGAGGACCAAAGACTAACATCTGTGGAAGAAGAGGCTACACTGGACAGAGTCTCTTTACAGATGAAACAGCGCTTCGAGGGCCTAAATCAAGTGGTTTCTACGTTTGCTGCTCTTCAGCCATCAACACTGACATCAGCAACTGATGATGAGTTGTACGCAGCTGGAGAAATTCTGGTCAGACAATATGAAAATGACTTGTCACCCTCTCTTCCTGGCCAGTTGCTAGCATTCAGGTCATGTCTGAAATCAGAAATTTCTCAAAAAAAAACAATCAAGGAAGTAGCTGTACTACTGATTGAGGACCATGATATATCCTCTAGTTTCCCTGATATATGCACTGCATGCCTGCTTTTCTTAACTATACCTGTGACAGTAGCAACATCTGAAAGATCATTCTCAAAACTTAAAATTATTAAGAGCTATCTGAGAAGCTCTATGTCCCAGGAAAGACTAAGTGGCCTGGCTCTGCTGTCAATTGAGAGTGAGAATGAACGCACAAGGAAGCTAGATGTATCAAAAATAATCGATGTGTTTGCAGAGCTAAAAGCAAGGAAGAGGCCATTGCAGTAGCTGCGTACATGTTTTCCTGACACTAATGTTATTTAATAAATAATATTTAATTTAAGTACGTTTGTTGACTGTTTTATACAATAAGGACATTGAGGGACAGGGGAGTCTATGGTGATGGGCCGAGGGGGGGGAGGGGGCACAGTCCATTTCTTGTCCCTGGGCCCATTCCAACCTAGCTACGCCCCTGTTACTCATGCATTACCATGGGTAACCTGTGGGTAATGGTGGCATGCCATAGGTAACCAGGGGGTAGTGTGTGGTAATATATGAAGAGGTGTTTGTCTGAAAACTCTCAGTTCCTCCTATCCCTGCATCCAACCTTCCCTTTTCCATCTCTTTCCAATCTCATTCCCACCCCCTGCTGCTCAGGACCAGTTCCTGTACAGTGCAGACTATAGGTGTTTTCAGACAAGCACATTACCTACCTAGTATTCACTGGTTAACCATTAGTTACCAGTGGGGTTTTTACACAAGCACGGTGGGTACTGGGGGGAGAGGTCCTTGTCTGAAAGCACCCATGTGACTACACAGGGACCCATCTCTTGTGGTGGTCCTGGGAAAGCCCCCAATACATGGAGCCCATGGATCAGCTTGAAATGGAAGCAGGAGTGCAAGAAGCACTGATGTAAAATGCAGGTCTGCAGAGCCTTAAACAAGGGGAACTAGAGTTGCCAGATATGCAAATTTTAGAGGACACTTAGGAGAAATACAGGTGGCAGGGCTGCATTGGAGCCTTTAGGGAACCGGGATGTGGAAAGCCTGCAGGGATTCAGGATGACCCCAACCCCACAGACATGGGCCCCATGAATAAACTAAAAATAGCATATGCTTAACATACAGGGAGCCCTTGTCCGTGTTATGTTTAAGTGAACATCAAAAAATAATTATGATGAAATCTTTCCTTTTTCTAATGTGTGTGCCATTCCTATGTCAGAATGGGGACCCACATGGCCATGTTGTACCGGGCCCCCAGCTACTCTGTATCTGGTGCTGCCAGTGCTGCTCCTAACCCCATACTCAGCTACTCACAAGCCCAAACTAGTTTTTACCTACAAAGCCCTAAACGGCTTGGGCCCCACATATCTGAAAGACTGCCCCTTCCCTCATGTCCTGTCATGGCCTCTGATGTCAGCTGGGAGCGCACTCTTGTAAATAGTACCATCTGCCCATGAACTTTCTACAGAAAAGACATGCAGAACGGCGTTCTTGGTTGCTGCCTTACAACTATGGAACTCCCTTAAGCCTGAACCTGCCCATCTTCCAGAAACAATGTAAGGCTGGTGTTAGAAGAGCAGCAAGCGCTCACGGGATGTCATCACGTGGTTTTTCAAATTAATGCAGGCAGCTTTTAGACAAGACTTCTCGCCTGTCATTGCCGCTGGTGCGCTCTTTTAATCTGCGGTATTAAAAGAATGTGCGAGCAGCGATGACACGCGAGAAGTGTCATCTAAAAGCCGCCCGCGGTAATTTGAAAAGTCATGCCACTCGTCTAAAACCTGCCCAGGCAGTTAGTAGACAGGGATCCTGGATAGGGTTGAGTGGCATTGGGGGGATGCTTAAGGAAGGGTTGGGGGAGGGTTAAGGGGATTTTTAATATTGTTGACTGTCAACTGCCCTGAGCCATAACGGATAGGGCAGCATACAATATAAATAAATAACCAGGCTTCTGCTGACCCTGCTCCAAACTCTTACCGCAGCCCCTCCTAACCCCGGCCTCAGCCTTTCCTCTCCCACCGCCCCTTAGTTTTAGCCCCTAGTCTTGCCCTCTCCCGCCAGTCAGTATCATTCCCACCCCACAGGCTCAGCCTCAGCTCGAGTCTCACTTCCCCTTTTACTTAGTCTTTCGTCCGCCCCACTGACCCCACCCTTGCGATTCCTGCCTGCAATTGCTCCTCCCTGCGGCAGGGGCCGCTGCGGGCACCATGGGACCCTGTCCTGGCCAGCCCGTGTCTCGTCTTTGCCCGCCCGGGCCCGGGCAGCAATAAGAAAAGTCTGCTACCGGAGCCGACTCCATGCCCCCGGGTTTGCGGGAGCAGCATGGCCGCGAGTCTGTGGATGGGGGATGTGAGTGCCCGGGCGGAGCCGAGCCGGGGGGAGCATGTTGCTGAGTCCGGGGCGGTCTCTTTAAGGGGTTCCGGGGTCTGGGAGCAGGAGGGGGGGCAGAGAGCAGGTAGGAGATCTGGAGAAGCAGAGCGGAATTTGGGGACTCCCTGGAATGAGTGGGGCCGAGAGGGAGGCGCAGGGAGGATTATAGGGGTGACATGGGGATCGGGATTGGTGGGACGGAGGGGATTTCATGGGAGGGGGATTTGGAGACGCCAGGTGGAATGGTGTTTCGGCTGGCTGACAGGAGGGGAAGGGGGAGGGACTTTGGGGTAGTCTGAGTTGACTTGGAGGAAAGTTGCAGGTGGGATTTAGGCCACGTTCTGATGAACAGTTAATTCGAAGTAGTTGCGCCTTAAAGCAGTTATCTCTGTTTACACTGTTTGTATAAATGTTACAGAAGTGGAGTAGTTCTGTTTATCGGACGGTGGCCTTAATAGGAAATTTGCAGGTATGGGTGAGTGATGGGAGGATTCGTTGTGACCTGGTGAGGTATGATTTGGGGTAGTTTAGAGGAAGCCTTTGCTAGAAGTAGGAAGCTAGAGGGTATGGGGTGGGGGGAGCTGGTGGAGTTTTGAAGTGATTTTGGGACACCTTTGTGTCTGTAAGAGAAATGGCAGTGTACAGAGCACAGGTATGGGTTCATGAGGGGAGTACCCCAAGCCAGTGCAAGGGACAATAAGACCTGTCTTTGAGGTTCAGTTTCTTCTTGTTGTATTTTTCTGAACAGGCAGCTTGGGTATGTTGAATCCTTCACTAGAGCAGGGGGCTGGACTAGATGACTCTTGAAGTCCCTGTGACTCTTGAGTGCAAGCAGTGGCACAGATGGACTTTCACTTTGGTAGAGGGGGTTAATGCCAACACACATGCCCCAAAGGGGTGTCACCTACTTTGGTTTAGCGTCTGCTGCTTGCATACCTTGCACTATTTAAAGTGATGCTCGTAATGTAGCATACTTGTTCAGTATAGGATGATTCATCTGACTGTTACAAATAGGGATAATACAAACTGGTCAGATGAATAAATGTTCAACCTGTATGTGAAGAAACTGTATTCCAATGTCTCCCTCCCACCACCCTTTTTTTGTCTAATTGTAATCTTCTTTCTGTAGCTGGAGCCATATATGGATGAGAACTTCATTTCAAGAGCCTTTGCTGCTATGGGAGAACTTGTTCTGAGTGTAAAAGTTATCCGGAATAGACTGACAGGGTACTTAATCATATTAACTTTTATTGTATATTCTTGTATTTGGATTCTACTGTTCATTCTTTATAAAGTTGGGTGATCTCTGTGGCTCTGGCTACATTAGATTTTTTCTTTTAATTTTCCAACAATGCAGCTTCTTGTGGAAACCTCAGTAAAGTAACATAGTCTCTGACATTTGAACTATTAATTGTCATAATGAGTTGGAACAGTGATCTATCTAGCCCTGTCTCCAACAGTGGTCAGCACCAGATGCTAAATGGGAAGCGTACAACTACAGGGCAGATATCGAGGGTGGGGAGCCTTCAGTCGGTGGGCCAAATCCACCCCATGGCTGTTCTTTATTTGGTCCCTATCCAATTCCTGGATCTGGTCTATGAATCCATTCCCTATCCTCAAGCACTGAAAGAGTGAGCTCAAGGGAAGGAAGTGGAGGTCAGAGCCTGCAATAAAGGATGGGAATGGATCCAAGGCACATATCCATGGTTTGGACCCTTTCCTTTTCCCTTTATCTTGAGTACACTTCTTAAAAAACCCTGCTTCCAATTCCTATTTCCTGTGGAGCTTATAGTAAATTTCAAAGCAGCCCCCAGGAGGGAAAAGATTCCTCACCTCTGGCAGTGTGGTGTAGTGGTGAAGTGTGCAGTACCTGGACCAGGGAAGAGGCCCTGGTTCAAATCTCGCTTTTGCCAGAAACTCACTGGATGACCTTCGACCAGTCACAATATTACCTCAGCCTAACCTACCTTGTAAGGTTGTTGTGAGAATTCAAAGTTGTGTTCATTAGTTCTATGTGAAGCACTCAGTGCCATGGCAGGGGGGTGCTTTATAATAGTAATAATATAATATAAGCTGCATTCCATCCTGTGTCATTCACTCCCAGTTTCTTGCAATCAGAAGTTGCATTCCCTCACCAACTTAGTTAATAGTAGCCATTGATAATAGCATCTATCCTGCTTAAACATGTCTAATCACGCTACAGTGTGATCTCATTTAGGGAGATCTCCAGTGGTTTCTTGTGCATCATACAGGTGGACTCCAATGCCCATGCAGAGCACTGTTGTAGATGATGGGACTCTGAGCACAACTGTTTGTTTGCCTACATGCTGGGCAATGGAAGATAAGAGCTTTAGATGATATGGTGATGAAAGCACTGATGACCAGGCATTGCTGCTGAAGGTGTTCCAGGGTTAGCAACAAGAGGAAGTTCAAAGAAACAATTATGTTCTAGGTCTAGTATTGTTTCCCCTTAAACAGAACTGTAAAAATATAGAAATAACTTACTCGCCTGGTACTCCCAGGCTGTGATTTGCAGTAGGGGAGGAGGCCCAGAGCTGTAAACTTCCACTTGTCACCTCTATACTTTTTGCAAGAAGTTAGAAGACAAGTGGATTTTTTTTACAGCCCCGTCCTTTAAGCTCCCCACAAGGATCAGAATGAGGAAAGTGGCTGTGGAATAGCAAAGCTCTGCTCTTGGTTAGTTGCAAGCAAATTCGATCCATTATTTCAATCTGTTGAACAAAAAGTTCTGATTTCTAAAGGTGTTTTTAAAGGAGATGCTACCATGCATGGCCACGCTTCCAAACTGCTTGTTTGGAGGTGGTGTGTGGAGATGTGTGCTCTCGTGGGCCACGCGGCACCCAGTCATGGCTACTTACAAGGCACTGCCAAACTCTGGAGTGTGCAGGAAGCAAGCCAAAACAGAACGTGGGGACAGCCACTCTCGTATCCCCTCCCCATATCGACCAGGGTGCCCTGGTCTGCAGCCCCTCTATCTCTGAGGAGCTCTTAAAGAATATGTGTACAAAATACACCACCACATTGGCTTAAAGCACAACAAACCCCTCTCATTATGCACAAGTGCCAACACTATGGAGGATAGCAGCTCCCTGCATCCCCACCCCCATTATTCACCTCTGTTGTTGCCTGGGGCTGCCAACAGCTGCAGTGGCTAAACCAGCCCCTGGGCAGAAAGGGGTTACTGGCAGCTGCGGCTTCCTGCTTCCATGGTGTCTGCAGCTGTGTGTCATGGCAGAGGGTGAGCAGTTGGACAGAGCTTGGGGTGGGGGGTGTTGCGGGGGCGGGGGGGGGGGAATGGTTGTCCGTGTCAGTTGTTTGCAGGGTCGGTCTGTGGTGGCAGAAGTGCGTGGAAGCTGCTTGCGTGGGTGCGGTGGCCGCCCTGGGAGCCACCTGTTAGAATCGCTTCCCACTCCATTTGCGTGGGAGCTCAGCAGCTGTGCTACTTAGTGGTCATGGACCCCTCCTCAAACCTTGGTCGTTTTAAAAATACCCTAAAAAGTGATTAAAATTCTTCCATCCTCTCTGCATCCTTCAAAAAGGCCAAGCTAGAATAACATTTATCACCAGATGACTTCTAAATATTTTAGTCCTAAAGTGCCTTCTGTGTCTCTCTCTCTCTCTCCATCTTTCTTCAGGATTCCAGCAGGCTACTGCTTTGTGGAATTTGCAGACCTTGCCACTGCAGAGAAATGTTTACATAAAATTAATGGGAAACCCCTTCCAGGTGTTACACCAGTAAGTAAATCAAATTCCTTACAAGGATAAAAGAGATGGGTAGAGAATAAGTTGTGCTTGCCCTCTGCCATGACACATAGCCACAGACACCATGGAAACAGGAAGCCACAGCAACCCCTTCCTGCCTGTGAGCCACTGCCTGCCGCTAGCGGTCCCGGACAACAATGGAGGTGCATACTGGGGGGAACATGCAGGAAGATGTTGTCCTCCATGGTGTTGGCTCTTCTCTCATGTCATGAGGGGGACTTGTGCTTTGAGCCACCATGATGTTGTATTTCATGTGCCTGTCCTTTAAGAGCTGCGCAGAGACTCCCGGCAGAGCTGTGGACCTGTCTTTTGGCATGGGTGGGCACCCTAGTTCATGCAGACAGAGGATGTGTGAACACCTATCCCCACGCACGTTTTTGGCTAGCCCCCTGTCCAGATTTTTCAGCAGTGCCCCATGAGTGGGTGCGGCGTGGCTCATGGGAGCGTGCATCCCCGCACACCACCTTCAAGTGAGCAGTTGGATGCATGGTTAATGGATATATCACATGGTACTGTCTCGTTTAAAACCACCCAATGAATCAATGTTAGGAACAAGTAAGCTGAATATTCTACAAAGTGGAGGGTTTTATTTTCTTTGGGGGCTAGTTGATATAAAACTATCAACCTTATGATGAGAGAGGTCTCTAGATGAGAGAGC
This sequence comes from Sphenodon punctatus, assembly GCA_003113815.1. Taxonomy (NCBI): domain Eukaryota; kingdom Metazoa; phylum Chordata; class Lepidosauria; order Sphenodontia; family Sphenodontidae; genus Sphenodon; species Sphenodon punctatus. Next base: position 611,665 of record QEPC01004821.1, on the reverse strand, counting down.
CCAGAGGAATTATGCTGATAAAACATTCTTGTGTGAACACGCATGGCTTATGTCTTACCAACTTTTATTTTTCCTTGTTTCAGGTAAAGCGATTTAAACTGAACTACGCAACATACGGCAAACAGCCCGATAACAGGTGAGCCTGGAATCTCTAAAAGTTGATTGTCTTTAGCATCTGTTGGAAATAGCAGTCGGGTGTCCATACTTGTCAGCTCTCAGGCAAGCAGTCTTCACAGTATGCAGGCAGGATCAGACTAGCATCTAGCAAAATAGGAATGGGAGACGGATCTGAATTGGCCGCCATTCTGGCTGTAAAAAGAGGTTTTACAAAACCCAGCATGAATAAAATATTTACATTTTAAAAGGGAAGAGAGGTTAGGTTCTAGAATATACACATGGCTATCTTGTACTAGAGTGAAATAGTCTAACCAAATAGTGAAATTGAGAAATCTGGTTTCACTGCTAATACTGAATGAAATAAATATAAGCTGCATAAACAGTAAAAAATAAATAGGATTTTAAAATAGTTTCTTGTAAGAAGCTATGGGTTCAATCCAGTTGCCATAGAAGACAATGGGAATTTAGTCATTGACTTCAGTAGGACCCAGATAGCACCCTACATTATTAACAACATAGGCCAACATTGGTATTTGTTCAGCATTCGTTTAACCCAGGAAGACAGAGTACTTCAAATGATGTCTTTTATTGGACCAACTACTGTCTTTAGTTTGTTGGTGCTTTTTTGTTTGTTAAATATTGCTGGTGAGAGTATGCTAGCTTGCAGACTGTCACCAACAGTAGCTGGTTCGTGAAAAGATCTTGTCTGAACTACTTTGTGTCTCTCTGGATCAACACAGCAACCGCACTTACCCTTTGACTCATGACACATTGGACATTTCAGATGATTTTCTGGTTCTGGATGGGATATTTGTGCAATCATTATTGTCAAATATATTCTTTCCTGCTTCCTTTAGCCCAGAATACTCGCTCTTTGTGGGAGACCTGACACCTGAGGTGGATGATAGCATGATATACGAGTTCTTTGTTAAAGCTTATCCTTCATGTAGAGGTGGCAAAGTTGTTGTGGACCAGGCAGGAATTTCCAAGTAAGTCTCTCTTACTCGGTGAAAACTGACATAATGCTAACTCCACTTTAATACTGCTTTAACAGTTCTTATTCATTTTACAGGGCTGTATTGATACCCTGTGCAACCCTGCAACATGCCTGCAAATGTTAAAGTGGTGTTAAAGTGGAGCTGGTGTTATGTCTATTTTCATCCACTCTTTCCTTATTTCTGCGTCATGTAATAGCTGACATTGGGGGAAATAGGTGATCTCTCAAATTCTATGATTGCTGCCCTGTAAAAGGAAGCAAAAGTAAAATTAAATGAAAATTGCAACTTTGCAAAACCAGAATCCAGTACGGAATATCCTAACTGATCCTTTCGTATGCAAGCATTTGAAGAACCAATGCCTCCGAATGTTTTGCTTTTTAAACCTATTTATACTACTGTTCCATTAGTACCACACTTTCACTGCTCTGTCTATTATGTGTCGTCATCACATGTGTATCTGTAAAATATGTCTACTTTTAAAAACAAGTATTTCTGTACAGAAATCACCTGACCTTCTGAAGCTTAGTTTCTCACAATGCTTACAGTAAATTAGTGGGATTTGTCAGCTACCAAAAGGGCCATGTCTCCCCACCGGATGAAATTTCGGTTCCCGACTTAGCTTTGGGCTCTTTTGTCCTTCTCCCAAATTTGACTGAAATTGGCCTGTGGGGCCCAAGTTATTAAATGGGATTGTATACATACATGCATTCACAGATGTGGTGATCATATAAACCATCTCTTTATACAAAACTGGGTTAAAATGTACCTTATATTGCATTTGTTTGAAAATTTTTAGCAAAACAAATCTCAAAATTTGTTTCACAAAATTTCATCAACTTTGAAACCTTTATTTATAAATCTTATAAAAAGTTTCAAATGTCAAAATCATTTAAGTATTTTATCAACACTTGAAATTTGTTTCCAAATCAACACTATTGCTAAATAGTTTTTTTAGCAAGCCCTATCTGAATGCTTTTGAATGGTTTGGAGATGTAGTACAGAGGTAGCCAAGAAGTAGATTGCAGTCCACTGGTGGATCATGAGCTCATCTCCAGTAGATCTAAGTGTGGGGAGAGGAGCATTCCCCTGTGAGATCACCTCTGGGGAAGAGTGGGAACAGCACCCCAGGGGAGGGGACAGGCTAGGAGAGCTTCCCCAGTGCAGCAGAGATGACTCTCTCTGAGGGGAGGGCTCTTCTCCACTCCTGAGACCAGTTAATGAGGTGCTCGAGAGCTGGGAGCCAATGGGCTGGGGTCCCAGCCTGCAGCGCTGGAGCCAGTGGGAGGAATCCTGGTAGATCACCTGAGGCAGACACTTGGATCAAGAGGATTGTGTGCATCATGAATCTGGCCAGCTCTGATGTAGTAGTTGCCACCTTATCAGGCCCTTTCTAATCTCGATTCTTCTTTAATTGAGATATGACTTATGTCTCCCATGCCTCAGGCATAGTGTATTCCTGTTGCAGTAGAGACCCTCTTACCTGGGCCAAAAGCGTGTCCCACAAAGTGTCTAGGTAAAGGGGGTTTCTACTGTAGCAAAAACCAGATAGCAAAATTCTGACTTGTTGATAAAATGCTACAGCTTGCTCTTCTTTTTTTCACGCTAAAGTGGAAACAGCCGAGCCAGAAACTGGAAGAGTGATGACCTGACATGGTTAAATATGCTTCTTTAATGCATCATTTCCCCCCATTCTATTATTTTAATAAAAGTCCTGTGCCTAACTACCTACCCACTGTTTTTACCATGTGAGGCAGCCTCATCCTAGTCCAGCTGGCACGAATCAGTTTTATGTGCTGTATGGTCTCTGACTCCACAAGTACTGCAGGTATTCTCAGGAAATGACATACCTGAAACAGTAAGGGGAAAATAGTAGCTAGGAAAGGGAATAATTAAATCCCTCCTAAAGATGGTTTATTTATATTCTTTGCTTCCATTTCACTAGCAAAGTGCTTTCAAGCCTGTGTCTTTCCAGCTGGAGAGCATTCCTTATGAAAGCACTGTGCTACAGTGTTCACCGTAAACACCTGAAAGCTGTTAAATTCTGTCTGGTTTGCATGTAGTAAAACCATCCCCTGTCTTTTTACAGAGGCTATGGGTTTGTGAAATTTTCAGATGAACTGGAACAGAAAAGAGCCTTGTTGGAGTGCTATAGGGCTGTGGGGTTGGGTGGTAAACCCATACATTTGAGCGTGGCGAAACCAAAAACGTAAGTATGTAACTGGGTGGCTCAGAGCTTGATGATGAACTTCTCCTTTCCATACTTTACTTTTGCACTTAACAATTGATCAGTGTGCAAAATCTCAGTCACTAAAAACAGTAAAACCTTTCATTTTGATTTTGTAAATAGTTCACTATGGCCAAGATCCACATACTGCTTACTCTCTAGAGTAAGTGATTTGTGGATTGTAGCCTCTGTCATTATGAACAAACCTAAAGACTTTAAGTTAAAATGTATTACATAAACATTCACTGTATAACACTTATGTGTCTTGTAGTAATAAAAATCATATGCAAGAAAGAGAACTGATTTTTTCATGTCTGTTTGTTTTATTTACTCCATATCTATACATAGAAGGAGGCTGACAGGTAGTTTTGCCAAAAAAGTATAACCTCTTTTAAAAAAAGAAAGTCTTAAAAGTAATATGAATCAAAATTGCCGCCTTTTATTTTACTCTGTGATGTCATGCTACAGTGATAGCAACCCCAAAATACATCTTAAATTCTTATTTCATCAAATTAATATGGCAGCTGCCCTTCCAAGGGTCTGGGTATCCTATAATGCGAAAAATGGACAAAGGACTGCCCATTAATACATAGAGTAGCTGTGAGTGTTGACGTATCTGAGCCAATGAAAATGCAACCAACTCATTGCAGATGAAATTGACCAAACAATAAACAAAATTTTTAGCCAACCTGAATGAAGTGCATTAGTTAAGCTCTATAGGCATGATCCTGTAGCTGTCTGGGCCTGGCATTAGTTCCTAATTGTTGGTGCAAGTTATTGAGGTGAATGAGACTAATAGCAAAAAAAGCTAGTGCCGCTGACAAAGTTTGAGGGATTTTCTGCCTGTGTATAGTATTTGACTCTTAAGACAGTTTTAGAAGTATAATGTCAGCAATAAGCTTTGTAATTTTTTACCTAACAGCAACCCTTTTTAAAATTTGGGAATGGTTTAATGTGCTCATTTGAAATCTTGGTAACTAAAGTTTGGTCTCCCTGGTAATCGGCATTATCTCCTGTTTGACCAGTACTTTTCTATTTGTCACAACGCTACAATTGTCCTGTTTTCTTTACCTCTTTCCTCCCTATTTTATTTCAAATCTTTTTAATTAGCTAGGAATCCCTTTCTTTGGAACACAATTGTATAGTAAGTGAAAAGAATTTGGCAGGTTCACAAATCACTTCAAAATAACTTCCAGCACACTTTTTTTTAACTGAGGGAAAGCCAAGAGGTGGATACAATCTGCTTGTGGATCACAAGCTAGTCTCCAGTAGATAATGGTGTGGGAAGGGGTCCAGCCTGTCAGAGGCCATGTGTGGGGAGGAGACTTTATCATAGGCACTAGGCAAGGGTAGAACTGGAGCCCCAGGGAGGAGACGAGCTACGATAGCTCTTCCAATGCAGTGTGGAAAGTGCTCTCTTGGGTGAGTGCTCGTCTCTGCTCCCAAGACCAGTTGCTGAGGTGCCCTACTACTTGGAGCCAGTGGGAGGGGTCCTGGCCTAGACCGCCAGAACCAGCGGAAGGAGCCTGGTAGGTCATTGGAGGTTGGCACCTCAAATCAATTGCATAATTAATTTACCTCGTTTTACTGTTTTTATTGTTTTAGTAACCCCTTCCTGTGTTTTTAAATGTTTTGTAAGCTGCCCCGAGCTGCCATAAGGCTGGAGGGGGCAGGGTAGAAGTCTTTTTAAATAAATAAATATAAATAATAAATAATAATAATTGGTGACCATAAGTCTGGTCACCCATTTTAACCCAAAGTATTTTTCAAGCTGTATGAGAACAGCAGCACTAAAGTGCACCCACTTGTGTTCAGGAAAGCATTATCCAGGGGGCACACAGCATTCTGTACAGTAGTAGTGAAAGGGAACGTTTTGTCTGGCACACTATGCTCCTGCTTATTTGCAAACCTCTAGGGGACTATAGATCTTCATATGCAGCAGAGGGAACCTCTGCTTTTAAAACCCCAAATCCCCATGCAGTGAGTGCAGTGCTGTTCAATTTACCTTATTGAAAGGATAAAGGGATGAGGTTACCTTGTTGGGATATGAACCTTGTTTTATTCCAACTTGTCACCTAATGGTCACCTACCCCATAAGATGGGACACAATAGCAGTAGTTGTAAGAGAGCAACTCCGAGACATGGGTGGGAATGGAAAGCCATGCACCCCTTTCTTCCTATAAACAGGGACCCGAGTTGACTGCGTTGCTGCAATTTGCAGTGATTTTCGCAGAATCAGCCAATCCTTGCAGAATCAGCCAATCCTGACCATGACCTGAGGGTAAATAGACCCCTGGAAGATGAATTGTGGGTGGGTGGGGTCTGAAGGCCCTATGTTTGCGTGAGGGAGGTGCTGAAATTCCAGAGGATTTGAGTTGTGTTTGATTAGCAAAGTTGTGATTCTATGTCAAACCTATTGCAAATTTGCTTCCCAGCATGCATAGTTATGCAAATCAAGTTCATTATGCAAATATTAGTGCTCGCGGTGAATTTGCAGAATTTGGCTTCACTGGTTGCAGAATTTAAGATTTTTTGGTGCAGTCAACTCGGGTCCCTGCCTATAAATAATCATAAATGAAACTCAGTGCACAATAAATCTGAAAGCCACACTACAAACCCAGCCTCTCCTTCATCTGTTTTTTTCCCCCCTCTTAAATATTTTTCCTTGTTTATAACTCTCTTTTTTCTGTTTAAAGTAATCGTGTGAAGACAATAGAGTACAATCAGATGTACAGCTATAACTACAACCAATATTATCAGCAATTTCAAAACTACTATGCCCAGTGGGGATATGACCAGAACACAGGCAGTTACTGCTACAGCTATCCACAGTATGGCTACACACAAAGCACCATGCAGGTGAGGATATGAGAATACAGTCTTGTATATTGCTGGTCTCGTATTAAGGGATCTGTAGCAGGCATTAAATCATTGCAGGCCTTACACCGTTTTAGACGAGGCGCTGCACAAGCACCTCCCGAGCCGCGCGTTAAGACAGAAGTCGGGCGCGCTGCCGGAAGTGACGTTCTCCCCGTTGCCGGCAGCGGCTGGAGACACGACACTTTGCAGACACACGTTCTAGAGACCTGAAAATTCAGGTCTCTAGAACGTGCCTCTGCAAAGCGCCGCATCTCCAGCCATTGCCAGCTCCCGGGAGAACGTCGCTTCCGGCGGCATGGCTTCTCTTTTACGTGCGGCTCGGGAGGCACTTGTGCAGCGCCTCATCTAAAAACGGTCTCAGTTCCCAAGTGGAGCCCAGCCTGTCATTTGATGCCTGTCACTCAACCCCAGGTAACAGCTGCAGCAGCAGGTTCTGGGCTGGTTGCTGCAGGATGGGAATAAAGGCAATAGAAAGCTGGAGGAGCCACAGAGGGTGTTAACAAACAAGATGGTAGCCCACACCAGGTGGATACAGGGCCCAGAGAAGTTAGGGGGTGATAGATACCCTGCCCTTTGTTGACATTTGGGTGAGACCTGATGTACAGAGAGAACAGTCAGACCCATCCTCCCAAGACAAACTATGCACTCATAGGGTGGCACATATACACAACAGGGTTGTACATACATATAGGTTGTCTCGGATGGATGCATGATGGAGTGCAGACACTAAGTGCAACCCTGCTGACGTTTCAAGTTCAGCAGAATGGAAGAGTAGGAGCCCCTGATGAGAGAGGAGGATATGAACGAGAGGCAACTTTTCTGGATATTTGTGCACTGCTAGAAGTAGGGCAGTCACTAACAGAAGCTGGACCTTTCGTACTGTTTCTTCTCATTGCTGCCCTGATGACAGCAAGAGAGTCACAGCCACAGGGCCACCAGAAGTGCCTTAGTTGGATGGCAGAGTTTAATTTCTTTGGGGAAACCAAGTGACTTGGGGTACAGGGAATGTGAACCCACTGATGGAGAGTCTGTTGCCCTATACAAGGTTTGGATACTCGGAGAAGTGCAGAATGCCCTTGTAAGTGGGGATGTTTTCTGCCCCAACTGTGTACTAATGCAGAAGATACTACAGAGGGGGGTTAGAAGAGGTGAATGTTTGACGGGCTTTTATGTGATCCGAGAGGCATTTCCAACATCACAGTGGGTGTGACCACAATAAAACTGCGTGCTGCTACCTGCCAGTTATTTTCACTATAGGCGCTCAATAAAGTATGTGATTTACTCAATAAACTCAGCATTATGTGTGCAGCAAAAAGTTATTTCTAGTCACCAAGTGCTGGCAGGTATAAACCCAGGTATGAAGCTCCATGGGTGGACGGGGTAGTAGGTGCTGGACCACCTCCTGGAGTCATAATAGCCCAAAAGAAACAGCTGGTGCGGCTTCTTCTTCCCCTGGTTTACTGCAGCTGAGAGTCATGACTGGTGGCGGGATACTGAGAAAGGGGGTGGGGAGGCTGGTTGACAAAGTACTGCGCGGAAGAATGTATGCCCATGTATTAGGCTTGTCACACCACACCTGTGAGTGGGGCTGCTTGAATGCACAAAAAATACGGGAAGGAGCTGAAGCAGAGGACTACTGTGGGTGGCCTGCTTTTAATGGTGCTGGCTGGTGAGATGAACATACTAGAGGCTGTTGTTTGAATGTCTATATGAGAATGTCACTGGGAAGCTGAAGGGTGAAGGCAAATAACCACAGCAGTGATAGACGTGGACCTGAGACCTGCATTTATTGAGGCACTCCAGTGAGCATTTGGTGCATGGGACCCTGCAGCAGCTCATCACAAGGGGCTGCTCTACTACAGGATCTGAAAGCTTTTTAATGGGATAGGTGCTTACTTTCCTCCCCTTCCTGTGTTTTAGAGGTTTGTGCCATATGAAGAAGCAAAGCCACTAGCCTTGCTAGCACTACTGCATCTAATTCAGTTCTCATTCGGGGCAGGAGGGTGCAGAAAGGTATTCTCCGGGAACGCAGCTACCCCACAGCCCAGCTCTGCTCGACCTGACCTAGAGGGAATTTCCATAATGATGAAGTAGCTGGGGAAAGGAGAAGAGGGAGAGAGATGGCTGCAAGGGTAGGGTGGCAAAGGGAGAAATGTAAAGTGTGTGGGACGGGGCTGGGGGGCCTCGCATACCACAGATAAGAGGAAGAGGGTGAGGGACAGAGTTATAAGTTGAGATCCACTGCTCCAATACATCGCTACATCTGGAGCTTACTTGAACCAGACTAGGATAGGATAGACGGAATCCTGCCTTGGTCAGCCCCTCCATGAAAGGCCTTGCGTACAGCAACAGTAATCAGTGAGCATTATTTTCATTCAGGTGCCCTGACAATGTGTTTTGTTTCCCTTGTAGAAATATGAAGAAGTTCGTGAAGATGCATTGGAAGGCAGGTGTATTTATTTTAATTCTCTGTTGGGACTGCCTGCCTGCCTGCTATTCATATAAACTCTTCATGGATCGACACTACTCCATGTCTGTATTGGGGTCTATGCAAACTTTAAGTTAAGGTCTAGGCAGACACATGGCAAATCTTCCCACTGAAATTATCTTACTCTTGAAAGCAGCACAATCCCTTCCCCAGTCATAGATACACCATGGGTCCTGAATTCCCACCAGTGGGGCTTCTGTAGGTTCCCTCCTGAGCAAAATTCTGATTGTGCCCCTGATTGATGACCTGTAGCTTTTCCAGCTCGGAGCATTGCTAAGGCCAAAACAACTTGGATTCACTAGAATTGACAAAAAGAGCCTGATGCAACCACTGTACCCCCTCTAAAGCATGATCTGTCTTTCTTTTAGAGCCCACATTAATAAACTCACTTCATGGCATGTTTGCTTTCTAGACTAGCTAATTTAGTTTGCACCAGTCTAAAATCAGTTTGGGACTAAAACCTGATATAGGCAGGGTTTATTGACCTGGATTAAGTAGGAAATGAATCAACATTTAAAAAAATTTGCATGTTCTTAATTTTAAAATGAACTGGAGTGGGAAGCTAGCTATAAAATGGAGTTATCCAGTAGCAAGCCTCTTGTCTCTAATAAATCTTCATATCATGAAGCCATCACAGGTTTGTTTGGTTTTTTTTACAGTAAAAAATAAATTATCTGGATGTTTCTGGAGACATGTTTCAGATCATATTGAGCCTGGCCTGGCCTTTTTGTCCACATCATAAAGAGATCTGAGTAAGGGAAGACGATTTCTGCTGTAATAGTAATGCAGTGTGATTGTGACAGGCATATACTGAGTAAGGAAGAATCCAGATTAGAGCAGTCTGGATGAGGGGATTTCTACTGTATTTTGTTTTCCCATGATATCCTAAACTCTATTCACTAGGTTGATCTAGCAAACTTTCTATATTTAATCAGATGCTACAGGAGTGCTTTTTGCATGGTGGTGGCAGCTGTAGTCACTCTAGCCGTTGTACAAATGGAGTATGCGCTGCGTAAAGTGTTTTACTGCTGCAGCTCTTACTTGTAGACATGAGAACAAGGGGCTCATTCTGGCCCTCTATGAGGGTTTATAAATATGAAAACATCATCATTAAACCAAAAGGCCTATTTGTTTATAAAAGCAGTTCATAGTATAGAATGCCTGCCCTTTCTTGTTCTGAAGTAGTACAGTGAATCTGCAATTATGATAGTTTTGCTATTTTTTATTTTATTTTGTGATAGTGCCCTGCATTTGATGTTGCATTTTTTACAAAAAAGAAATTTCTGTTTTGTCCCTATTAGCACGATACGGTTAAAACTGAACAGGTCCAGATCCTGAAAACATGCATGTTCGAGTTTCCAGGCTTGGAGGCTAACTTACTTTCAGTTCTTGAGATGTTTTACCTCTTTGAGTTTTGCATCTTTGTGGACTAGACAGATTCACTTCCCTTTCTGAAATTCTCTCTTGCCTAAAAGCCTAATCTTTGATTTGTAAATGCTCCAGGAAAATAGTGAATCTGAAGGGATTTTTAGGAAACATTTGCCAAAATCTTCTTATCCAAAATTTATAGTCCACCAGTTCCATTAATTCATATAATATTTAGACCATGTTCTGATGAACACAAGTAAACCGAAGTAAGTGCAATTTAATTAAATCAAAGTAACTACTCCAGTTCTGTACCGTTCAGATGAACAGCATAAACTGAAGTAACCACTTCAGTAGTATTCAGATTAACAGCTTTGGAAAGCTGGGAATGATTGCTGGACCTTACAGTGCCATCCTTGTAGAGCTAGTTAACTGTTCACAAGAACAGTTACTTCAGAATACAAACTAAAAGCGAGTATGTACTTTGATTTTTTCAGGGGTACATCTCTTCTAACTCCTCAATAACGTTGGTTTGGTGTTCTGTTCATGTGAATGTTTCAGGAGTAAAATTTAAGTAGGTTGCGACTACATCAAATTAGCTGTTTGTTAGAAGGTTGCCTTAGTAGCACTTCAGTAGAGGCGTTTATTTTCAAAGAGTTTATAAACATTTTCCGCAACTGTAAAATGTGGGAAAGCATTTTCCAAACAGCCTCCTATGAGTTTTTACAATAATAGTAACTTTTGTTAAAACTCATGTTAATTCATTTTAAGCCGTTTACCCCAAACTAGCTCATTGCTTTTCTTTTTCTTTAGATCCAATGCCCCAGATGGACGTGAGTGAAGCAAACAAACAGTTTATAGAGCAGAGTGAAGAACTCTACGATGCCTTGACAGACTGTCACTGGCAGCCTTTGGACAATGTCACTTCAGAGATTCCAGCCATGTAATAGCCTTGTTGCTGATGCATTGTCTGTCTGACAAGCCAGCCCGCACAAAGCATCTGTGGAGCACCTGGAGCTTGCAGCTGTGCAGGGAGTAGCCTCCCTTTTGTTCGGACCTCTGACTCAGAGTACAGAACTATGGTTTTTCATGTACGCAAAGAGGACGATGACTCAGAGGAGGATCTTTGTAGTTTTTTATTCCTGGTGACAATTACAACGGAAACACTTAGTTTTTATTCCTTTTGTGTTGAAAATGAACTCTTAATACTCCTGGGGGGAAATGTAATATATGAATTTTTAATAAGGTTTGGGGAAAAGACTTTACACCAGTGTACAATAAAAAAGTCCAGTCTTTTAAGTAGGAGCAATTGTGTGCTGTTATCCCCATTTTGCAGATGGGCAACTGATAGTCTCAGAGAGACTAAATGACTTGTCCTAGCTTCCAGATCCAAATACTTTTTTCCAGTTCCATCCAGTATTTCCAGCCAAGGTAACTTGCAACATGGAAATGTTCAGGCATATGCCAAATGAGAAGGTAAACCTCTCTGATAAGGGGCGGTGAGATTTTAGCACAGGTAAGATGATGTTGAAGCACTTCTGTTTAATCTCAGAGTAAAAGAAATCCCAATCTAATTCACTTCTTTTAATATCCGCTTCTTTAAAAAGTCGGTGTTTGTTTTAAGGCTGGGAATTTTCACTGCTGCTTTGGTGTAACTCAAGGGCTTTTCCATTTAATAAGGCAGAGGTAGGGAACACTCCATTTGTTGCCCAAATTTGGCTCACAGATAGCTTTATTTAGTGCATTTCCAGTTCCTAAAGCTGACCCACAGCTCCCGCCGTTATCCTCAAACACTGAAGAACTGAGGTTTGCAGGGGAGAGAATATGCACTCAAAGATAGGAGATAGTTTGATGGTCTGGACTTGCCCATTCTTTTCCCATCCAAGCACATCTTCGGCCCATGGAGATCAACTAATTTTCAAAGTAGCTTGTGGAAAGGAAAAGGCTCCCTGCCACAGACTCCAATGGAGACCAGTTATCACACGAGATTCCCCCCTCCCCTCCCCCAGGTTAGACTACCCCAGGGTTAGTTTACTCGGAAATAATACAAGTTCTGCAGGCCAGATAAAAGTTGGGGCAAGAAGGAAAGGGAGGATCTTTGCCATGGATCTATCCTCTACTCTAAAGTAGATGCCCTTATCTCCTCTCCCTTCCCCTGAGCGCACTCAGTACATAAGAGTAAGGGCTGAATCCACAGCCAGATGCAGGAATTGGAATGAAGCTAATAAAAAAGTTTCATGAGCTACAGGTAGAGCTGAAATGGGTACTTAAAGTAGTATGAACAAGTAATACTCACATTTTTGGGTACCACATTGGGTACCCCACGGGTTACCCTGATCAGGTACCCGAAAAGTCGTTAACTTTGAGTATTAATTTTCAGATTACCGATTGGTATATAGGGTCCTAAAGCCAAAAAATTGGGATCGACAATTTTTTTTAATCTAAAACAAAAAACCTAAAGTTTTCAAAAAACGTTAAAGACAGAACTGGTTCTAAAACAAAAAACTTTCCTTTTCAAAACCATTTCACAAAATATATTTTCCCCTAAGTTGCAGACACCTGGGGCCCAAGCTGTCTAGGGCATTAGAGATCAAAACTAGCACCTTGAAACCCCCCTTCTCAAACCCCCCTATCCTCCTCATCCTCCCTCTTCTCTCTCCACGCAGGATCTTGCTCTCTTTTTCACCTCTAAAATTGACAAGATCCGCCTGGAAATCGCTTCCAATTCGTCTCCCCCTACCACTCCCCCCCACGCTCCCTTCTCCCCCCACCTCTCTCCTGTCGTCCTTCCTTCCCGCCTCCTTTGAGGAAATTTCCTCCCTGCTCTCCTCCACTTGCCCCCTGGACCCCATTCCTTCCCGCCGCCTGACCTCCATTGCTTCCACCGTCGCTCCTCCCCTCCTGCACAATATCAGCCTCTCCCTCTACCAGCTCCTTCCTCTCTGCCTTTTAAACATGTTACTGTCTTCCCCCATCCTCAAAAAGTCCACTCTGGCTCCCTTTCGACCCTCTAATTACTGTCCTGCCTCGCTCCTCCCTTTTGCTTCCAAACTCCTTGAACGCGTTGTCTACTCCCGTTGCCTCCTCCTCTCTGCCAACTCCTCCCTTGACCCCCTCCAATCTGGCTTCTGCCCCCTTCACTCCACTGAAACTGCTCTGGCTAAGATCACCAACCATCTTCTTGTGACTAAATCCAACCGCCTTTATTCTTGTCCTCCTTTGTCTCTCTGCTGCCTTCGACACTGTTGACCACTCGCTCCTGCTTGAATCGCTTCACTCCCTGGGATTCCAGGACTCTGTCCTCGACTGGTTCTCCTCCTTCCTTTCTGACCGCTCCTTCAATGTATCTCTTCCTAACTCCTCCCCCTACTCCTCCCTACCCCTCTCGGTTGGGGTTCCCCAAGGCTCTGTCCTTGGCCCTCTCCTCTTCTCTATTTACACCCAATCCCTAGGCAAACTCATTGCCTCCCATGGCTTCCAATACCACCTATACGCTGACGACACTCAACTCTATCTCTCCACTCCTTTCCTCTCCTCTGTTCAAGCTCGTCTTACCAACTGTCTCTCTGATACCTCCGCCTGGATGGCCCAACGCCAACTCAAACTGAACATGACGAAAACTGAACTCCGTATCTTCCCTCCTAATCCTTCCTCTCCCTCTTCCCAGTCAATTGTCATTGACAGGGTCTCCATCTTCCCTGTCCCCCAAACCCGTAGCTTGGGCTTCATCTTCGACTTGCACCTTACCTTCAAACCCTACATTGACTCCGTGGCCAAATCCTGCCGCTTCTCCCTCCACAACATTGCTAAGATCCGCCCTTTTCTCTGTCTGTCTCCTCTGCCAAAACTCTCATCCATGCCCTAGTCATCTCACACCTCAACTATTGTAACCTCCTCCTCGCTAGCCTTCCCCGCTCTCACCTTTCTCCCCTCATCTCTGTTCAAAACTCTGCTGCCAGGATCATCCACCTCTGTTCAAAACTCTGCTGCCAGGATCATCCACCTAGCCCGTTGCTTTGACCATGTGCAGCCTCTCCTCTCTCCACTGACTCCCCCTTCCTGAGCGTATTCTGCACAAACTCCTCGTCTTCACCTACAAAGCCCTTCACAACCTCGCTCCCCCCTACCTCTTTGCCTGATCTCCCTCTGAACCCTTGTTGGAGCACTCCGTTCCTCTTCCATCCCCTCCCTCACCCTCCCACGCCTCCCTTGCTCCCCCAACCGCCTCCGTCCCTTCTCCCTTGCTGCCCCACACACCTGGAACTTCCTCCCTGCCCTTGTCCGCTTTGCCCCCACCCTCCACACCTTCAAGTCCCTCCACAAAACCCACCTCTTCCGCTCCACCCTTCCTAACTCCTGCTAATCATCCCCACCCAGGATTATCCTCCACCTGTTATCTGCAAACTCCCAATGTACTGTAATCAAGCCAAGAACGTGTACCTGAGTTCTCGCATCCTCGTGAATGTTGCATCCCTTGTCTCTCCCTCGGTTTCCCCCTTCCCTGTCTCCCCTCCCCCTGTCTTTAGATTGTAAGCAGGGACCATGTCTCTCTTATTCTCTGTAACGTGCCAGGTACATCACTGGTGCTACATAAAAGCTTATAATAATAATAATAATTGTGCCTGGAAATCCATCAGCAGCCACTGCAGAGTGCGGAGCACCAGTTTAATGTGCACCCGGTGACCCACCCCCAACAGAAGGTAGGCCGCTGTGTTCTGCACCAACTTCAGCTTCCAAACGGTCATCAAGGGCAGCCTGAACAGAGCGCATTGCGGTAGTCTAGCCCGAAGGTTATGAAGGCATAGATAAGGCATGGATGACGGTGGCCAAATCTGAATCGGACACAAGAGGCTACAGGCTCCTCACCAGATGTTGAAAAGCATTCCTGGCCACTGCCAAAAACTGGCCATCCAGGCACAGCAGTGGATCAAAGAGCACACCAGGGCTACGAACCTGAGCGACTGAAGGAGGCTGGGCCCCATCGATAACGGGTCCCTGTGTCCTTCAGATCACATGGCTGGCCAACCACCATCCCCTCAGTCTCATCTGGATTCAGTTTCAATCGGCTCACATGCGCATCCAGTTCCCAATGGCAATCAGGCATCTGGTAAGCACTGAGACTGCAGGGCCTGGGTCAGATGAAAAAGAGACCGAGTTAGGTGTTATCAGCATAATGATGGCACTTCACTCCAAATAACAATCTTGCTCAGGGGCTTCATACACACATTGGACAGGAGTGGGGACAAGATGGAACCCTGTGGGACCTCACAAGGAAACTCCCAGGGGAACAATGAGCTGTCACCCATTACCATTCTGGATTCTCCCATCCAGGAATGAGTGGAACCACTCAAGTGGTCCCTCCCATGAACCCCCACCAGGTCCTGCTGCTGTGTTGACAATACCCCATGATCAACCATATCAAAGGTCACCAAAAGATGGCAGAGTGCATGCTTTGCATGTATAAGTTCCTAAATTCAATCCCTGGCATCTCCAATTCAGGATCTCTGGTAGCACACCTGGGTGAGGCCTCTACCAGAGACCCTGGGGAGCTGGATTTGAAACCCTGCAGCCGCGTCAGGTTATAACAATACTGGGCGCAACTGGACCATTGGTCTGACCTGGCAGCTCTTTATATCCTTATTTATATTACAAAATAAACAGGGTACAATTTCACCAGTCAATTTCCACACAGATTGCCAACTAAGGCCACAAGCAGTCTTGGTACCATGCCCAGGACAAAAACCTGACTGACATGGGTCCAGGAATCCAACAACACTGAAATGTTCCTGGAGCTGTGAGGCAACCACCTGTTCAATATCTTTCCCTAAAAGGGGAAGGTTAGAGACAGGATGGTAGCTGGCCAGGGAATCAATGTCAAAAGATGTCTTTTTGAGCAGGGGTCAGACAACTGCAGTTTTGAGGCCATCAGGCAGGCACCCTGCCCTTAAGAAGGGAGGCATTGACAACCCCAGCCAGCAACAGCTCCAATGTCTCCTGGCTAACTTTCATCAACCAGGACTGGCATGGATCCAAGTCACAAGTGGCAGTGGTCACCTGCACCACTCCAAGCACAGCCTCTGCATCAGTGGGCAAGACCAATCGAAGCTGATCCAAGCAAACTGGACAAGACCAGGCCTTCCCAACCCCAAACTCTGACTGCATTCAAATTAGCAGTGCCCAGTCCAGCCAAATTTGAGCAACTTTATCTGCAAAGTAGGTGACAAATTTGTCACAGCGAGCATAAAATGACTAACTCCAGGTGGAGACAGCCAGGATTTAATAAGCTATTCACCACCTGGAGGAGCTCTTCTGGATGGCGTTTTGTAGATGCTATGGCAGCAGTGAAGAAAGCTTTCTTCACTGCCGCCACAGCCATAGCCATAGTCCTTCAAAAACAGTCTCGCAGTTGATTGGCTTTGGAGCAACTCGAGCACCACCTGCGCTCTAACCATCTACCCTCATGCCTTAGCAGCCTCAGGCCCTCCACGTACGAGGTGGACCCATCATGTTGCCATAGAGGAAGTGGATGCCTGCTAATGATCTGTAAAGACCAGATTGTCTTCACAGATCACTACCACTCTACCCCTACTCCCCTGGCCTCCGATCCCAGGGCTGATGCTGTACCAAGTACCCGGTTGGTACTATCTGCGCCAACACAGGCCCAGAAGCTTCATCCAGCCAGGTCTTAGTAATACGTAAGAGGTCAGCAGCCTCATCCGAAATAAGATCATTGATTATGGTGGTTTTATTCACCACTGACCTTGCATTAAGCTGCACCCGTGACTGATCAGAGGTCCCGCTGACCTCAACCTTCAAATATCCTGAGATGGGGGGAGAGGAAGACAGAGGAACAGACACCAAACACCTACCCCTGATGGCACATGCACACCACCATACCTCTCCATGCCCAGCGTGGCCAGGGAGGCAGGCCAGGGAACAACTCTACCCAGGCACCCTTGCACCCCCCCATGGGGGTGCAACACATACTCCCACCCTGTATTTCCCATCCCCCCCTCCCCCCAAGGAGATCATGGCATACTTTCCCCATCCCTAACCCAAGCCCACCCTCCCCAGGGATAAATCTTCCCATCTTCCCCCAACTCATCACCCCCACCCCTGCCAATACCCCCCTGTCACGGGGGGGGGGGGCATGGCACCATTCCCTACTTCTTACTTCCGATGCCTATGCCCCCTCTTACCGGAGGGGGGACACAGCATAACCCATCTACCCCCCTGCCCATACCCGCCTCTCACCATTCTCCTGTGGCACCATTCTCCACTCCTAACTTGCCAATCCTCTACCCCCCTCACTGGGAGGCTGTGGCATAATCCACATTCTGCCCATACCACCACCCCCTTTCACCAGGGGGCTGTGGTACCACCAACCCCATACCTATTTTCCCACACCCCTCTTAAAAATGATTAAAACACACAACAAGAAGTTTAACCCAGCCTCTGGCTGCCTTTGTCAGCCTCCTGCAGAAGCTGGGGGGTCTTCTTATGATGCCAGAAGGGTGGGGGGGAAGTGGGGCAGCTCCAGGTGTTACCATTCCAAAACCTCTTTCCAGCAGCCTCAGCCTTCCAACCTTGAATTAGCCTGAGTGTGCAACAGTAATTTAAATAAATAAATAACCCCAAATTTGCATAGGCTGCAGGCAAGTGTGAAAAAAGAGCCAAGAGCAAGCAAGGGTGAAAGCAAATGAGACCATAGCCCACTGGAGTCTGTTTGGACCTTTCCACCCACACTCACATGTTTAGTGTGTACAGCCTACTAAATAGGCAGCCCCCTGAAACGCTGCATGTGTTTCTTGTGATACGGGCAGCCCCCACTGGGAACGCCAGTGAGAGCAAAAGTGGAGAGAGGCCAGGGCAGAAAGCGGTCATTCCATGGATGCTCTAGGATTTTCACCTGCAACTCTATGGTGATGAGTGACCTGTATGCAACGGAGGTGCTGCATGCAACCTAATGGATGGAACACGGACATGTGGATGCACATTAGCCCACATTTGTCCACACAATGGGCGTCCTCCGGGTTTAACAAATGAGACTTTAGACCACACCATTTATAGGTGTCCATCCCCACCGGACATGAGGCCACCACCCATTGTACCTGCAGCCCCCACTCACGGTGTAGTCTCAAACCCACTCACGGTGTGGTCTTAGAGAATATGAAGACCACTGTGCATCCATGTGTCTGCATCTCATCAATTAGGTTGTGTGCAGCACTTCCGCACATACAGGTTCGCCAACACCATTGAGTCACAGGCGGAAATTCTAAAGCATCAGAGGAGCGACTGCTTCCTGCTCCTCTCTCAGCTCTTGCTCCCACTGGCATTCCCAGCCTCTAAGCACTGCCTCTAAGCACATGAAGGACATGCCAGGGGCTGTCTGTTTATTAAGCTGGACATGTTAAACATGTGGAGGGGGCCTGCATGGACCAAACCCAGATTGTAACAGGTTAACATCTTTGTTTTTACTCTCTGACACCCCGCCATGAATGGGGGTTGTGTGTTCATTGGACGGTGGCCACGTGGCTGGTGGGAGCAACAAACACCTAATAAATGGGCAGGTGGGCATCCACCTGGTGTAGGGTGGTCAGATAAGCAAATTTTAGATGACACTTATGAGAAATACAGATTGCAGGGCTGCATTGGCTCCAATCAGCCCTGATACCTGTATTTCTCATGTGTCCTCTAAAATTTGTGTTTCTGGCTACTCTACCCTGGTGTGGGGGGCCATCCTCTTGTTGGGGCATAGCAAGGTTGAGAAGGGCCTGGGCTCAAGCCTCAGTTATGGGCCCCTCATGTGCGTGTGTGCAAAGCACGCGCGCGCTCCAAAAACCCAAAGTGGGTGGAGCTTAAGGGATGGGGCAGGGACTGCTGACAGCTTCTAAATATACAAAATCCAGCAGCTAGGAGTTATAACTGTGGCCATTGTTGTATGGGGTGAAAATATCTCTGTGTTCCACCACAAAGGGGGACGCAGTTCACCAATAGTTACGGTAATTAATAGTGTACAATTTGTTTTCGTCCTTTAAATTATTAAAATTAATAGAACCCCATTTGTTTTAGTAACTAAACACCCAAAAATTAATTAATAAGCAAACGACGTTTGTTTGCTTTCATTTGTTTTTGTATAAAAAATAATTTAAAAAAATTAAACCATTGCGCATGCGCAAAAATGGCCACTGCGTGTGTGCAGACTGACTGCCCTCTTACAAAATGGCGGTGACGCTGCTGCTGCTATTCTGGAAACGGGTGCACATGCACAGAATGGTCTGGCGGCCATCTTGCACGTGCTCAATGATTTTTATTTTTTAATAGAAATTATTACAAATTGTGTTATTGAAACAAATGGGTTTTTTAACGTAACACAAAAATGAATGGATTTTTTAAAATGAAAATGAACGTGTTCCCTTCCGCATATGCCTAGCAATTAATATATGTTCATTAATCTGGCAAAAAGTGCTTCTGATTTCAAGGTGGGCTGTCTGTTCTCTTTCCTTTTCTTACATTAGCTGTTTTCAGCGGCACTGCTGAACCAGACTTGATCTGTGTCCTTACTGCTTTATATCTTACTGTGTTTAGTACTTCACAGAATGTATCCTTGCTGTTGCTAGTGAAGTTGGACAGGATACTGTCTTCTGGCGTTGTTAATGTCATTGTCCAACCCTGGTAATAACTGGGGTTAAGCACTCGGGGGCAAATCCCAGGTCTGCGTGCGCACCAAGTACTGTAACCAAGCCAAGGACATGTACCTGAGTTCTTGCATCCTCACTGTTGCATCCCTTGTCTCTCCCTCTATTCCCCCTCCCCTGTCTCCCCTCCCTCTGTCTTTAGATTGTAAACTATCGGGCAGGGACCGTGTCTATCTTATTCTCTGTAAAGCACCAGGTACATCGCTGGCACTATATAAATGCTTATAATAATAATAATAATAATTAATAATAGACAAGCATGGCCTCCAAATGCTTCCCACCTCCCCAGCCGAGCGTCTACCACCACTCCTCAGGAGTGGTTCCACTGCAGGGACAGCCAGACAGGCAGTGAGGCAGGCACAGAGAGACTGACTGCGTCCACTGCCTTACTGGAGGAGGGGAGTGAGCTTAGCCAGTCTGGCCTCCAGGGCCTGTTCCTTCTTGCTGCTGGTGCTGCCTGTGCCTTGTGCACGCATGTGGTGTGACCAGTCCAGAGGTGCTGCTATCAAACACACCAGACACCCAAAATGCAGCTAGCTTATTAAGTGCATTATGCCATGAAAAGAGACATATTATATATATAACCAGTTCAGTTGTGTCCCATAATCAGTTCATGCTGCCCCCGCCCAATAACCAGTTAATTTGTGCCCCTGCCCCCGTATAATCAATTCACAGATTCACCAGTTCAGTTGTGCCTACATAATCAGTTCATGCTGCCCCCACCCATAACCATTTAATTTGTGCCCCAACGGCAGCGTGAATTGATTATATGGGGGGGGGGGGGGGGGGGGCAA